>CM056054.1:238457858-238772858 GCA_029574335.1 Rana kukunoris
GGGGTCACCAGCAGGAGGAATGAGGTCCTGATTCCTCTATATAGATCTTTATATGACTAGAGGGGTCACCAGCAGGAGAAGGAGGTCCTGATTCCTCTATATAGATCTTTATATCACTAGAGGGGTCACCAGCAGGAGGAAAGAGGTCCTGATTCCTCTATATAGAATTTTATATCACTAGAGGATCACCAGCAGGAGGAAGGAGGTCCCGATTCCTCTATATAGATCTTTATATCACTAGAGGGGTCACCAGTAGGAGGAAAGAGGTCCGGATTCCTTCTATATAGAATCTTTATATCACTAGAGGGATCACCAGCAGAGAAGGAGTCCTGATTCCTCTATATAGATCTTTATATCACTAGAGGATCACCAGCAGGAGAAGGGGGTCCTGATTATTCTCTATAGAAATCTTATATCACTAGAGGGTCACCAGCAGGAGGAAAGAGGTCCCTGATTTCTCTATATAGATCTTTATATCACTAAAGGGATCACCAGCAGGAGGAAGGAGGTCCTGATTCCTCTATATACAGTAGATCTTGATATCACTAGAGGGATCACCAGCAGGAGGAAGGAGGTCCTGATCCCCCTATATAGATCTTTATATCACTAGAGGGATCACCAGCAGGAGGAAGGAGGTCCTGATTCTCTCTATATAGATCTTTATATTACTAGAGGGATCACCAGCAGGAGGAAGGAGGTCCTGATTCCTCTATATAGATCTTTATATCACTAGAGGGATCACCAGCAAGGAGGAAGGAGTCCTGATTCCTCTATATAGATCTTTATATCACTAGAGGGGTCACCAGCAGGAGGAAGGAGGTCCTGATCCCCCTATATAGATCTTTATATTACTAGAGGGGTCACTAGCAGGAGGAAGAGGTCCCAATTCCTCTATATAGATCTTTATATCACCAGAGGGATCACCAGCAGGAGAGAGGAGGTCCTGATCCCCCTATATAGATCTGTATATCACTAGAGGGTCACCAGCAGAAGAAGGAGGTCCTGATTCCTCTATATAGATCTTATATCACTAGAGGGGTCACCAGCAGGAGGAAGGAGGTCCTGATTCTCTATATACATCTTTATATCACTAGAGGGATCACCAGCAGGAGGAAGGAGGTTCTGATTCCTCTATATAGATCTTTATATCACTATAGTTGTTCACCAGCAGGAAGAAGGAGGTCCTGCTTCCTCTATATACATCTTCTAGATATCACTAGATGGATCACCATCAGGAGAGAAGGAGGTCCTGATTCCTCTATATACATCTTTAATATTCACTAGCAAGAGGATCACCCCTAAGCATGGAGAGAAAGGAGTTCTGATAATCCTCTATATAAGATCTTCCGTTACTCACTAGAGCTGTCACCAGCAGGAGCGTGAAGGAGGGTCCTCCTGATTCCTCTATATAGATCATTTTACTCACTAGAGGGTCCACCAGCAGGAAGAAGGAGGTCCTGATTCCTCTATATAGATCTTTATATATCACTAGAGGGGTCACCAGCCAGGAAGAAGGAGGTCCTGATTCCTCTATATACATCTTTATATCACTAGAGGGATCACCAGCAGGAGGAACAGGAAGAGTCCTGATTCCTCTATATAAGAGATCTTATATATCACAAGAGGGGTCACCAGCAGGAAGGAAGGAGCATGTCCTAGATTCCTCTATATACACGCCATCCAGGATATCGACCTCCTACATAGTAGGGATCACCAGCAGGAGGAAGGAGGTCCTGATTCCTCTATATAGATCTTTATATCACTAGAGGGGTCACCAGCAGGAGGAAGGAGGTCCTGATTCCTCTATATACATCTTTATATCACTAGAGGGATCACCAGCAGGAGGTGAATCGAGTTCCTGATATCCCTAATATAGATCTTTATATCACTAGAGGGGTCTCACAGCAGGAGGAAGGAGGTCCTGATTCCTCTATATAGATCTTTATAAATCACTAGAGGATCACCAGCAGGAGGAAGGAGGTCCTGATTCCTCTATATAGATCTTTATATCACTAGAGGGGTCACCAGCAGGAGGAAGGAGGTCCTGATTCCACTGTATAGATCTTTATATCACTAGAGGGATCACCAGCAGGAGGAAGGAGGTCCTGATTCCACTGTATAGATCTTTATATCACTAGAGGGATCACCAGCAGCAGGGCCGTTTGAAGGAATTTGGGGGCCCCAAGCAAAATGGACATGGAGGCCCCCAAACCCCAGAACCCCCCCCCCTCCCCCCTGCATACACGCCAAGCCTACAGGAACCACAACATAGCGATACAGTTTAAGTTCACCCACACGTTATATAAAGAAATACAATTTACAGTGCAAATACTGCTGTTGCATAAAATGTGCATAAAACTTGAACATTTTCAACAGTTGAACATTTGCAAAAAACACCACTGTACCATAAAATCAATTAATATACATAAAAAATGCACAATATGTAAATCCAACATACTTATTACTCCCCCCTCCCCTTCCACCCCACAGTAGGTATCCCCATCAGAGTCCCCCCCCACAGCAGGTGGTGTCCCCATCAGAGTCCCCCCCACAGCAGGTGGTGTCCCCATCAGAGTCCCCCCCACAGCAGGTGGTGTCCCCATCAGAGTCCCCCCCACAACAGGTGGTGTCCCCATCAAAGTCCCCCACAGCAGGTCCCCAACAGAGTTGGGAATGAGTGGCTGTGCTGGTGGGGGTGGGATGAGTGTCAGTGCTGGGGGCTAGGGATGAGTGGCTGTGGTGGGGGGACTGACTGGATGGAATCAGCGTGGTGGTGGGGACTGACTGGGTACATTGGCAGCGCTGGGTGCCAGAATCAGAGACACTTACTTTCTGTTTCCCCTGCATGCTCCATGTCTCTCTCGCTCCCTCTGCTCCACGTGTCTCTGCAGCTCCTCCCCCACGACCTTCTCTCACTTTGTGTCAGCAGTGTCTGCCCCACCTCCCTACATTCTCTCTATTCCTGGATAGGCGAGGGGGGGGGGGGCAGTCCACATTCTCAGGCTACCTCTGCCTCTCTCTCTCCCCCTCAGCAAGCGAAAGCACCCACCCCCACGGCGGAAACCAACCAACACATTCTGCCCTCCGCAAAAGCAGCCAGAGTGGATCGGGCGTGTGGGCTCCTGCTTGGAGCCCCAGGCCAGCTCGGGGCCCCAAGCAGTTGCTTGTTTTGCCTGTTTGTTCTGAAGGCCTGACCAGCAGGAGGAAGGAGTCCTGATTCCTCTATATAGATCTTTATATCACTAGAGGGTCACCAGCAGGAGGAAGGAGGTCCTGATTCTTTTATATAGATCTTTATATCACTAGAGGATCACCAGCAGGAGGAAGGAGGTCCTGATCCCTCTATATAGATCTTTATATGACTAGAGGGGTCACCAGCAGGAGGAAGGAGGTCCTGATTCCTCTATATAGATCTTTATAGGACTAGAGGGGTCACCAGCAGGAGGAAGGAGGTCCTGATTCCTCTATATAGATATTTATATCACTAGAGGGGTCACCAGCAGGAGGAAAGAGGTCCTGATTCTTCTATATAGAATTTTATATCACTAGAAGGATCACCAGCAGGAGGAAGGAGGTCCTGATTCCTCTATATAGATCTTTATATCACTAGAGGGGTCACCAGCAGGAGGAAAGAGGTCCTGATTCTTCTATATAGATCTTTATATCACTAGAGGGATCACCAGCAGGAGGAAGGAGGTCCTGATTCCTCTATATAGATCTTTATATCACTAGAGGGATCACCAGCAGGAGGAAGGGGGTCCTGATTATTCTCTATAGATCTTTATATCACTAGAGAGTCACCAGCAGGAGGAAGGAGGTCCTGATTTCTCTATATAGATCTTTATCTCACTAGAGGGATCACCAGCAGGATGAAGGAGGTCCTGATTCCTCTATATACAGTAGATCTTGATATCACTAGAGGGATCACCAGCAGGAGGAAGGAGGTCCTGATCCCCCTATATAGATCTTTATATCACTAGAGGGATCACCAGCAGGAGGAAGGAGGTCCTGATTCCTCTATATAGATCTTTATATTACTAGAGGGATCACCAGCAGGAGGAAGGAGGTCCTGATTCCTCTATATAGATCTTTATATTACTAGAGGGATCACCAGCAGGAGGAAGGAGGTCCTGATTCCTCTATATAGATCTTTATATCACTAGAGGGGTCACCAGCAGGAGGAAGGAGGTCCTGATCCCCCTATATAGATCTTTATATTACTAGAGGGTTCACTAGCAGGAGGAAGGAGGTCCCCAATTCCTCTATATAGATCTTTATATCACCAGAGGGATCACCCAGCAGGAGGAAGGAGGTCCTGATCCCCCTATATAGATCTGTATATCACTAGAGGGATCACCAGCAAGATGAAGGAGGTCCTGATTCCTCTATATAGATCTTTATATCACTAGAGGGATCACCAGCAGGAGGAATGAGGTCCTGATTCCTCTATATAGATCTTTATATCACTAGAGGGGTCACCAGTGGGAGGAAGGCGGTCCTGATCCCTCTATATAGATCTATATCACTAGAGGGGTCACCAGCAGGAGGAAGGAGGTCCTGATTCTTCTATATAGATCTTTATATCACTAGAGGGATCACCAGCAGGAGGAAGGAGGTCCTGATTCCTCTATATAGATCTTTATATCACTAGAGGGATCACCAGCAGGAGGAAGGGGGTCCTGATTATTCTCTATAGATCTTTATATCACTAGAGAGTCACCAGCAGGATGAAGGAGGTCCTGATTCCTCTATATACAGTAGATCTTGATATCACTAGAGGGATCACCAGCAGGAGGAAGGAGGTCCTGATCCCCCTATATAGATCTTTATATCACTAGAGGGATCACCAGCAGGAGGAAGGAGGTCCTGATTCCTCTATATAGATCTTTATATTACTAGAGGGATCACCAGCAGGAGGAAGGAGGTCCTGATTCCTCTATATAGATCTTTATATCACTAGAGGGGTCACCAGCAGGAGGAAGGAGGTCCTGATTCCTCTATATAGATCTTTATATTACTAGAGGCATCATCAGCAGGAGGAAGGAGGTCCTGATTCCTCTTTATAGATCTTTATATTACTAGAGGGGTCACCAGCAGGAGGAAGGAGGTCCTGATTCCTCTATATAGATCTTTATATCACTAGGGGGGTCACCAGCAGGAGGAAAGAGGTCCTGATTCTTCTATATAGAATTTTATATCACTAGAGGGTCACCAGCAGGAGGAAAGAGGTCCTGATTCTTCTATATAGATCTTTCTATCACTAGAGGGATCACCAGCAGGAGGAAGGAGGTCCTGATTCCTCTATATAGATCTTTATATCACTAGAGGGATCACCAGCAGGAGGAAGGAGGTCCTGATTCCTCTATATAGATCTTTATATCACTAGAGGGGTCACCAGCAGGAGGAAAGAGTCCTGATTCTTCTATATAGATCTTTATATCACTAGAGGGATCACACCAGCAGGAGGAAGGGGGTCCTGATTATTCTCTATAGATCTTTATATCACTAGAGAGTCACCAGCAGGAGGAAGGAGGTCCTGATTTCTCTATATAGATCTTTATATCACTAGAGGGATCACCAGCAGGATGAAGAAGGTCCTGATTCCCTCTATATAGATCTTTATATCACTAGAGGGATCACCAGCAGGAGGAAGGAGGTCCTGATTCCTCTATATAGATCTTTATATCACTAGAGGGATCACCAGCAGGAGGAAGGGGGTCCTGATTATTCTCTATAGATCTTTATATCACTAGAGAGTCACCAGCAGGAGGAAGGAGGTCCTGATTTCTCTATATAGATCTTGATATCACTAGAGGGATCACCAGCAGGAGGAAGGAGGTCCTGATCCCCCTATATAGATCTTTATATCACTAGAGGGATCACCAGCAGGAGGAAGGAGGTCCCAATTCCTCTATATAGATCTTTATATCACCAGAGGGATCACCAGCAGGAGGAAGGAGGTCCTGATCCCCCTATATAGATCTGTATATCACTAGAGGGGTCACCAGCAAGATGAAGGAGGTCCTGATTCCTCTATATAGATCTTTATATCACTAGAGGGATCACCAGCAGAGAGGAAGGAGTCCTGATTCCTCTATATAGATCTTTATATCACTAGAGGGATCACCAGCAGGAGGAAGGAGGTCCTGATTCCTCTATATAGATCTTTATATCACTAGAGGGATCACCAGCAGGAGGAAGGAGGTCCTGATTCCTCTATATAGATCGTTATATCACTAGAGGGATCACCAGCAGGAGGAAGGAGGTCCTGATTCCTCTATATAGATCTTTATATCACTAGAGGGGTCACCAGCAGGAGGAAGGAGGTCCTGATTCTTTTATATAGATCTTTATATCACTAGAGGGATCACCAGCAGAGGAAGGAGGTCCTGATCCCTCTATATAGATCTTTATATGACTAGAGGGGTCACCAGCAGGAGAAGGAGGTCCTGATTCCTCTATATAGATCTTTATATGACTAGAGGGGTCACCAGCAGGAGGAAGGAGGTCCTGATTCCTCTATATAGATCTTATATCACTAGAGGGGTCACCAGCAGAGGAAAGAGGTCCTGATTCTTCTATATAGATTTTATATCACTAGAAGGATCACCAGCAGGAGGAAGGAGGTCCTGATTCCTCTATATAGATCTTTATATCACTAGAGGGGTCACCAGCAGGAGGAAAGAGGTCCTGATTCTTCTATATAGATCTTTATATCACTAGAGGGATCACCAGCAGGAGGAAGGAGGTCCTGATTCCTCTATATAGATCTTTATATCACTAGAGGGATCACCAGCAGGAGGAAGGGGGTCCTGATTATTCTCTATAGATCTTTATATCACTAGAGAGTCACCAGCAGGAGGAAGGAGGTCCTGATTTCTCTATATAGATCTTTATCTCACTAAAGGGATCACCAGCAGGATGAAGGAGGTCCTGATTCCTCTATATACAGTAGATCTTGATATCACTAGAGGGATCACCAGCAGGAGGAAGGAGGTCCTGATCCCCCTATATAGATCTTTATATCACTAGAGGGATCACCAGCAGGAGGAAGGAGGTCCTGATTCCTCTATATAGATCTTTATATTACTAGAGGGATCACCAGCAGGAGGAAGGCGGTCCTGATCCCTCTATATAGATCTATATCACTAGAGGGGTCACCAGCAGGAGGAAGGAGGTCCTGATTCTTCTATATAGATCTTTATATCACTAGAGGGATCACCAGCAGGAGGAAGGAGGTCCTGATTCCTCTATATAGATCTTTATATCACTAGAGGGATCACCAGCAGGAGGAAGGGGGTCCTGATTATTCTCTATAGATCTTTATATCACTAGAGAGTCACCAGCAGGATGAAGGAGGTCCTGATAACTCTATATAGATCTTTATATCACTAGAGGGATCACCAGCAGGATGAAGGAGGTCCTGATTCCTCTATATACAGTAGATCTTGATATCACTAGAGGGATCACCAGCAGGAGGAAGGAGGTCCTGATGCCCCTATATAGATCTTTATATCACTAGAGGGATCACCAGCAGAGGAAGGAGGTCCTGATTCCTCTATATAGATCTTTATATTACTAGAGGGATCACCAGCAGGAGGAAGGAGGTCCTGATTCCTCTATATAGATCTTTATATCACTAGAGGGGTCACCAGCAGGAGGAAGGAGGTCCTGATTCCTCTATATAGATCTTTATATTACTAGAGGCATCATCAGCAGGAGGAAGGAGGTCCTGATTCCTCTTTATAGATCTTTATATTACTAGAGGGGTCACCAGCAGGAGGAAGGAGGTCCTGATTCCTCTATATAGATCTTTATATCACTAGAGGGGTCACCAGCAGGAGGAAAGAGGTCCTGATTCTTCTATATAGAATTTTATTATCACTAGAGGGTCACCAGCAGGAGGAAAGAGGTCCTGATTCTTCTATATAGATCTTTCTATCACTAGAGGGATCACCAGCAGGAGGAAGGAGGTCCTGATTCCTCTATATAGATCTTTATATCACTAGAGGGATCACCAGCAGGAGGAAGGAGGTCCTGATTCCTCTATATAGATCTTTATATCACTAGAGGGGTCACCAGCAGGAGGAAAGAGGTCCTGATTCTTCTATATAGATCTTTCTATCACTAGAGGGATCACCAGCAGGAGGAAGGAGGTCCTGATTCCTCTATATAGATCTTTATATCACTAGAGGGATCACCAGCAGGAGGAAGGGGGTCCTGATTATTCTCTATAGATCTTTATATCACTAGAGAGTCACCAGCAGGAGGAAGGAGGTCCTGATTTCTCTATATAGATCTTTATATCACTAGAGGGATCACCAGCAGGATGAAGAAGGTCCTGATTCCTCTATATAGATCTTTATATCACTAGAGGGATCACCAGCAGGAGGAAGGAGGTCCTGATTCCTCTATATAGATCTTTATATCACTAGAGGGATCACCAGCAGGAGGAAGGGGTCCTGATTATTCTCTATAGATCTTTATATCACTAGAGAGTCACCAGCAGGAGGAAGGAGGTCCTGATTTCTCTATATAGATCTTGATATCACTAGAGGGATCACCAGCAGGAGGAAGGAGGTCCTGATCCCCCTATATAGATCTTTATATCACTAGAGGGATCACCAGCAGAGGAAGGAGGTCCTGATTCCTCTATATAGATCTTTATATTACTAGAGGGATCACCAGCAGGAGGAAGGAGGTCCTGATTCCTCTATATAGATCTTTATATTACTAGAGGGATCACCAGCAGGAGAAGGAGGTCCTGATTCCTCTATAGATCTTATATTACTAGAGGGGTCACTAGCAGAGGAAGGAGGTCCCAATTCCTCTATATAGATCTTTATATCACCAGAGGGATCACCAGCAGAGGAAGGAGGTCCTGATCCCCCTATATAGATCTGTATATCACTAGAGGGGTCACCAGCAAGATGAAGGAGGTCCTGATTCCTCTATATAGATCTTTATATCACTAGAGGGATCACCAGCAGGAGGAAGGAGGTCCTGATTCCTCTATATAGATCTTATATATCACTAGAGGGATCACCAGCAGGAGGAAGGAGGTCCTGATTCCTCTATATAGATCTTTATATCACTAGAGGGATCACCAGCAGGAGAAGGAGGTCCTGATTCCTCTATATAGATCGTTATATCACTAGAGGGATCACCAGCAGGAGGAAGGAGGTCCTGATTCCTCTATATAGATCTTTATATCACTAGAGGGGTCACCAGCAGGAGGAAGGAGGTCCTGATTCTTTATATAGATCTTTATATCACTAGAGGGATCACCAGCAGGAGGAAGGAGGTCCTGATCCCTCTATATAGATCTTTATATGACTAGAGGGGTCACCAGCAGGAGGAAGGAGGTCCTGATACCTCTATATAGATCTTTATATGACTAGAGGGGTCACCAGCAGGAGGAAGGAGGTCCTGATTCCTCTATATAGATCTTTATATCACTAGAGGGGTCACCAGCAGGAGGAAAGAGGTCTGATTCTTCTATATAGAATTTTATATCACTAGAAGGATCACCAGCAGGAGGAAGGAGTCCCGATTCCTCTATATAGATCTTTATATCACTAGAGGGTCACCAGTAGGGAGAAAGAGGTCCTGATTCTTCTATATAGATCTTTATATCACTAGAGGGATCACCAGCAGGAGGAAGGAGGTCCTGATTCCTCTATATAGATCTTTATATCACTAGAGGGATCACCAGCAGGAGGAAGGGGGTCCTGATTATTCTCTATAGATCTTTATATCACTAGAGAGTCACCAGCAGGAGGAAGGAGGTCCTGATTTCTCTATATAGATCTTTATATCACACTAAAGGGATCACCAGCAGGATGAAGAGGTCCTGATTCCTCTATATACAGTAGATCTTGATATCACTAGAGGGATCACCAGCAGGAGGAAGGAGGTCCTGATCCCCTATATAGATCTTTATATCACTAGAGGGATCACCAGCAGGAGGAAGGAGGTCCTGATTCCTCTATATAGATCTTTATATTACTAGAGGGATCACCAGCAGGAGGAAGAGGTCCTGATTCCTCTATATAGATCTTTATATTACTAGAGGGATCACCAGCAGGAGGAAGGAGGTCCTGATTCCTCTATATAGATCTTTATATCACTAGAGGGGTCACCAGCAGGAGGAAGGAGGTCCTGATCCCCCTATATAGATCTTTATATTACTAGAGGGGTCACTAGCAGGAGGAAGGAGGTCCCAATTCCTCTATATAGATCTTTATATCACCAGAGGGATCACCAGCAGGAGGAAGGAGGTCCTGATCCCCCTATATAGATCTGTATATCACTAGAGGGGTCACCAGCAGGAAGAAGGAGGTCCTGATTCCTCTATATAGATCTTTATATCACTAGAGGGGTCACCAGCAGGAGGAAGGAGGTCCTGATTCCTCTATATACATCTTTATATCACTAGAGGGATCACCAGCAGGAGGAAGGAGGTTCTGATTCCTCTATATAGATCTTTATATCACTAGAGGGATCACCAGCAGGAGGAAGGAGGTCCTGATTCCTCTATATACATCTTTATATCACTAGAGGGATCACCAGCAGGAGGAAGGAGGTCCTGATTCCTCTATATACATCTTTATATCACTAGAGGGATCACCAGCAGGAGGAAGGAGGTTCTGATTCCTCTATATAGATCTTTATATCACTAGAGGGGTCACCAGCAGGAGGAAGGAGGTCCTGATTCCTCTATATAGATCTTTATATCACTAGAGGGGTCACCAGCAGGAAGAAGGAGGTCCTGATTCCTCTATATAGATCTTTATATCACTAGAGGGGTCACCAGCAGGAAGAAGGAGGTCCTGATTCCTCTATATACATCTTTATATCACTAGAGGGATCACCAGCAGGAGGAAGGAGGTCCTGATTCCTCTATATAGATCTTTATATCACTAGAGGGGTCACCAGCAGGAAGAAGGAGGTCCTGATTCCTCTATATACATCTTTATATCACTAGAGGGATCACCAGCAGGAGGAAGGAGGTCCTGATTCCTCTATATAGATCTTTATATCACTAGAGGGGTCACCAGCAGGAGGAAGGAGGTCCTGATTCCTCTATATACATCTTTATATCACTAGAGGGATCACCAGCAGAGGAAGGAGGTCCTGATTCCTCTATATAGATCTTTATATCACTAGAGGGTCACCAGCAGGAGGAAGGAGGTCCTGATTCCTCTATATAGATCTTTATATCACTAGAGGGATCACCAGCAGGAGGAAGGAGGTCCTGATTCCTCTATATAGATCTTTATATCACTAGAGGGGTCACCAGCAGGAGGAAGGAGGTCCTGATTCCACTGTATAGATCTTTATATCACTAGAGGGATCACCAGCAGGAGGAAGGAGGTCCTGATTCCACTGTATAGATCTTTATATCACTAAGGATCACCAGCAGCAGGGCCGTTTGAAGGAATTTGGGGCCCCAAGCAAAATGGACATGGAGGCCCCCAAACCCCAGAACCCCCCCCCCCTCCCCCCTGCATACACGCCAAGCCTACAGAACCACAACATACATAGCGATACAGTTTAAGTTCACCCACACGTTATATAAAGAAATACAATTTACAGTGCAAATACTGCTGTTGCATAAAATGTGCATAAAACTTGAACATTTTCAACAGTTGAACATTTGCAAAAAACACCACTGTACCATAAAATCAATTAATATACATAAAAAAGTGCACAATATGTAAATCCAACATACTTATTACTCCCCCCTCCCCTTCCACCCCACAGTAGGTATCCCCATCAGAGTCCCCCCCCACAGCAGGTGGTGTCCCCATCAGAGTCCCCCCCACAGCAGGTGGTGTCCCCATCAGAGTCCCCCCCACAGCAGGTGGTGTCCCCATCAGAGTCCCCCCCACAACAGGTGGTGTCCCCATCAAAGTCCCCCACAGCAGGTGTCCCCAACAGAGTTGGGAATGAGTGGCTGTGCTGGTGGGGGTGTGGATGAGTGTCAGTGCTGGGGGGCTAGGGATGAGTGGCTGTGGTGGGGGGACTGACTGGATGGAATCAGCGGTGGTGGTGGGGACTGACTGGGTACATTGGCAGCGCTGGGTGCCAGAATCAGAGACACTTACTTTCTGTTTCCCCTGCATGGCTCCATGTCTCTCTCGGCTCCCTCTGCTCCACGTGTCTCTGCAGCTCCTCCCCCACGACCTTCTCTCACTTTGTGTCAGCAGTGTCTGCCCCACCTCCCTACATTCTCTCTATTCCTGGATAGGCGAGGGGGGGGGGGGGCAGTCCACATTCTCAGGCTACCTCTGCCTTCTCTCTCTCCCCCTCAGCAAGCGAAAGCACCCACCCCCACGGCGGAAACCAACCAACACATTCTGCCCTCGCAAAAGCAGCCAGAGTGGACGGGCGTGTGGGCTCCTGCTTGGAGGCCCCAGGCCAGCTCGGGGGCCCCAAGCAGTTGCTTGTTTTGCCTGTTTGTTCTGAAGGGCCTGACCAGCAGGAGGAAGGAGGTCCTGATTCCTCTATATAGATCTTTATATCACTAGAGGGGTCACCAGCAGGAGGAAGGAGGTCCTGATTCTTTTATATAGATCTTTATATCACTAGAGGGATCACCAGCAGGAGGAAGGAGGTCCTGATCCCTCTATATAGATCTTTATATGACTAGAGGGGTCACCAGCAGGAGGAAGGAGGTCCTGATTCCTCTATATAGATCTTTATAGGACTAGAGGGGTCACCAGCAGGAGGAAGGAGGTCCTGATTCCTCTATATAGATATTTATATCACTAGAGGGGTCACCAGCAGGAGGAAAGAGGTCCTGATTCTTCTATATAGAATTTTATATCACTAGAAGGATCACCAGCAGGAGGAAGGAGGTCCTGATTCCTCTATATAGATCTTTATATCACTAGAGGGGTCACCAGCAGGAGGAAAGAGGTCCTGATTCTTCTATATAGATCTTTATATCACTAGAGGGATCACCAGCAGGAGGAAGGAGGTCCTGATTCCTCTATATAGATCTTTATATCACTAGAGGGATCACCAGCAGGAGGAAGGGGGTCCTGATTATTCTCTATAGATCTTTATATCACTAGAGAGTCACCAGCAGGAGGAAGGAGGTCCTGATTCTCTATATAGATCTTTATCTCACTAAAGGATCACCAGCAGGATGAAGGAGGTCCTGATTCCTCTATATACAGTAATCTTGATATCACTAGAGGGATCACCAGCAGGAGGAAGGAGGTCCTGATCCCCCTATATAGATCTTTATATCACTAGAGGATCACCAGCAGGAGGAAGGAGGTCCTGATTCCTCTATATAGATCTTTATATTACTAGAGGGATCACCAGCAGGAGGAAGGCGGTCCTGATCCCTCTATATAGATCTATATCACTAGAGGGGTCACCAGCAGGAGGAAGGAGGTCCTGATTCTTCTATATAGATCTTTATATCACTAGAGGGATCACCAGCAGGAGGAAGGAGGTCCTGATTCCTCTATATAGATCTTTATATCACTAGAGGGATCACCAGCAGGAGGAAGGGGGTCCTGATTATTCTCTATAGATCTTTATATCACTAGAGAGTCACCAGCAGGATGAAGGAGGTCCTGATAACTCTATATAGATCTTTATATCACTAGAGGGATCACCAGCAGGATGAAGGAGGTCCTGATTCCTCTATATACAGTAGATCTTGATATCACTAGAGGGATCACCAGCAGGAGGAAGGAGGTCCTGATCCCCCTATATAGATCTTTATATCACTAGAGGGATCACCAGCAGGAGGAAGGAGGTCCTGATTACTCTATATAGATCTTTATATTACTAGAGGGATCACCAGCAGGAGGAAGGAGGTCCTGATTCCTCTATATAGATCTTTATATCACTAGAGGGGTCACCAGCAGGAGGAAGGAGGTCCTGATTCCTCTATATAGATCTTTATATTACTAGAGGCATCATCAGCAGGAGGAAGGAGGTCCTGATTCCTCTTTATAGATCTTTATATTACTAGAGGGGTCACCAGCAGGAGGAAGGAGGTCCTGATTCCTCTATATAGATCTTTATATCACTAGAGGGGTCACCAGCAGGAGGAAAGAGGTCCTGATTCTTCTATATAGAATTTTATATCACTAGAGGGGTCACCAGCAGGAGGAAAGAGGTCCTGATTCTTCTATATAGATCTTTCTATCACTAGAGGGATCACCAGCAGGAGGAAGGAGGTCCTGATTCCTCTATATAGATCTTTATATCACTAGAGGGATCACCAGCAGGAGGAAGGAGGTCCTGATTCCTCTATATAGATCTTTATATCACTAGAGGGGTCACCAGCAGGAGGAAAGAGGTCCTGATTCTTCTATATAGATCTTTCTATCACTAGAGGGATCACCAGCAGGAGGAAGGAGGTCCTGATTCCTCTATATAGATCTTTATATCACTAGAGGGATCACCAGCAGGAGGAAGGGGGTCCTGATTATTCTCTATAGATCTTTATATCACTAGAGAGTCACCAGCAGGAGGAAGGAGGTCCTGATTTCTCTATATAGATCTATATATCACTAGAGGGATCACCAGCAGGATGAAGAAGGTCCTGATTCCTCTATATAGATCTTTATATCACTAGAGGGATCACCAGCAGGAGGAAGGAGGTCCTGATTCCTCTATATAGATCTTTATATCACTAGAGGGATCACCAGCAGGAGGAAGGGGGTCCTGATTATTCTCTATAGATCTTTATATCACTAGAGAGTCACCAGCAGGAGGAAGGAGGTCCTGATTTCTCTATATAGATCTTGATATCACTAGAGGGATCACCAGCAGGAGGAAGGAGGTCCTGATCCCCCTATATAGATCTTTATATCACTAGAGGGATCACCAGCAGGAGGAAGGAGGTCCTGATTCCTCTATATAGATCTTTATATTACTAGAGGGATCACCAGCAGGAGGAAGGAGGTCCTGATTCCTCTATATAGATCTTTATATTACTAGAGGGATCACCAGCAGGAGGAAGGAGGTCCCGATTCCTCTATAGATCTTTATATTACTAGAGGGGTCACTAGCAGGAGGAAGGAGGTCCCAATTCCTCTATATAGATCTTTATATCACCAGAGGGATCACCAGCAGGAGGAAGGAGGTCCTGATCCCCCTATATAGATCTGTATATCACTAGAGGGGTCACCAGCAAGATGAAGAGGTCCTGATTCCTCTATATAGATCTTTATATCACTAGAGGGATCACCAGCAGGAGGAAGGAGGTCCATATTCCTCTATATAGATCTTTATATCACTAGAGGGATCACCAGCAGGAGGAAGGAGGTCCTGATTCCTCTATATAGATCTTTATATCACTAGAGGGATCACCAGCAGGAGGAAGGAGGTCCCGATTCCTCTATATAGATCGTTATATCACTAGAGGGATCACCAGCAGGAGGAAGGAGGTCCTGATTCCTCTATATAGATCTTTATATCACTAAGGGGTCACCAGCAGGAGGAAGAGGTCCTGATTCTTTTATATAGATCTTTATATCTCACTAGAGGGATCACCAGCAGGAGGAAGGAGTCCTGATCCCTCTATATAGATCTTTATATTGACTAGAGGGGTCACCAGCAGGAGGAAGGAGGTCCTGATACCTCTATATAGATCTTTATATGACTAGAGGGGTCACCAGCAGGAGGAAGGAGGTCCTGATTCCTCTATATAGATCTTTATATCACTAGAGGGGTCACCAGCAGGAGGAAAGAGGTCCTGATTCTTCTATATAGAATTTTATATCACTAGAAGGATCACCAGCAGGAGGAAGGAGGTCCCGATTCCTCTATATAGATCTTTATATCACTAGAGGGGTCACCAGCAGGAGGAAAGAGGTCCTGATTCTTCTATATAGATCTTTATATCACTAGAGGGATCACCAGCAGGAGGAAGGAGGTCCTGATTCCTCTATATAGATCTTTATATCACTAGAGGGATCACCAGCAAGGAAGGGGGTCCTGATTATTCTCTATAGATCTTTATATCACTAGAGAGTCACCAGCAGGAGGAAGGAGGTCCTGATTTCTCTATATAGATCTTTATCTCACTAAAGGATCACCAGCAGGATGAAGGAGGTCCTGATTCCTCTATATACAGTAGATCTTGATATCACTAGAGGATCACCAGCAGGAGGAAGGAGGTCCTGATCCCCCTATATAGATCTTTATATCACTAGAGATCACACCAGCAGGAGGAAGGAGGTCCTGATTCCTCTATATAGATCTTTATATTACTAGAGGGATCACCAGCAGGAGGAAGGAGGTCCTGATTCCTCTATATAGATCTTTATATTACTAGAGGGATCACCAGCAGGAGGAAGGAGGTCCTGATTCCTCTATATAGATCTTTATATCACTAGAGGGGTCACCAGCAGGAGGAAGGAGGTCCTGATCCCCCTATATAGATCTTTATATTACTAGAGGGGTCACTAGCAGGAGGAAGGAGGTCCCAATTCCTCTATATAGATCTTTATATCACCAGAGGGATCACCAGCAGGAGGAAGGAGGTCCTGATCCCCCTATATAGATCTGTATATCACTAGAGGGGTCACCAGCAAGATGAAGGAGGTCCTGATTCCTCTATATAGATCTTTATATCACTAGAGGGATCACCAGCAGGAGGAATGAGGTCCTGATTCCTCTATATAGATCTTTATATCACTAGAGGGGTCACCAGTGGGAGGAAGGCGGTCCTGATCCCTCTATATAGATCTATATCACTAGAGGGGTCACCAGCAGGAGGAAGGAGGTCCTGATTCCTCTATATAGATCTTTATATCACTAGAGGGATCACCAGCAGGAGGAAGGAGGTCCCAATTCCTCTATATAGATCTTTATATCACTAGAGGGGTCACCAGTGGGAGGAAGGCGGTCCTGATCCCTCTATATAGATCTATATCACTAGAGGGGTCACCAGCAGGAGGAAGGAGGTCCTGATTCCTCTATATAGATCTTTATATCACTAGAGGGGTCACCAGCAGGAGGAAGGAGGTCCTGATTCCTCTATAAAGATCTTTATATCACTAGAGGGGTCACCAGCAGGAGGAAGGAGGTCCTGATTCCTCTATATAAATCTTTATATCACTAGAGGGGTCACCAGCAGGAGGAAGGAGGTCCTGATTCCTCTATAAAGATCTTTATATCACTAGAGGGGTCACCAGCAGGAGGAATGAGGTCCTGATTCCTCTATATAGATCTTTATATCACTAGAGGGGTCACCAGTGGGAGGAAGGCGGTCCTGATCCCTCTATATAGATCTATATCACTAGAGGGGTCACCAGCAGGAGGAAGGAGGTCCTGATTCCTCTATATAGATCTTTATATCACTAGAGGGATCACCAGCAGGAGGAATGAGGTCCTGATTCCTCTATATAGATCTTTATATCACTAGAGGGGTCACCAGCAGGAGGAAGGAGGTCCTGATCCCTGTATATAGATCTTCATATACCACTAGAGGGTCACCAGCAGGAGGAAGGAGGTCCTGATTCCTCTATATAGATCTTTATATCACTAGGGGGTCACCAGCAGGAGGAAGGAGGTCCTGATTCCTCTATATAGATCTTTATATCACTAGAGGGGTCACCAGCAGGAGGAATGAGGTCCTGATTCCTCTATATAGATCTTTATATCACTAGAGGGGTCACCAGCAGGAGGAAGGAGGTCCTGATTCCTCTATATAGATCTTTATATCACTAGAGGGTCACCAGCAGAGGAAGGAGGTCCTGATTCCTCTATATAGATCTTTATATCACTAGAGGGGTCACCAGCAGGAGGAAGGAGGTCCTGATCCCCCTATATAGATCTTTATATCACTAGAGGGGTCACCAGCAGGAGGAAGGAGGTCCTGATTCCTCTATAAAGATCTTTATATCACTAGAGGGGTCACCAGCAGGAGGAAGGAGGTCCTGATTCCTCTATAAAGATCTTTATATCACTAGAGGGGTCACCAGCAGGAGGAATGAGGTCCTGATTCCTCTATATAGATCTTTATATCACTAGAGGGGTCACCAGTGGGAGGAAGGCGGTCCTGATCCCTCTATATAGATCTTTATATCACTAGAGGGGTCACCAGCAGGAGGAAGGAGGTCCTGATCCCTGTATATAGATCTTCATATACCACTAGAGGGGTCACCAGCAGGAGGAAGGAGGTCCTGATTCCTCTATATAGATCTTTATATCACTAGAGGGGTCACCAGCAGGAGGAAGGAGGTCCTGATTCCTCTATATAGATCTTTATATCACTAGAGGGGTCACCAGCAGGCGGAAGGAGGTCCTGATTCTCTATATAGATCTTTATATCACCAGAGGGGTCGCCAGAAGGAGGTCCTGATTCTCTATATAGATCTGTATATCACTAGAGGGGTCACCAGCAGGAGGAATGAGGTCCTAATTCCTCTATATAGATCTTTATATCACTAGAGGGGTCACCAGCAGGAGGAAGGAGGTCCTGGTCCCTCTATATAGATCTTCATATACCACTAGAGGGATCACCAGCAAAATGATAAAAGGGGGGGAAACTGCAAGAACTTTATATGTACAGTTTGGAGAAAAGAAGAGAAAGGGGAGACGTGACTAAAACCTTTAAATACATTAAGGGGGTGAATAAAGATCAGGAGGGCAGTATTTTCAAAATGAAGCAAAGACCAAGAACATGAGGACATGACCTCAAACAAATAGCACATTGATTATAAGCACAGCCCCCTCAGTTGTGCCAATCACCTGCCAATCAGTGCCCAGCAGTGTCCCAAGAATAAAGTGTGCCAGTGCCCACCACAGTGCCAATCAGAGGCCACCACAGTGCCAATCAGTGCCCAACAGTAACAACTGTCAGTAATCTATCAATACCTCATCATCAATGCTGCCCATCAGTGCCACCTGTCAGTGCTAATTAGTACCGCCTATCAGTGCTGCGCCTGCCTGTCATTGCCCATCACAGTGCCAATCAGTGCCTGGCAGTAACACCTTTCAGTAATCTATCAGTACCTCATCATCAATGCTGCCCATCAGTGCCACCTGTCAGTGCTAATTAGTACCGCTTATCAGTGCTGCGCCTGCCTGTCATTGCCCATCACAGTGCCAATCAGTGCCCGGCAGTAACACCTTTCAGTAATCTATCAGTACCTCATCATCAATGCTGCCCATCAGTGCCGCCTGTCAGTGCCCAGCAGTGCCGCCTGTCAGTGCCCATCAGTGCCGCCTGTCGGTGCCCATCAGTCCCGCCTTTCAGTTGTCATTCAAAGTGTGACAGCGCTGAAAGCTGAAAATTGTCCTGGGCAGGAGTGCCCGAAAGTGCCCGGTATTGAAGGGGTTGATTATGCTTGGGACAACACATAGAGCTATACTTTAGGCAAAAAGTGCAGACTAGATGGACCACTTGGTCTTTTTTCTGCCATCGCTCTTCTGTGGTTCTGTATTCACTTTATGCATGATTTGGATCGCACACACATGTCCATGTGCATTATGGGCACATAATAAATGCGGCGAAAATGATTTGGGAATCCGCGCACGACCGACGCCGCGACATGCAAGCATGCAGTTTGGTGAAAACTCATTATCTTCACATTCCAGGGCTGAGCAGATCCTTTGTTTCTTCTGTGCTACATTCAGTTTTCTTTGGAGGTTCCATCCACAAACACATATACTGTACGCACACACCCCCACACGTACACACACATACACACAGGGTGTGAGATCATTTCATTTGTTACCTAGTAATTGCTCCCCAGAACGTTCCGTCCTGCCAAACACAAGTTTGTCATGCTTACCGTTATTATTTGTCATTTTCTCACATTAAGTGGGATTTGTGATTTTCTCAAGTTATGTGGGATATTAATAATCAGGCATGAAAATTATTCTCACAGTGTTAGTGGGAGGGATGAAATAGAGAAAATTACCGTAAGCGGCGCGGGGTACAGCTAGAGAATGAAGACGCTGTGATTAAACTATCATACAAAATATTGTATTCTGATAATAACTGTATACAGAGATTACCGGTAATAATTGGACGTTGTAATTCTATTTGTTTATAACATAAAACATATTTATTCTTCTCAACGTGTACATGCTGATCATACTGTCCAAAAAAGTAACTGGGATTGGACTGATGTTATTGGGATTGGGACAAATTCATTTACACTTCCTATGCATGTGGGAAAGGGAGGGGCGGGGGGGGTAATTAACACTGTCACTAACCACCAATGTGTGTGGGGGGCTTAAATACCACACCCCCGCTTACCATGTATGGATTTTAATGGGGTAAACAGCAATGCAATCGACCAACATGAAGGGGGGTTTAAATAGCACTGCCATAGCCATTAATGCCAGGGGGTCATTATCACAGTCACTGGCACCAATGTGTGTGGGGGGGGGGGGGCTTAAATACCACACCCCCGCTTACCATGTATGGATTTTAATGGGGTAAACAGCAATGCAATCGACCAACATGAAGGGGGGTTTAAATAGCACTGCCATAACCATTAATGCTAGGGGGTCATTATCACAGTCACTGGCACCAATGTGTGTGGGGGGGGCTTAAATACCACACTGCCGCTGACCATGTAGGGAGGTTAAAGTGTTTGTAAAGGTTCAGGTTTTATTTTTTTTTAAATAAAAAACTGATACTTACTGTCAGAAACCATGAATCAGACTGAGACAGAAGTACAGTGCCTTGCGAAAGTATTCGGCCCCCTTGAACTTTGCGACCCTTTGCCACATGTCAGGCTTCAAACATAAAGATATAAAACTGTAATTTTTTTGTGACGAATCAACAAGTGGGACACAATCATGAAGAGGAACGAAATTTATTGGATAGTTCAAACTTTTTTAACCACTTAACCCCAGGACCATATTGCTGGTCAAAGACCAGGGCACTTTTTGTGATTCGGCACTGCGTCGCTTTAACTGACAATTGCGCGGTCGTGCGACGTGGCTCCCAAACAAAATTGGTGACCTTTTTTCCCCACAAATAGAGCTTTCGATTGGTGGTATTTGATCACCTCTGCGGTTTTTATTTTTTGCGCTATAAACAAAAATAGAGCGACAATTTTGAAAAAAATGCAATATTTTTTACTTTTTGCTGTAATAAATATCCCCCAAAAATATATAAAAAAAACATTTTTTTTCCTCAGTTTAGGCCGATACGTATTCTTCTACATATTTTTCATTAAAAAAAAAAATCGCAATAAGCGTTTGTTGATTGGTTTGCGCAAAAGTTATAGCGTTTACAAAATAGGCGGTAGTTTTTATTAATATTTTTTTTTTTACTAGTAATGGCGGCGATCAGCGTTTTTTTTCGGTACTGCGACATTATGGACACTTTGGACACTTTTAACACATTTTTGGGACCATTGGCATTTTTATAGTGATCAGTGCTATAAAAATGCATTGGATTACTATAAAAATGCCATTGGCAGTGAAGGGGTTAACACTAGGGGGCAGGGAAGGGGTTAAGTGTGTTCCTGGGTGTGTTCTAACTGTATGGGGGGGGTGGACTCACTAGGGGAAATGAACAGGAGATCAGCGTTTCCCCGCTGACAGGACCGGGAGCTTTATGTTTACACACATAGCTCCCGGTCCCTGCTCTGTAACGAACGAGCGCGCATGCCCGGCGGCGATCGTGCCCGGCGGGCACACGCACGGGACTCGGGGGCGAGTGGGGGGCGCACGCCGGGCGCCGGTGGCGCGCACATGCGCCCTAGTGGCCGCTTAAAAGCGGACGTATAGCTACGGGCTCTCGCCCAGGAGAGCCGACCTGCCGCTGTAAAATGACGGCGGCAGGTCGGCAAGCAGTTAAATAGCACTGCCATAACCATTAATGCTAGGGGGTCATTATCACAGTCACTGGCACCAATGTGTGTGGAGGGCTTAAATACCACACTGCCACTGACCATGTAGGGAGTAGGGATGAGCCGAACACCCCTCTGTTCGGTTCGCACCAGAACCTTCGAACGGACCGAACGTTCGCACGAACATTTAGAACCCCATTGACGTCTATGGGACTCGATTGTTCGAATTCAAAAGTGCTCATTTTAAAGACTAAAATGCAAGTTATTGTCGTAAAACGTCTTTGAGAACCCGGGTCTTGCCCCAGGGAACATGTATTAATGAAAAAAAAGTTTTAAAAACGGCCGTTTTTTTCAGGACTCCTTAAAAAAAAACAACCGTTTTTAAAACTTTTTTCTCCATTGATACATGTTCCCTCGGGCAAGACCCGGGTTCTCAAAGACGTTTTCACAGGCAAACTATAGACACCCAGCAGGTACAATATTTAAAGGAATTTAATTTATTTTTTATTTTTTATTCAAGCATCATTAAAATCACTGCAGTGATTTTAATAATGCTTAAATAAAAAAATAAAAAATAAATTCCTTTAAATATTGTACCTGCTGGGTGTCTATACCTGTGATAACGTCTTTAAATAGCACAATCACCTGCCTGCCAGTAAATTAGGAAAAAGTGATCTAGCTAAGCTATACAGTGTATAAATATATGTACAACACCTGGGATGTATATATATCCTCTACACACTGTAACATTAACTGACTAGCCTGCCTGCTCTATCTACTTGCAAAAAATGACACTCTCTCTGTCTCTCTCTGTTCTCTGTTAACTGCCGCAACACACTACACAAGGCCGCCCTGCAGGCAGCCTTTTATAGTGTGGGGCATGTATTAAACCCCCTGAGCCATCTGGCTTTGGCCAATTATGGCTCTCCGTTTTTTGCACGCTGTGATTGGCCAAGCATGCGGGTCATAGTGCATGCTTGGCCAATCATCAGCGCGCAATGCCGCAGTGAATTATGGGCTGTGACGCGCCACTCGAATTTGGCGCGAACGGCCTATAACGTTCGAATTTCGATGAATGGTCGAACAGACGATGTTCGAGTCGAATGTATTTTCGAATCGAACGCGGAGCTCATCCCTAGTAGGGAGGTTAGAGTGTTTGTAAAGGTTCAGGTTTTATTTCTTTTTAAATAAAAACTCATACTTACTGTCAGAAACCATGAATCAGACTGAGACAGAAGTACAGTTAAATTACACTTGTTTAATAATAAAAACTAAAACGGTAAACATAGTAAGCGTAGAGTTCAGTCAACGGATCGGGTAGTCGGCCAAGCCAATGTCCAAGAGCCAGCGATAAAGGTAGTAGTACAGCAAGCAGGATCTGTAGCCAGAGGGAACGTCAGTCAAGCAGGTCTTCAACAGGAATGCAGGAGAAAGTCTCTTCGATGTTAACACAGGCGAAGGCAAAGAGCAAATGAACTGGAAGGCTTTTAGCAGGCAGAGCTGACGAGCAGGATCATTAAAAGGTGGATCACTGTGGAGAGATGGGAGATGGCAATTAGCTGACAGCTGAGCTGCCAGCACAGAGAAGGAAGGGCTTGCCTTGACACTTGCCTTCACTGTGCAGTTCGTTTTGCACAGAGTGTCCCCGATACTCCTGTTCTGGGGTCCCACGGCGGCTCTCGTGGCTCCTCCCTGCAATAGATAACCCCCTCTGGGAAGCTCTCTCCTGAGGGGGTTACCTTGCGGGCGTGCTCCTGTGTTATACACTCGGCGTCTCCACCCCCAGGCAACCGCGTCATTGGATTTGATTGACAGCAGCAGGAGCCAATGGCTGAGCTGCTATCAATCTATCCAATCAACGCCGAGACTCCGTGGAGATGAGGACGCCGGGGACGCGCACAGCAGGTGAACTGGCTGAGGTAAGTAAAACGGGGGGGGGGGGGGGCTGGGGCCAGTGATTGCCAGGTGTTTTTTTACCTTAATGCATAGGATGCATTAAGGTGAAAAGACACAAAGGTTTACAACCCCTGTAATGTGGTGAACAGCAGTCCAATTGACCACCACAAAGGGGGTTTAAATAGCACTGCCATAACCACTAATGCTAGGAGGATCGTTACTGTCACTGGCACCAATGTTGATTATTATTGTGGCAACTGACACCAGTGCTAAATGTTAGTATTGTGCTCATTGTCACCAATGCTGAGGGTTATTATTCCGATACTTGACGCAAATGCTTGTGGTTATTATTATATATACTGTATATAGGGCAGTAGGGCAATGGACAGTGTCAGTAGAACAGTGGATGCTGGCAGTGGGCAGGGACTGTTAGTGGTTTATTTTTATTTATTTTTTTATTTTATTTTTTTACAAAATACTTTTACAATAATTTTTGATTATTTTCTTTTACAATTTTTAGGGGCACCATTGGTGGGCTTTGGTGAGATATCAGGGGCCTAAACAGACCCCTGATATCTCACTTTTGAGAGAGAGAAAGGGGGTGAGGACAGAGATTCCTTAATTCTATTTCTCTGCAGCCAAGCAGTAGGGTGCTGCACAGGGTGATTAGGGTGTGCCTGGGCACACCTGGCACACCCTGTGCGCACGCCTATGGAGGCCATCTTTACGCAGCTAATCTCTATGGTCAGCCAACTGAAACATCCCTGATACCGACAATATGGTCTATTGCTGCAGCCATAACCCCGGTGATCCACTTGAAAACAAAGGGCCAGATTCAGAAAGAACTTACGTCGGCGTATCTGTTGATACGCGGCGTAAGTTCTAGGAGGCGCCGGCGTATCTTTTTTCTGTATTCAGAAAGCAAGATACGCCGGAATTTTGCTAAGATACGAGCGGCGTAAGTCTCTTACGCCGTCGTATCTAAGTTGCATATTTACGCTGGCCGCTAGGTGGCGCTTCCGTCGATTTAATGCGTCGAATATGCAAATAAGGTAGATATGCCAATTCAGAAACGTAGTTGCGCCCGGCGTATCTTTTTGCGTCGTTTACATAAGGCTTTTTCCGGCGTAAAGTTACCCCTGCTATAGGAGGCGTAGCCAATGTTAAGTATGGACGTCGGGACAGCATGGAATTTTCCGTCTTTTACGTCGTTTGCCTAAAACGTTCGCGAATAGGGCTTTGCGTTCACGTCGAAACCAATGAGTATTTGCGGCGTAATTTTGAGCATGCGCACTGGGATACGTCCACGGACGGCGCATGCGCCGTTCGTTAGAAACTTCATTTACGTGGGGTCATGGTTGATTACCATACAACACGCCCACTCCAAGCCTACTTTGAATTACCCGGGCTTACGCCGGCCCATTTACGCTACGCCGCCGTAACTTTGGGCGCAAGTTCTTTGTGAATATGGCACCTGCCTCTCAAAGTTACGGCGGCGTAGTGTAAATGAGATACGCTACGCCGCCGGAAAGATACGCAAATGTATCTGAATCTGGCCCAATGTCACAAATTCCCAGTTAGGCGGTTTTTCAAGTGGACTTAAATAGGATATTGTGATATAATAGTACAGATTATTACATTTCTAGCAGTAAACAACTCAACATTTTTTTGTTCTTTTTTTTTTCTTTCTTACACATTGTTATCTAGGCCATGCACAACTTCAAAAAAAAAAAACGTACTTCTAAAATCCTGCCTGCCTTTTATAGAAAGTTGAAACTGTTTCGGGTTATTCTCTGCTGTGAGAATGGTTCTTAAGAATTTTTTTTTTAAGAATAAAGAAGCTTCTCTCTGCAGACATGCGATGTGCTGTGTCAGAGAGAGTGGGAGAAAAGGTGTTCAAGAGAAATGCGGTAAACATGTTATACACCGTGCATTGATCTGTCTCTCCATTGGTATCTATCAATCTCCCCAAGATCTACTTTATAGAAAATGTTACCAATTCTACTTTTATTGAATGTTACAAGTTACCTGCCAATTATTTATCCTCGGCTGTATTTACTTTTTAAAGCAAAAGTTAAAAAAGACAAAGTTGTGAAATCTTGGAAGCCATTCGAAGAGAAGATCAAGATGGAAAAGAAGCTTTGAGGTAAAGAATATTTTAAATCTAAGGGTTTTGTTCAGCTGGAAATGTGTAAATTAAATTCAAACTCTGTAGTCTGTGCTCCTGACCAAAATAGATTTACACCCCCCTCTTCAGGCTCCCAGTTGTTATACTTTTTGTTTTTTTTAATACTAACCTGTTCCACTGTCATCAGAAAGTTCACATGATGCTGCGGCATAGGCGCACATATCCCCCCTGCTGCTTGGCTGCAGAGAAAGGGACTCAGAAATCTCTGTCCTCAGCCCCTTTCCCTGTCTCAAAAGTGAGATAACAGGGGTCTGTTTAGGCCCCTGATATCTAACCAAAGCCCCCCCAATGGTGCTCCTAAAAAATTGTAAAAGAAAATAATAAAATATTATTATAAAAACATATTGTAAAAAATAATAAACAAAATTTAATTGTAAAAAGCAATAATAAAAAAAGAATAAAAATAAACTACTGACAACAGTCCCTGCCCACTGACACCATCAACTGTTCTACTGACGCTGTGCATTGCCCTACTGCCCTATATATAGATCTCTATATATATATATATATATACACACATTTTTGTTTGAGTTTTGGGGTGCACACCCTAATGCAGCCTTTCTCAACCTATTTTCCGCTGGGGAACCCTAAAAATCATTTTCAGGTGTCTGGGAACCCCTGATAAAACCCATTCATTGGGGTCAGTGGGAACAATGCCCCTTACTTTGGTGGTCAGTGAGAAGAATGCCCTTTTTTACAGTAGTGGTAAGAATGCCCCAATTACAGATAACTATGAAGATCATTGGTGTAATACCACTGGTTCCTCCAAGTGGAATTGGCTCAGAACTATGTAGGCACCATCAAACAGGAGGAAAATCAGCCACAGCTCAAGGAACCCCTAACCACATCTGGAGGAACCCTAGGGTTCCACGGAACCCTGGTTGAGAATGGCTACCCTAATGTAATAGGCTGCGCACACCTATGTGCTGCGGGTTCCTCTTCTTTGCCTCTTCTCCGGGGTAAGGTAGACTTTTCTCATGCTGGGTTCATACTGCACATCGTGGTATTGGGTGACTATACTCAAGTGGAAAGTGCATTTTCCAATACGTTGCATCTGTCCAAACTGTACTTCAAGGGCATCGCAGCCTACTTATTGAATAAAATTAAAAGCTGATATAAACATCAGTTGCCTACTCAGGGGTATTCTCCATCAGCATCAACAGTCAGGTGAAAATGCCAAGCCACCCGGCCCCCTTGATAACAGAACTGCTGTGCTTCTTACCAGTTTCTCTCAGACCCATACATACTGTACAACCTTTGTGGTGCATCCATAAAGGTCGCAGGAGCGCCCCCTCTCTCCTGCACCTCTCTAATCACCATAGATAGATGCATGCATTGCATCTATCTATGGTCGCTGCTGACACCCCCTATTCAGGTGTCTGTCCCCTTTTTGGGCGCCGGGAACCTGAATTACAGCAGTGGGGGTATTTTTTGGAAGTGCCTGACCAGAGCCTTATGCCCTGTACACACGATCGGATATCTGATGGAATCTAATCCGATGGATTTTTCCGTTGGATATCCAATGAAGATGACTTTCATCAGTCTTGCCTACACACCATCAGTCCAAAATCCGACCATGTCCAACGCGGTGACGTAAAACACAACGACGTGCTGAGAAAAATTAAGTTCAATGCTTCCATGTCGACTTGATTCTGAGCATGCGTGGATTTTTCTCCGATGGAGTTTCACACAGACAATGTTTTTTTTTTTCTATCAGTTTTTTATCCATAGGAAAATCTTAAAACATGTTCTTTTTTTTTTTTCACCGATGGAGAACAAACTGATGGGGCCCACACACGATCGGTTTGTCCGATGAAAACGGACCGATAAACAGATTGGCCCGGATTCACGTAGATCCACGCATCTTTCAGCCGGCGTAACGTATCTTCTTTACGCTACGCAACGTTGAGCGGCAAGCATGCTATTCACAAAGAATATGCGCTCAATGCTGCGCCGGCGTAGCGTATAGTTGTCGGCGTAAGCCGACGTAAGTCAAATTAGCTGGAAGTGGGCGTGATATATTATAATGAAGCGTGACCCCATGCAAATGATGGGCTGAGCTTCAGAATCACGTAGGGACAAATGCCCAAGATACGTCGAATCACTGAACGTAACCTACGCATGGCCCTATTCACATAGTACTACGTAAACGGCGTACGCAACGTAAAATTTGATGGCGTCGTTCCCTGGCCCATACCTTTGCATGACTTACCCCTGATTTATGAGAGGTAACTTTACGCCGGACGTAAGCCTTACGCAAATCGCGTATATATGAAGCGGCCGGGCGCATCTATGTTCGTGAATCGGCGTATCTTGCTCATTTACATATTTGACAAGTAATCTATGGAAGCGCCCCTTGCGGCCAGCGTAAATATGCGCCTAAGATCCGACGGCGTAGGAGACTAACTTACGTTGGTCGGATGAAGCCAAAATTCAGGTGTATCTTATTTCAAGAGTAAGGCGCATAGATACCTCGGTGCATCTGTGGACTTACGCGGCGTATAAGTAGATACGTCGGCGTAAGTCCTTTCTGAATCCGGGCCATTGTGTGTACAGGGCTTTAGGCTCTAATAGGCACACCAAAAATGTGAACAGCAGGCGCCATGGTGGGAGTTTGCTTTGCTAACACTGAATCTGCCTCTCAGCCAATCAGATTACCGGGTCTTTTACCGGTCACCTGATTGGCTGAAACGTCAGCTGTAATTGGACACCTGAGAGAGGACCGAAGAAGACATGGAGGACGTGCAGGAGATTGCCGCTGACAAGCTCCGAGAGAGGTAAATGCAGGCAGCATCTGATGGGACACAGTAGCGGTAATTGATGGGCACACTGGCAGCATCTGATGGGGCACAGTAGCGGCAATTGATGGGGACACTGGCAGCATCTGATGGGGCACAGTAGTGGCAATTGATGGCACACTGGCAGCATCTGGTGGGGCATAGTAGTGGCAATTGATGTGCACACTGGCAGCATCTGATGGGGCACATTAGTGGCAATTGATGGGCACACTGGCTGCATCTAGTGAGACACAGTAGCGGTAATTGATTGGCACACTGGAAGCATCTGATGGGGCACTGTGTCAGCAATTAATGGGTACAGTGGCTGTGTTTCACGGCACTGTGTCAGCAATTGATGGGTACAGTGGCTGTGTTTGATGGCACTGTGGCGGCAATTTATAGGTACAGTGGCTGCGTTTGATGACACAGTAGCTGCGTTTGGCACAGTAGCTGTGTTTGATGGACACATGGCTGCAATTGATGTATTTTTTTTTTTCTGTTTTTTTGCACCCCCAAAAATTTTAAGCACCAGCCTCCACTTCTACGTTTGTTGTCTGATTTCCTTGCTTTACCAAAACCATGTAGTGCAAGGGCCTGCCTGATTGAATACAAATTGAAACCCTTAAGATTTGACCTCATATTATATGGTTTTGGTAAATCTGAAGGAAAAAAAATTACAGACGATTTTATAGTGTGTATTCAGCTTTCCATTGTTGTCCAGTTCCTCTGGTTCACTTGGCTCTCTTAGCTTTTAGTCACAGTGCCATGCTGCACTACCCACTCCTGGCCTGAGGATAGAGATTCTCCTGGCACACTGATAGGAGGATCTTCTGTCTTTTGACTTCTGGCAGGGGGTCTTATGATCCCTGGGTGAGATCTTCTGTTTCTTGACTCCTGGCTGGGGCTCCTCCAACCCCTCGGTATATTCTTCTGTCTCGTGACTCCTTGATGTGGCTTCTCTAAAAACTTGGGTGAGATTTTCAGTCTCTTGACTCCTGGCTCTGGCTCCTCTGACCCCTGGATGAGACCTTCTGTCACTTGACTCCAGGCTGGAGCTATTTTGACCACTGGGTGAGACCTCCTGTCTTATAGCTCCTAGTTGGGGCTCCTCTGATCCCTGGGTGAGACCTTCTGTTGCTTGATTCCTGGCTGGTGCTCCTCTGACTCGTGGTTGAGATCTTCTATCTCTTGACTCCTGGCTGTGGCTCCTCTGACCCCTGAGTGGGATATTCTGTCTCTTGACTCCTGGCTGGGGCTCCTCCAACCCCTGGGTATAATGTTCTGTCTTGTGGCTCCTTTCTGTGGCTCCATCCCTTGGGTGAGATCTTCAGTCTCTTGACTCATGACTGACGCTTCTCTGACCCCTGAGTGAGACCTTCTGTCTTGTGACCCCTGACTGGGGCTTTTCCAACCCCTGGGTGAGACCTTTTCTCTCTGGACTCCTGACTGTGGCTTCTCTGACCCCTGGGTAAGGCCTTCTGTCACTTGACTCCTGGCTGGAGCTCCTCTGACCACTGTGTGAGACCTTCTGTCTCTTGACTCCTAGCTGAGGCTCCTCTGATTCCCTGGTGAGACCTTCTGTCTCTTGACTCTTGGCTGGGTCTCCTCTGACTCCTGGGTTATAAATTCTGTCTCCAAGCTGCAAGCTCCTAGCTATTCTCAGACTTGAGTATATAATGACCCTTTCTTCATACCTGTGTAAACAGGCTGCAGGCATGCAGTAAAATCCGGACACAGGGTTGGTTCTGTTCCACCAAAGAGACTTTGGAACCTTTAAGCTCACGACCCCAATCCAGGTTTACAGAATACAGAGAAAGGTCAAAATACATGTTTTTTTTCTGCTCAGAAATGATAATCTGGAACCTTGCATTAAGCCTTAATGTGAATCCTGTGTCATTTTCTCCTACATTTTCACCGTGGCAGGGAATTACATTGTCACATTTAGTACAGCATAAATGACGGCTTTGTGTTGATGCTTCCTCAGGGGGTGCAGCCATGACATAATGTTGTATATAATTAAGTATGTGGATCCAGGAGCCCCCTACATTTCTTAAACAAGGGAATACCATTTCCCAATAAACAGGGCAGGTCCTTGAAAAAAAGAAAAAAGGATGCGCCAATCTAAGTGCAGTAAAATAAGAAGTTTAATAAAATTGTGTAAACATACAGCCAAATGGCTCCTCACAAAATATAGGAAGTGTAAGGCATATATATAGCTGTGGTCCAGTGTCACTTAGGTGTCTTGCAAATCCTGGTCCCCAGCAAAGTCTTCAGCGAACGGGGGGCTGATGGTAATAGCGTTCCAATATCCTGGACAACCACAGTGGAAGTACAAGCCGCTGTACGAGACAGCGTGCGTCTCAGGGTGGACCGCACCGGAAGTGACGTGGAGCGAGCGGGGGAACGAACCAACCGAATGTTGCGTTTCACAGCCTCGCTGTTTCCTCAGATCCATGACGTCCAATCAGGGAGGACGTATTATATAGCCTAGTGAATGCTGTAATTGGTCAACCAATGCAAATGCATAGAAAAAACATATATAAAACACAATCAGTGGAAATATATTGGCACGGAACGTATGAATAAATGGATAAATAATTGTTGAACCCAATAATTATTTACGAATTAGAAGAGGAAATAGGTTAGAACCAAGAACCACTACAGGTGTCAAAAGTTTCCGATCTGTCCGCCACATTGTCGCAGTTCCGCTAAGCAGTTACAGAGGTTATCAGCGGATGCATGCAAAGTTTCGCCGACATCCTGGAAACTGCTACCTTTTCTCAAGATACCATTTTTTTGACATCATTATTCCTGAATACTGACTGCAAACTTAAAAAAAAAAAAAAAAAAAAAAACACCACCTTATTAAATTTGAACAATTTTTGTATAGAGCACGACCCCCAAATCTCTTTTTTGTTACACGTCCTCCAGTCATTACGATTATGATAATCAAAAATTTTTTTTTGCAGTGAGACCTCACACAGGTGAAACATAACATTTCCTTAGCAGGGAACCTCTCAAGTATCACTTTCCTGCCGAGAAAAACTGACCATCAAGCAGACGAACATTTTTTATTTTCTTAACTCGCCAGCGGGAGAAATCGTTGCTTTTTTTTTTTTTTTTAAGTACTACATAAATTTACAATAAAATGTTTATTTTTGTTCGGTTGAGGAATACCCACTGCTGTAAAAGCCTTTTTTAGCTCTCGCTTTATAGCAAACAAAAAAATTGCTATTTTAGCGCTACCTTGTAGCATTATGGCAATTGGTTTAAATACTTAATTTGCTTCTTCTGAGAGGTTTATACAAAAAATAAAAAATAAATAACATGGTTGTAGCCAACATTTTATATAAATGATGTGATTTGAGCTGAAAAACAAGCAGATTTTTTATTTATTTTTAAAAAAAGGACACAAAAGAACAATGGGGGTTAGCTTTAGCTGTAGCTTGCTTAGCAAACATGCAGACCCCCCTATACAAAGACATTTTTAAAGGGGCTACGTGGGTTCTTTATTCCAGATTTAGAATACTTCACAAGAAAGGAACCAGTAGAATTTGCGCCAAGTGTACCATTTTATTGCATACCATCGAGCTTCTCTGCATGGTAATCCTTTAGAATATTTTTTTTCTGTTAAAAATATAAATGTTAAATATTTAATAAGATAAAACTTGCTTTTCTGAAGGCACATTATGCTGAGCCGCCTTTTATGTAGCATTTAAAAAACATCAAACAGATTTCCTGAGGTCTTCCAAGCATCCTTCACTTTCATTCTGAGAGTTTTTAGTCTTAAAGTTGTTGTAAAGGCTCAAGGTCTTTTACCTTTTTGCATTCTATGCATGAAGTAGACATGTGCACTGCCGAAAAATGTGTTTGTTTTAGTTTTATTCGTTTTTTTCTTTCGTTTTTTTGGGGGGTTATTCATAACGAATAACCCCCCAAAAAAACGAAAAACGATCATAACGATCGCAATTCGCAAAATTATAAATTTGAAAATTCATAAATTCGAATATTCATGAATTCAAAAAATTCATAGATTCGAAATTCCAAAAATATGAAAGAAAATCTGAAAATTTGAAAGAACGAACCTTTAGAAAATTCTAAATAATAACTAACTAACTAACTAACTAACTAATAATAATTAACTATTAAATTATAGGTAATGGAATTTCCTTTCAAATTTCTTTGTTATGATCGCAATTCGTAAAATTGTAAATTTGAAAATTCATAAATTCATAAATTTGAAAATTCATAAATTCGAAAAATTCATAAATTCGAAAATAAGAAAATAAGAAAGAAAATCTGAAAATTTTAAAGAATGAGCCCTTTCAAAAATTCTACATAATAACTAACTATTAAATTATAGGTATTGGAATTTCCTTTCAAATTCTTTATGATCGCAATTCCTAAAATTGCAAATTTGAAAATTCACAAATTCGAAAATCCGAAAATAAGAAATAAAATCAGAAAATTCAAAAGAACGAACCTTTCGAAAATTCTAAATAATAACTAACTAACTAATAATAACTGACTAAATTATAGGTATTGAAATTTCCTTTAAAATTTGGCTGTTATGCCCTGTACACACGATCGGTTCGTCTGATGAAAACGGACCCATGGATTTTTTCATCAGATATCCGATGAAGCTGACTTTCATCAGTCTTGCCTACACACCATCGGTTAAAAATCCGATTGTGTCCAAAGTGGTGATGTAAAACACAACGACGAGCTGAGAAAAATGAAGTTCAATTATTCCGAGCATGCGTCGACTTGATTCTGAGCATGCATTGATTTTTGACCGATGGATTTCCCCACAGACGATCGTTTTTTTCTATCTTTTTTTAACCATAAGAATTTTTTTTAAAACAGATGGGAAAAGATGGGAAAAAAAAAACGATGGGGTCCACACACAATCGGTTCGTCCGATGAAAAAGGTCCATCAGTCCGTTTTCATCAGATGAAACGATGGTGTGTACAGGGCATTAGTGTTTCTTTTGGGGGGGGGGGGGGTTATTTTTTATGATCGCAATTTGTAAAATTGTAAATTTGAAGATTCATAAATTCGTAATTTCGAAAAAATTTATAAATTTAAAAAAATCTGAAAATAAGAAAGGAAATCTGAGAATTCGAGTGAACGAACATTCAAAAATTCAAAATAATAACTACCTAACTAATAACAACAAAATATTAAATTATAGGTTTTGAAATTTCCTTTCAAATTTGGCTGTTAGTGGGGTTTTTTTTTTGGGGGGGGGGGGGTTATTCGTTATGATCGCAATTCGTAAAATTAGAAAGTTAATTAATTTGTAAATTCGAAAAATTCATCATTTCGAAAATCTGAAAATAAGAAAGAAAATCAGAAAATTCGAGTGAACGAACATTCAAAAATTCGAAATAATAGCTACCTAACTAATAACAACTAAGGGCCAGATTCTCATAGAATTCCGGCGGCGTAGCGTAAGCCAGTTACACTACGCCGCCGCTGCTTGCTGGAGCAAGTGCTTGATTCTCTAAGCACTTGCTCCCGAGGTTTCGCTTACGTCGCGTAAATCGCGCAGCGTAAACCCGCGCAATTCAAATGGGGCGGCTTGTATTTAAATTAAGCGCGCCCCCGCGTCGAACGAACTGCGCATGCGCCGGCCGGGGGAAAAGCCCAGTGCGCATGCTCCAAAGGACGTCACATTTTCTCAATGTAAACGACGTAATCGCAGCGTACGCCAGCCCCATTGAGAATCGACGTACGCAAACGACGTAAACGACGCACAACACGACGCGGTCCCGAGGCCATACTTAACATGGCATCCGACGGGACACGACGGCATCCGACGGGACCTCGTAAGGTTACTCCACATAGAAGCTGGGGTAACCTTACGCGGACGAAAACGACGTAGGCGACGACGGGGCGGCGTAAAAGCGATCGAGAATCGGCGTACTACTTCATTTGCATATGCAAATGAAAAAAAACAACGTAAAGGCCACCTAGTGGCCGGAGTTGTCATTACATCTACGATCCGAAAGTGTAATTGTATTACGCTTGTCGGATGTAGAAGCGTATCTATGCAAAAGTGATGCTCAGCATCACACGCATAGATACGAGCCAAAAAAAAAGGCGATACGACGGGGTATCTGAGATACTCCGTCGTAACGCCTCTGAGAATCTGGCCCTAACTATTAAATTATAGGTATTGGAATTTCCTTTCAAATTTGGCTGTTAGTGAACGCAATGAATACGAATTTATCCGAAGTTCCAAAGCCGCATCTAAACAAATGTAACGTAAATAATTAATAATAAATTACACTCAATCACACTCAATCAACACTTCACATTAGTCTAAACAGCATTAAGGTAAATGATGTTATTTCCACACCAGTTTGGTTTGCTTGCACCATTTGTTGTCACAATTACTTGTATACTTGTGTCCATACACTGCTAGTTCACATCATTTACTTCATTAACACATTTAACCTAATATCACTCTTTTAACATATACTAGATTATTTCTGTGAATGCCTTATTTAGCAGCCTCTAATGCGCAACTCCAATCAACAATTCACACCCCATCAATTTCACATGCGTTTTTTTTTTCCACCAAACACTAACACATTTACCACTTACATTTTATTGTATACTACATTGTATATTACAATCATATTTACATTTAACATGATTTATTTATTCAACACCCTGAAGAAGACCGCTACTGTATGAGTCGAAACGCGTCAGTTCTGCTGTATAGAAGACATTATGTAATGTGATGCTGTTATTATTTTGATATTATTAGTTTGCATTGCTGTTTCATGAAATATGTACTGTGTCCCTTAAAGCTGAGGTCCACCCACTGCGTCAAAAATTAAAAGCCAGCAACTGCACATACTGCAGCTGCTGACTTTTAATAATAGGACACATACCTGTAACGGAGTCCAGCAATGTCGTCACCCGCAACTGATGTTTCCATCAGCTGTCAGGTGCTGCCGCCGCCATTGCGGGTAAAGGGAGCATGACAGTGTAGCCTTACCGCATCATGCTGAAAACCCTACTGCACATGCGCGAGACTACGCTCTTCTCGCCGGGTAGGAAAAGGGAGCCGAGCGGTGACGTCAAGGGCTGTGACGCAGGCTCCCAGAAGTGGGGACAGGATACTTATGAAAGACAGGTATCCTCTCCCCCTGAAAGGTGTCAAATGTGGCACCGGAGGGGGGGATCAAATGAGCAGAAATTCCACTTTTGGGTAGAACTCAGCTTTAACCAAAGCTCATATTTTAATCGCTACATGAGATTGATTTTTCTTAATAAATACTTTTTTACACCTTAATATTCTTTTCGTGTTTATGCTGCTAAAAAAAAAAAAAACCTAGGGGGAACCTTCCCATATTATTTGTGCCAGGGTGTACAGCCCAAGTAATTCTACCATATGAGTCGTTCCCTTGCTACCGGTACAAAGTTGCCCCCAGGTCTTATATACAATGCTATAGTGCAGAGGTCTTCAAACTTTCTGAACAGGGGGCCAGTTTACTGTCTCTCAAACTTTGGGGGGGCCGGACTGTGGCCATTGGGAGTAGAAAAGGTCCCAACGTCAGTGGGAATAAACAATGAGCCATCTTTGATGTCAGTGGAAAGAATTGTGCTCCATCATTGGTGTCATTGGGAGAAATTGTGCCCCATTGTTGGTGTCATTGGGTGAGATTGTGCTCCTTTGTTGGTGGGAGGAGTTGTGCCCCATCATTGATGTCAGTTGGATGAATTGTGCCTCATTGTTGGTATCAGTGGATGACATAGTACCCCAAGGGCCTGATAAAAGCAAGCAACGGGCCACATCTGGCCCCCGGGCCGCAGTTTGGAGACCACTGCTATAGTGCCTGACCACCACACCAGGGCATGTACGAACAGAGCAAAGCAAACATGTACTTGTGGTTGGCAGACAGGCAAGGTTAAGAATAGTCAAGGTCAAAATCTGAAGTCAAACTGCAGGCAGAACTCAGAGAATAGTCGATATCCGATCTGCAGTCGTCAACTAGATAATCCAATCTAGCAGAGAAGGGCAGACAAACAGGTAGCTTGATCATCTATCACACATGCTATCACAAGATCACATGAGGCTGCAGGCTTGGCTGGCTTAAATCAGGTTTGGTCTCCACCCAGAGTCTGACCACACCAATCACCTTGCAGGTGGATGGACAAACAGGAAAGCATCATAGCCAGAACCAGGATGCTGAAATGAGACCAGCAGCTGTTTATCAGTGTTGAGCGGAATACGCCATATTCGATTTCGCAATATTTCACGAATATATAGAAGAATATTCGCAAAATTTTCGTTAATATCGAATATTCGTGATATTTTATAAAAAAAAAAAAATTGTGAAATTTCGCTAATGCGAATGCGAAATTTCGCGAATGCAAAATTGATTGAGAAATTCTCGTCTGCGCATGCGCGCGAACAACACGCGAAAACGGAGATAATTTCCTATAGGAAGCACAATGCTAAGCTCTAAGATCGCAATACACAGGTCTGATGCAAAAGAAGGGCAGAGAAAGTATTTGCGAATATTCGTAATACGAATATTCGCATTGCGAATATTCGGCAACATAAAAGGATCGCCTCAGCTACTCGGCCCAGGGTCTCTAATCATACCAGCAATGCTTTTAGACGTCGATGGAGATCACTAGGATGTGATCTGTTTTAAAAATAAATTTGAAAAAATACGAATATTCGCAATAGCGAATATTCGCCGCGATATTCGATTTATTCGCGAATACTCGAATATGCAATATTCGTAACGAATATTTGCAATGCGAATATTCGTGAGCAACACTACTGTTTATACGCTCCTGACAAAAATGTTTTCCCTTCTTCAAGGCTAGGGCAGTAGATGTTAATAGATTCACAACAGAATGCACTAGGGCAGTGGTCACCAACCAGAGAGAGGGCTAGAGCATTGTGTGCATAAGGCAGCAGTGTGATCCAGGGGGAGGGGGACAGTGAGCCAGAGCAATTGTGTGTATAAGGCCTGTAAAATTAAAGTTAGTGGTCCACAGGATTTAAAATTGTGAGTTTAGTGGTCCGTATGGCTGGCGACCGTTACACTAGGGGACCTGTGTTAAGGTTTGATGAAGACTAGCACCTCCCGAAGGCACTGACGATGACTGCCTCAAAAGGTTTTTCAAGTGAGATGCACTTTTGTACCAGGCGCTCCTCCATACACATCCTTGCTAATGATTGGGTGTTCAGAGTGAGCACACTTTACACTATTTACTAAGCTGAGAAAACTTTCTATGATAAAAGAACAGCCTCTACTTCTTAGTAAATGTCAGAAACCATGAATCGGATCGAGACAGAAGTACAGTTAAATCACACTTGTTCAGGAACCGGATCGGATACTCAGGCAAGCCAAATGTCAGGGAGTCAGAGATGAATGCAGTATAACAGCAAGCAGGATCTGGAGCCAGAAGGAACATCAGCCAAGCAAGTCTTCAACAGGAACGCAGGAGAAAGTCTTTGTGATGTTGACCAAGGCGAAGGCAGAGATTATCTGAACTGGAAGGCTTTAGTAGGCAGGACTGACGGGCAGGATCATCAACAGGTGAGTCACTGTGGAGAGATAGGAACTGGCAATTAGCTGACAGCTGAGCGGCCAGCTCAGAGAAGGAAGGGCTGAGCCCAGCTCTGACAGTAAATCAACCTTACAAATCCAGCTTTCTCCTTGTGGGGGAGGGGGCAGAGAGCCAGAGCATTGTGTGTATAAAGCCTCTACAATTGTTGTTAGTGATCCAAGGGATTCAGAATTGTGAGTTTAGTGGTCCGTGAGGTTGGCGACCACTACACTAGGGGGCCTGTGTTAGGTTTGATGAAGACTAGCATCTCTCGAAGGCACTGACGATTACAGCATCAAAAAGTCCTTCAAGGTAGATGCACTTTTGTACCAGGCGCTCCTCCATACACATCCTTGCTAATGATTGGGTATTCAGGAGGAGTGAGCACACTTTATTTCCTAAGCTGAGAAAATGTTCTATGATAGAAGAACAGCCTCCACTTCTTAGTAAATCAACCAGACACATTCGGCTTCCTCCTTGTGGGCTATGCTTATCTTCTGCTGTGTCCTAAAGGAGAAGAGACTGAGAAAGGTAATCGGCTTCTGCTGTGTTCTGAAGGATAAGAGACTGAGAAAGGCAAACTGCTTCTGCCGTGTCCTGAAGGAGAAGAGACTGAGAAAAGCAAACAGCTTCTGCTGTGTCCTGAAGGAGAAGAGACTGAGAAAGGCAAACTGCTTCTGCCGTGTCCTGAAGGAGAAGAGACTGAGAAAAGCAAACAGCTTCTGCTGTGTCCTGAAGGAGAAGAGGAGAAGAGACTGAGAAGGGCAAACAGATTCTGCTGTGTCCTAAAGGAGAAGAGAAAGAGAAAGGCAAACAGCTTCTGCTGTGTCCTAAATGAGAAGAGACTGAGAAAGGCAAACAGATTCTGCCGTGTCCTAAAGTAGAAGAGACTGAGAAAGGCAAACAGCTTCTGCCGTGTCCTAAAGGAGAAGAGACTGAGAAAGGCAAACAGCTTCTCCTGTGTCCTAAAGGAGAAGAGACTGAGAAAGGCAAACAGCTTCTGCCGTGTCCTGAAGGATAAGAGACTGAGAAAGGCAAACAGCTTCTGCCGTGTCCTAAAGGAGAAGAGACTGAGAAAGGCAAACAGCTTCTGCCGTGTCCTGAAGGAGAAGAGACTGAGAAAGGCAAACAGCTTCTGCCGTGTCCTAAAGGAGAAGAGACTGAGAAAGGCAAACAGCTTCTGCCGTGTCCTGAAGGAGAAGAGACTGAGAAAGGCAAACAGCTTCTGCCGTGTCCTAAAGGAGAAGAGACTGAGAAAGGCAAACAGCTTCTGCCGTGTCCTGAAGGAGAAGAGACTGAGAAAGGCAAACAGCTTCTGCCGTGTCCTGAAGGAGAAGAGACTGAGAAAGGCAAACAGCTTCTGCCGTGTCCTAAAGGAGAAGAGACTGAGAAAGGCAAACAGCTTCTGCCGTGTCCTGAAGGATAAGAGACTGAGAAAGGCAAACAGCTTCTGCCGTGTCCTAAAGGAGAAGAGACTGAGAAATGTAATCTCGTGAATTCTTTTGCAATACCTTTTCAGACATTTTCTGGGCCCTTTAGCAGTCAACCTGGCTGTTACGTCTATAGTTGTGCCCATGGACAGAGAACATTTGTCTATTGTCACATTTATTCAAACACGTATAAAAAATGTAAAGTTTTGATGCAGGTCATTAAAAAAAAAATAGCTCAGTTTCTATTGTTAGATTTTTATTTTTTGTGTCTATAGTGCATCTGGCAGACAGGACGTGTAATCCAGCATTGGCAGTTTTGAGGTATAAATATTCCCCACACCTGGGCTCTGAAGAGGAGAATCAAAACACGACGACGACGCAAGAACACTTTCCTTGCAGCAAAGCTGCTGATTAAATAGACAAGGTTCGCTCTTTCTGCAGGAGAATAACAGCTGCACCGTAATTGCTTCCCTGTTTTGCTCAGCAAATTAATGTTGATATAATTAAAATAATGACTTAAAGGGCACACAGATATTTAATTTGATTCCACCAAATCCAGAACTTTGTTGTTTTGTTATGATGGTGATCAGACGTCTAGTGAATGATGAAACATATTGAAGTTGAAATGTAAGTTTGACTGGTAGGCAAGGGGCGTTACTATGGATCTTGGCGCCAGAAGATCTCAACTCTTGGTTGTTTGGGATTGGCACCAATGATTCTCATGGAGTCCCATGGAGTGAGTATGGCCTTGGACCTTGGCTTTACCGGTATGGATATTTTTTCCTGCTATGGATATTTTTTAGACATGTGCGCTGCCGAAAAATGTATTTCATTCATTCGTTTCCCCCCCCCCCCCGGGTCATTCGTTAGGATCGCAATTCATAAATTTGAAAATTAATAAATTCGTAAATTTGAAAAGTCGAAAATTCGTAAATTAGAAAATAAGAAAGAAAATCCGAAAACTTGAAAGAATAAAATTAAAAAAAAAAATTACAAATTATAACTAACTACTGTAACTAATAATAACTAGAAGGATAAAGAGAATGAGTATACAGGGGACTGAGTTATAATAAATAAACATAGGTACAATTAACCACTTGCCGACCGCCTAACGACTATATACATTGGCAGAATGGCTCGGCTGGGCAAAGAAACGTACCTGTCATCGGGAGCAGTGATCACTGTTGTGTCCAGCACCCCCCCCACAGTTAGAATCACTCCCTAGGACACACCTAACCCCTTCCTCGCCCCCTAGTGTTAACCCCTTCCCTGCCAGTGTAATTTGCACAGTAATCCGTGCATTTTTATAGCCCTGATCGCTGTCCAGCCCCCCACAGGTAGAATCACTTTCAAGGACACACTTAACCTCTCCCTCGCCCCCTAGTGTTAATTCCTTTCCTGCAAGTGTCATTTAGTAATCAGTGCATTTTTATAGCACTGTTCGCTGTATAAATGACAATGGTCCCAAAATAGCGTCAAAAGTGTCCGATGTGTCCGCCATAATGTCGCAGTCACGATAAAAATCGCAGATCGCCGTCATTATTAGTAAAAAAAAAAAAAAACATAGTAAATATGTCATAAAACTATCACCTATTTTGGAGACGCAATAACTTTTGCGCAAACCAATCAATAAACACTTATTGCGATTTGTTTTACCAAAAATATGTAGAAGAATATGTATCGGCCTAAACTGAGGAAAAATAAATAACATTTATATATTTTCTGGGGATATTTATTATAGCAAAAAGTAAAAACATATTGCTTTTTTTTCTAATTTGTCGCTCTATTTTTGTTTGCAAAAAAGAAAAACCAGAGAGGTGATCAAATGCCATCAAAAGAAAGCTCTATTTGTAGGAAAAAAAGGCGTCAATTTTGTTTGGGTACAACGTCGCACGACCGCGCAATTGTCAGTTAAAGCGTCACAGTGCCGAATCGCAAAAAGTGCTCTGGTCAGGAAGGGGGTAAATTCTTACGGGACTGAAATGGTTAATCATATATATTGGTGTGTGGGGGGGGGGGGGGGGTTTGTTGTTGTTTTTTGTGTAAATTACTTTTGCATGGAAGAAAAAAATGTAATAAAAAAAAAAAGGAGGGGAAGAAGGAAGAAAAAGAAGGCGGAAGTAAACAAAGCCGCAATCGCGGCTGAAAGCATGAGATTAGTGATTTTTTTTCCCGGTCTCATGCTTTCCAGCCTAGAGGAGACATGTGAGGTCTTATTGACCCCCCCCCCCCCCGCATCTCTCCATAAAGAGGACCTGTCACACACTATTCCTATTACAGGGGATGTTTACATTCCTTGTAATAGGAATACAAGTGATCTTTTTTTTTTTTTTTTTAAGTGTCAAAATAAAAAAAAATAAGTAAAATTAAAAAAAATATATATATATTTTTTTTAAAACGGCCCTGTCCCCAGTAGCTCGTGCTCAGAAGCCACCCACATATGTAAACGCTGTTCAAGCCACACATGTGAGGTATTGCCGCGTGCAGTAGAGCGAGAGAAATAATTCTAGCACTAAACCACCTCTGTAACTCTAAACTGGTAACCTGTAAAAAAAAAATAATTAAAGTGTCTCCTATGGAGATTTTTAAGTACCGAGGTTTGGCGCCATTCCATTAGTGTGCGCAATTATTAAGCGTGACAAGTTAGGCATCTATTCACTCGGCGTAACATCTTCTTTCACATTATACAAAAAAATTGGGCTAACTTTACTGTTTTGTTATTTTTTAATTCATGAAACTGTTTTTTTTTCCCCCAAAAAAGGCGTTTGAAAAATTATTGCGCGAATACCGTGCGAGATAAAAAGTTGCAGTGACCGCTTCTTTATTCCCTAGGGTGTCTGCTAAAATATATATATAGGGCCAGATTCAGGTAGATGGGAGCATCTTTGCTCCAGAGTAACGCTTCTCATTTACGTTACGCTGCCGAAATTTTAGGAGCAAGTGCTGTCATTCACGAAGCACTTGCTCCTAAAGTTGCGGCAGCACATCACAAATGAGCCGGCGGAATTCAAATTGGGCGGGTACGGGGCGTGTAGTATGCTAACTACGCGCGATCCCGCCGCCAACGTACTGCGCATGCGTCGAGTGTCAAAACATCCCCGTGCGCATGCTCCAAAATCTGTGAATGAACGTCAATGACGTCACATTCCCATTCATGACCGTTTTACACAAGCGACGTTTTTTTTTTTTTTCCCGACGCGATGACGACGCCTATACCTAACATAGGATACTCCAACCCCATGTAGGTATATCTATGCGCCGCGTATCCCGTCCGGAAACGTCGTATCGTCATTGCGTCGCGCCGGATTTCGATCGTGAATTGCCGATTTCCGCTCATTAACATATTTTTTGAGCGTAAATCGGCGGGAACGCCCCCGGCGCCATTTTTAAGCTGAAGTAACGATGCGATGGCGAAACTCAGTTACGCTGCTCGCATCGGAACTTCAACCCGGCGTTTCTTGTTTTCTGGTTACAGAAAACAAACGCCGGCTCAAAGTCACAGTTAGGCTGGCGGATCACTCGATCCGCCAGCGTAACTGTTCCTGAATCTGGCCCATAATGTTTAGGGGGTTCTGAGTAATTTTCTAGCAAAAAAATGATGATTTTTACATGAAGGAGAGAAGTGCCAGAATAGGCCCCGTGTGGCAGTGGTTAAACTTTAATGTGCTATTAGGCTGGGGATGGAACTTTGTTGCCCGTTTAGAATAGGCCAGCAGAGGGCGCCAAATAGTGAATGTGTGGAACCGTAAGGGAAGGGATTGATGGGAGGCTGCATCTCTTGGCCAATAAAGATTGCCGATAAGAGTCAGGGGCTCTACCAGGAGCTCCGAGGAAACCCGAGAACACATTCTGCTGATCGCGGTTTGCCCTGCAATGTAAAAAAATAATGAATGTGAAAATAATGAAAAACATAATAAAAAAAAGAAAACGAATAGAGCTACCATAATTAGGGATTTGTTAGCTGTAATCTATTCCATTTTTGTTTATTTTTTTCTGGTCCCACATGCACAACGTGCTCCCGCACCATGAAGGGGTTAACATTTAGAGCTATAATCTGGACAGGAGGATGATGTAGAGTTTGGGATTGTGTGATCTGTAAATCTCAGATCATGGAATGAAATGAAAATCTCGTTGTACGGCTTCCCCCCCCCCCCGTTTAATATTTGGTGATCATTAATCTCTTATGCACTTGGCTCCCCGGTGTTCACCTCATGGGACCTTACAAGACAAATAGATTTACGATAGCTGCAGGGATGGAGCAAGAGGAGGAAATACGTTGAAACCATTATTCAACGACCAAGAAATTCAGGTGAGGCTTCGGTGGGTCTCACTCACAATGCTAACAATTGTAAATGGTCATCCGTGGTGATAATGTGAAGATGTGATTGGGAAGTAGGATAGTCTTATAGAGACCAAATTTGTGTGTGTCATTCAATATTTCCATTGGCTACAAGACTATGAAATACTTAATACTTGATTAGCCTCAACCATTCGCTGTTGAGATCTAAGTGTTAGGCGGCGTACACACGACAGAGAAATTCGTCGGGTGAAACTCATCGTTCCGCCCGTCAAGTTCCTAGTTCGGCAGTAGTGTTGCTCACGAATATTCGTATTGCGAATATTCGGCTCGAATATGGCATATTCGAGTATTCGCGATATATTCGCTATTTCGAATATTCGTATTTTTTCAATTTTTTTTTTAGAACAGATCACATCCTAGAGATCCCCATCGACGTCTAAAAGCATTGCTGGTATGATTAGAGACCTTGGGCCGAGTAGCTGCAGCGATCATTTTATATTGCCGAAAAATCGCAATGCGATTATTCGGCAATAGCGATATCGCGCGATTATTTTCGAGAAATTCGCAATATTGTTTTTAGCTAAAATAACACATATATTCGATTTCAGAGTGTTACTGTTGAAATTCCGCAATCAATTTCTCATTCGCATTTTTGCGAAATTACGATAAAATATCAAGAATATTCTGAGCCAATCAGAGTGCTCCATTCCGCATTTCTCGAATATTCGCAATTATTTTGTATTGTAATATATCAAGAATATTCTGAGCCAATCAGAGTGCTCCATTCCGCATTTCTCAAAATTTCGCAATTATTTTGTATTATAAAATATCACGAATATTCTGAGCCAATCAGAGTGCTCCTTTCCGCATTTCTCGAAATTTCGCAATTATTTTGTATTATAAAATATCACGAATATTCTGAGCCAATCAGAGTGCTCCTTCCGCATTTGCCGAATATTCGCAATTATTTTGTATTGTAATATATCACGAATATTCTGAGCCAATCAGAGTGCTCCTTCCGCATTTGCCGAATATTCGCAATTATTTTGTATTGTAATATATCACGAATATTCTGAGCCAATCAGAGTGCTCCATTCCGCATTTCTCGAAATTTCGCAATTATTTTGTATTGTAATATATCACGAATATTCTGAGCCAATCAGAGTGCTCCTTCCGCATTTGCCGAATATTCGCAATTATTTTGTATTGTAATATATCACGAATATTCTGAGCCAATCAGAGTGCTCCATTCCGCATTTCTCGAAATTTCGCAATTATTTTGTATTATAAAATATCACGAATATTCTGAGCCAATCAGAGTGCTCCATTCCGCATTTCTCGAAATTTCGCAATTATTTTGTATTATAAAATATCACGAATATTCTGAGCCAATCAGAGTGCTCCTTCCGCATTTCTCGAAATTTCGCATTCGCATTCGCAATAGCGAAATTTCGCAATCATTTAATTTCCAAAAAATATCGCGAATATTCGCATTTAACGAATATATCTCGAATATTCGACTATATATTCGAGATATATCGTGAAATCGAATATGGCATATTCTGCTCAACACTATTCGGCAGTCAAAAGCTCGTCCAGCCAAATTTTCCCATTGAACAACGAGGAAATAGAGAATATGCTCTCTATTTGGCTCGACGAGTTCCTCGACGGGATGCTCGGCGAAAAGTGTACACACGACCGGTTTTCTCGGCAGAATACGTCTCCCATCGAGGTTCTTGCTGGATTCTGCCAAAAAAATCGGTCATGTGTACGCCGCCATACTGACTGTATTGTCTCAGCATGACTCCATCTCCTGTCTGCTAGAAGGTGTTCTGCGGCTGGTGACATGGGTCGGCAACTGCAGGATGAGGCCCTCTTACAGCATTGGCGAAGCATTGCTTGAAGTTTTTGCAACACCTCTCTATGCTTAACCACTTAAGACCCGGACCAATATGCAGGTGAAGGACCTGGCCCCTTTTTGCGATTCGGCACTGCGTCGCTTTAACTGTCAATTGCGCGGTCGTGCGACGTGGCTCCCAAACAAAATTGGCGTTTTTTTTCCCCACAAATAGAGCTTTCTTTTGGTGGTATTTGATCACCTCTGCGGTTTTTATTTTTTAATAAACAAAAATAGAGCGCCAATTTTGAAAAAAAAAAATTCAATATTTTTTACTTTTTACTTTAATAAATATCCCCCAAAAAAGATATCATTATTTTTTTTTTTTCCTCAGTTTAGGTATTTTTGGTAAAAAAAAATCGCAATAAGCATTTAATGATTGGTTTGCACAAAATTTATAGCGTTTACAAAATAGGGGATAGTTTTATGGCATTTCTATTAATCATTTTTTTTACTACTAATGGCGGCGATTTTTTTTTGTGACTGCGACATTATGGCGGGCACATCGGACACTTTTGACACATTTTTGTGACCATTGTCATTTTCACATCAAAAAGTGCTATAAAAATGCACTGATTACTGTGAAAATGACAATTGCAGTTTAGGAGTTAACCACTAGGGAGCACTGTAGGGGTTAAGTGTGATCTCATATGTGTTTCTAACTGTAGGGGGTGGGGCTGGACTGTGACGTCATTGATCGTCTTTCCCTATATCAGGGAACAGACGATCAATGACAGTGCCACTGTGAAGAACAGGGAAGGTGTGTTTACACTCACCTCTCCCCGTTTTTCAGCTCCTTTGACCAATCGCGGGACACTGGCGGCGATCGGGTCCGCGGGTGCCGTGGTCACGGAGCTTTGGACTTGGTCGCGTGCGCGCTCGACCCACGGCTGGGCTCTTAAAGGCGACGTACCTGTACATGCATGTGCCCAGCCGTGCCATTCTGCCGACGTATACAGTATGTGCAGGAGGTGGTCCTTAAGTGGGTAAAACTGAACCTCTGTGTCCTTCAACATTTACCTGTACCCTGTGTTGTGGACACCTGTCTGCAACCCCTAATTCCTGAGTCCCCAGCCTCATCCATGCACTCCAGCTGTACCCTTGTGCCTCCAGACTTCTGTGTCTCCAGTGACCTAAGTGTCTTCTTTGTCTCCAGTGACCTGAGTGTCTTCTTTAAACCCCTGTGATTCTGTGTCTCCAGTCACCCACGTGTGTCTGTGCCTCCAGTGACCCCCAGTGCTCTTGTGTCTCCAGTGACCCCTGTGCTCCTGTGTCTCAAGTGACCCAAATGCTCCTGTGTCTTCAGTGCCCCCATGCTCCTGTGTCTTAAGTGACCCCTGTGTTCCTGAGTCTTCAGTGACCTCTGTGCTCCTGTGTCTGTAGTGACCCCTGTGCTCCTGTATCTTCAGTGACTTCTGTGCTCCTGTGTCTGCAGTGACCCCCATGCTCCTGTGTTTCCAGTGACCCCCGTGCTCCTGTGTCTGCAGTGACCCCTGTACTCCTGTGTCTCCAGTGACCCCTGTGCTTCTGTGCCTTCAGTGTGCCCCGTGCTCTTGTGCCTTCAGTAACTCCTGTGCCCTCAGTGCCCCTGTGCTCCTGTGTCTGTAGTGACCCCCATGCTCCTGTGTCTTCAGTGCCCCCATGCTCCTGTGTCTTCAGTGCCCCCCATGCTCCTGTGTCCTTAGTGCCCCCATGCTCCTGTGTCTTCAGTGCCCCCATGCTCCTGTGTCTTCAGTATCCCCATGCTCCTGTGTCTTCAGTGACCCCTGTGGTCCTGTGTCTCCAGTGACCCCTATGCTCCTGTGTCTTCAGTGACCCCTATGCTCCTGTGTCTTCAGTGACCCCTGAGCTCCTGTGACCCCTGTGCTCCTGTGTCTCCAGTGACCCCTGTGCTCCTGTGTCTCCTGTAGCTCCCAATCGTCCTCCCTGCAGCTACTATTTAAAGATGCAGATAATGATGGGAACCCCATCAGACGCACATCAGCAGATGTAGAGGAGAATGGCTGACAATGAATGGAATGGTTCGGCGCTCCTCCCTATACATTGGGGATGTGGGAGGACGCGGAGACGCGTTGGCTCTTTATTCTTCATGTGAAGCGGGATTGTGCAGCGAAGGCAAATTCTGATTACGGCTTGAAGTATACATGACATGAGACGTGTTCAGATATTCTGAGATCGCAAGAATCACATGAAGAGCAAGCACAGTTATATAAGAAGTTACATGGGAAGAGATGCCAAGAGTTACATTGAGTACATCGGAGAAGTGGTGATGTGTCCATCCAGAGATAATAGGAGAAGAACAGTCATTACATCCAATGTACCGAACAAGACAACCGCTAATCACATGCAGGAAATACACTGGATACAACTATACTGAGAATATCACACAGCATGTAGAAGGCTGGATAACGTCCATACATACAGAATAAAAACAGATAACTACATAGGGGAAAAGATTTGTCTATCCTTTCAGCCAGTCTCCTCCTACTGACACAGTAATGCTGCGTACACACGATCGGTTTTTGTGACGGAATTCCGCTTAAGCTTGGCTTGCATCCTCTGAACATTCGACCGTCAAGAACGCGGTGACGCACAACACTACGACAAGCCAAGAAAATGAAGCTCAATGCTTCCGAGCATGCATCAAATTGTTTCTGAGCATGCGTCGGAATTTTACACGTCGGAATTGCTACAGATCTGATTTTCCGATAGGATTTTTTTCCGTCTGAAAAATGAGAAACAGCTCTCAATCTTTTGTTGGCGGAAATTCCGACAGCAAAAGTCTGATGGGGCCTACACACGGTCGGAAATTTCCGACCAAAAGCTCACATCTGACTTTTCTTGTCGGAATTTCCGATCGTGTGTACAGGGCATGAAGCATCATTCCTTCCACTGACACCAACAACGGTGCATAATACTTCCCGCTAATATAAACAATTGGGGACTGTTCCTCCCACTAACACCAATGGAGGGATACTATTCCTCTTACTGACATCAATGATGGGGCATTATTCCTCCCACCGATAACAATGATGGGGCATTATTCCTCCGCCAATAACAATGATGGGGCATTATTCCTCCCACTGATAACAATGATGGGGCATTATTCCTCCCACTGATAACAATGATGGGACACTATTCCTCCCACCGATAACAATGATGGGACACTATTCCTCCCACCCATAACAATGATGGGGCATTATTCCTCCCACTGATAACAATGATGGGGCACTATTCCTCCCACCGATAACAATGATGGGACACTATTCCTCCCACCGATAACAATGATGGGGCATTATTCCTCCCACTGATAACAATGATGGGACACTATTCCTCCCACCGATAACAATGATGGGACACTATTCCTCCCACCCATAACAATGATGGGGCATTATTCCTCCCACTGATAACAATGATGGGGCACTATTCCTCCCACCGATAACAATGATGGGGCATTATTCCTCCCACTGATAACAATGATGGGACACTATTCCTCCTCCTACTGACCAGAAATGCTATGTAATATTTTGTATTACTCTCTGGGACACATTCTACTCCCACTGGCCACAGTCCAAATCCCCAAAAGTCTTAAAGACAGTAAACTGGCCCTTTGTTTAGAAAGTTTGGAGACCCCTGCTTTAAATACATTGAAGATGATTATTTAAAAAAAGTATTTCTGCAGTTCAACTTTAACATAAAGTTTATTTTATTTGAATATCCCCCTCCCCAAAAAAACAAAAAAACGAATATATATATGTATATTGTATGTAGTATATTCTATTTGAATATAACAAGTAAAACTGAATCTCAATTTCTCTCTCAATTTCTCTCTCATTATCTTTCTCAATCTCTCTCTCACACACTCTCTCTCTCTCTCAATCTCCCACTCTCCTAATCTCTCTCTCTCTCTCTCAATCTCTTACTGTCTCAATCTCTCTCTCACTATCTCAATTTATCTCTCTCTCTCTCTCTCTCTCAATCTCTCTCTCACTCTCTCAATCTCTCTCACAATTTCTCTCTCTCGCTCTCTCTCTCAATCTCTCACTCTCCTAATCTCTCTCTCTCTCTCACTCTCTTTCACTCTCTCAATCTCTCACTGTGTCAAACTCTCTCTCACTCTCTCAATCTCTCTCACAATTTCTCTCTCTCGCTCTCTCTCTCTCTCTCAATCTCTCACTCTCCTAATCTCTCTCTCTCTCTCAATCTCTATCTCACTCTCTCAATCTCCCACTCTCCTAATCTCTCTCTCTCTCTCAATCTCTTACTGTCTCAATCTCTCTCTCACTATCTCAATTTCTCTCTCTCTCTCTCTCTCTCTCTCTCTCTCTCTCAATCTCTCTCTCACTCTCTCAATCTCTCTCACAATTTCTCTCTCTCGCTCTCTCTCAATCTCTCACTCTCCTAATCTCTCTCTCTCTCTCTCTCAATCTCTCTCTCACTCTATCACTCTCTCAATCTCTCACTGTGTCAAACTCTCTCTCACTCTCTCAATCTCTCTCTCAAACTCTCTCTCTCTCTCAATCTCTATCTCACACTCTCCTAATCTCTCTCTCTCTCAATCTCTCCCTCACTCTCTCAATCTCTCACTGTCTCAAACTCTCTCTCACTCTCTCTCTTACTCTCTCTCACTCTCTAAATCTCTCTCTCACACACTCTCTCTCTCTCTCTCAATCTCTATCTCACTCTCTCAATCTCTCACTCTCCTAATCTCTCTCTCTCTCTCTCAATCTCTCACTGTCTCTCTCTCTCTCACTATCTCCCTCTCACTCTCTCAATCTCTCATGCCACGTACACACGATCATTTTTCAGCATGTCCAAAAACGACGTTTTCCAACTTCACCATTAAAAATGATGCCTACACACCATCGTTTATAAAAAATGATGAACAAAGCGCGGTGACGTACAACGGCACTCTAAAGGGGAAGTTCTATTCACCCTTTGCGCTGCTTTAGCTGATTTCTTGTTAGTAAAAGACGATTCGCGTTTTTCTGCCTGTTACAGCGTGATGAATGTGCTTACTCCATTACGAACGCTAGTTTTACCAGAACGAGCGCTCCCGTCTCATAACTTGCTTCTGAGCATGCGCAGGTTTAAAACTTTGTTTTAGCCCACACACGATCATTTTTTACAACCCGAAAAACGACATTGTTGAAAACGATGTTAAAAAATGCAGCGTGTTTTTTTTTTTGTCGTTTTTCAGAACCTGAAAAATGATGTGAAGCCCACACACCATCATTTTAAATGACGTTTTTCATGACAAAAAATTATCGTGTGTACGCGGCATCACTCTCGCTATCTCTCTCGCACTCTATTATACTCTCTCTCTCAATCTCTCTCTCTCAATCTCTCTCTCTCTGTATATTTGGCACAGGGCCATCAGGGCGGTACAGGCAGTACACCTGTAAGGGGCCCGGGGGTCCCCAGGGGCCCAGATGGGATCCCCCTAAAAAAAAAAGCAATTTTTTTATTTATGTGTTTATAAAAAAATATATTTTTTTAATATATTTTTATTTTATTTTTTATTAAAGGGACAATTTTTTTCTTTTATTTTTTTTAGAGGTCCGGAGGTCCACATGGGCCCGGAGGCCCCCAGATGGCAACCAACTTATTATTATTTTTTTTTAATTTTAATATATATTTTTTTATTTTTTTTATTAAAGAGCCATTTTTTTTAGGGGTATGGAGGTCCCCAGGGCCCCAGATGACAACCCCCCCCTTTTTTTTTATAAAAAAAATATTTTTTTATATTTCTTTTATTTTTATAATATGTTTTTATATATATAATTATTATTATTATCAAAGGGCCCAGAGGTCCCCAGGGCCCCGGATGACTACCCCCCTTTTTTATATATATTTTTCTTTTTTTCTTCTTTCTTCATGTAAAGGACCCCCCCGCTCTTTAACTCAAGGCAGCACCTAATCCCCCCCCGCTTCTCAATTTTATGCGGCAGCACCCCCCCCAGGGTGTGCTCTTCCCCAGGGGGCCCATGCCTAAGGGGCCCCAAATTTCCTGATGGCGGCCCTGCCCATGCATACTGTATCTTTCATTTCTTCTGTATTTTTAGTAGAACCAGGCACAGCCTGAAATGTATTTTTGTGCCTATGAAGCTGCCTCCCAGGCCCCGTATCTCTCTTTATTCATGTATTTGGCTTACAAGATTCACCGTCGGTATAAAAATTTGTCCGATGTTTCAGGATGGAAACAAAGCAAAAAAAAAGAAGCTTCAAAGGTGTAATTCTATTTCTGTCCTCAGACCGACCTCTGCTGCTTTCCAGGCTTGTTATCAGTTTACATTTCCCAAGATGGCAAAATTTCCACAGGGTTTCCGCCAATTTTCAAACCTTTTTCTTCATGGAACGAATGAGGGTCCAATCACAGCGCGCCTTACATCCGTACCGCGCCGAGCCTTCGGGGCTTTTTCTTAACCTCTACCAAGCACTCGGTGCAGAAGACTCTTCCGTCCTTCTTTGGAATGTCAAATGATGGCGCCGTCTCATGTACAAACAATCATTTGTGTTGAATGATATACAGTATTATGTATAACAATTAGTTTAATAAGACTAAAAGTAAAATCTGATTTTGGAGACCCTACCGGGCTCTGGTGGGGAAAGTTTAACCACTTGACCACCGGACACTTAAACCCCCTTCCTAACCAGATCAATTTTCAGCTTTCGGTGCTCTCACAATTTGAATGACAATTACTCAGTCATACAACATTGTACCCATTTGAAATTTTTGTCCTTTTTTTCACACAAATAGAGCTTTCTTTTGGTGGTATTTGATCACCTCTGGGTTTTTTATTTTTTGCGCTATAAAAGAAAAAACCTGAAAATTCTGTAAAAATAAAAATAAAAATCTTGTTTCTGTCATATTCGCGGGTTATTTCTCACACACAGCATATGCATACCACAAATTACACCCCAAAACACATTCTGCTATTCCTCCCGAGTATGGCGATACCCCATGTGTGAGACTTTTACACAGCGTGGCCACATACAGAGGCCCAACATGCAGGGAACGCCATCAGGCGTTATGGAACACCCAGACCAATTCTGACATTTCTCTCCTACATGGAAAAATCATCATTTATTTGCTAGAAAATTTCATAGAACCCCAAAACATTATATATGCTTTTTTTTCAAAGACCCTAGAGAATACAATGGCGGTTGTTGCAACTTTTTATCTTGCACAGTATTTTTGCAGCAATTTTTTGAACGCGTGGTTTTAAAAAAAAATGTTTTGTGCTTAAAAAAAAAAAAAAACAGTAAAGTTAGCCCAATGTTTTTGCATAATATGAAAGATGAAGTTATGCCGAGTAAATAGATATCCAACATAGATATTCAAAATTGCACACGCTTGTGGAATGGTGCCAAACGTCGCTACTTAAAAATCCCCATAGGCAAGGTATTGCATGGTATTGGAGCATTGGGGTACTGCGGAGTATGGAGGGTACTGCAGAGTATCGGGGGTATTGCAGAGTATCGGGGGTATTGCAGAGTATCGGGGGTATTGCAGAGTATCGGGGGTATTGCAGAGTATGGGGGGTACTGCAGAGTCTTCTAGACCCGGTGCTCACGGATGATTCCGGGAGCGCGCCCCAGGGGGCCTGCGAGTGAAGGATTCTGGGAGGACGTCCTCCCAGAATAACTCGACCGCGCTGTTGCAGTATTTTTGCTATGGCACGGTCGGCAAGCGGTTAAAGCAGGCAAACAGCTAAATGCTTACACCGGTCAGCCATAGCGTCATAAACACTGGCAGGTTAAGTGAATAACATTGATTGTCTTGGTACAATGGCATCTGAAAGTAAGTGGGACGTATTTTAGGCAGCAAATGAACATGAAAATAGGCATCGCAGTTTGCTGTTTATCCGCAGACCACTAGACATGTGCACTGCCGAATTTTTTATTTTTTTGGCTTTCGTTTCATTCATTTTTTTTTTTGGAAATTCAAAAATTTGTAAATTAGAAAATTCGGAATTCGAAAATTCAAAATTTGTAAATTCATAAATTTGAAAATTCGGAATTCTGAAATTCGTAAATGTGAAAATTCGGAATTCGTAAATTCGAAGAAAAAAAAAACGTAAATTCAAAAAATTCGTACATTTGAAAATTCAGAATTCATAAATTTGAAATTTGCAAATTCATCAATTTGAAATTTTGGAATTCATAAATTCGTAAATTAGAAAATTCAGAATTCGAAAATTCTAAATTTGTAAATTCATAAATTTGAAAAAATCTGAATTCTGAAATTCGTAAATTGGTAAATTTAAAAATTCTGAATTTGTGAATTTGAAATTTGTAAATTGGTAAATTCGAAAATTCTGAATTCGAAAATCCGTAAATTTGAAAATTAGGAATTCGTAAATTTGAAATTTGTAAATTCATCAATTTGAAACTTTGGAATTCATAAATTCATAAATTCTTAAATTAGAAAATTCAGAATTCGAAAATTAGAAATTTGTAAATTCATAAATTTGAAAATTCAGAATTCGTGAATTTAAAAATGTGTAAATTGGTAAATTTGAAAATTCTGAATTCTAAAATCCGTAAATTTGAAAATTCATTAAATTCGTAAATGCAAAAAATTCGTACATTTGAAAATTCAGAATTCGTAAAATTTGAAAATTCAGAATTCGTAAATTTGAAAATTCATTGAATATTTATTATAGCAAAAAGTAAAAAAATATATTGCTTTTTTTTTTCAAAAAGTTTTAGTTTTTTTCAGAAAAGAGAAAAAAAAAAAAAAAAATGTAAATTGGAAAATTTCGGAATTCGTAAATTAGAAATTAGTAATTTCATAAATTAGAAAATTCGGAATTCTGAAATATTAAAATTCGGAATTTGTAAATTCGAAAATTAAAAAAAAATGTAAATTCAAAAAATTCATACATTTGAAAATTCGGAATTCGTAAAAATTCGAAAATTTGAAAATACATTGAATATTTATAATAGTAAAAAGTAAAAAAAATATTGCTTTTTTTTCAAAATTGTCGCTCTTTCTTTGTTTATAGCTCAAAAAATAAAAACCATAGAGGTGATCTAATACCACCAAAAGAAACTTCTGTCAGTTAAAGGAGCGCAGTGCCGAATCGCAAAAAAGTGCTCTGGTCTTTCGCCAGCCAAATGGTCCGCGGTTGAAGTGGTTGAAGTGACGCAGTGCCTAATCGAAAAAAAAATGGCCCGGTCATTTGGCAGCCAAATCCTTCGGGGCTGAAGTGGTTAAATGATCAGCTACTGATGAATTGGTGCCGGATACCACGCATACCTTCAGAGGTCTAGTGGAGCCCATACTTTGGGTCAGGGCTAGGTTAGAGTATTCCTGCTCACCTTTGTGTGTTCCAACCAATGTTAATTCTACATCTCATAAAATAAATGATAAATAATAAGAAATAACAAAATCCCACTGCAATGGCGGAGACTCTCCCAATCGGGTGCGCAGACCCCAATAAATAAAATAAACCATCGGGTCCCCAAGCTCTCCAACCTCTACCAAGCATTCAAATGATCAAGTTTGGGTGAACTGGCATTTAACCACTTGCCTACTGGGTACTTAAACCCCCCATCCTGCCCAGACCTATTTTCAGCTTTCAGCGCTCTCACTCTTTGAATGACAATTGCGCGGTCATACAACACTGTACCCAAATTACATGTTTATCATTTTTTTCCCCACAAATAGAGCTTTCTTTTGGTGGTATTTGATCACCTCTGCGTTTTTTATTATTTGTTAAAAAAAATAAAAAAGACCAATTTTTTTGAAAAAAATATACAAAACCGTTTTGTATTTTGTTATAAAATCTTGCAAACGGGTAATTTTTCTCCTTCATTGATGTAGGCTGATGAGGCTGCACTGATGGGTACCAATAGGCTGCACTGATGGGCACTGATGGGCACCAATAGTCTGCACTGATGGGCACTGATGGGCACCGATAAGGCTGCACTGGTGGGCACTGATAGGCCCTGATAGGAGGCACCGGTGTGCACTGAGAGGCGGCATTGGTGACACTGAGAGGTGGCACTGATGGGTGGCACTAAAGGGCATTGATTGGTGGCATGGGTGGGCACTGAGAATTGGCACTAATAGGTGGCATTGATAGTTGGCGCTGATAGCTGACAGTGATGGGCACTGATAGGTGCCAATGATGGGCACTGATAGGTGGCAGCGATGGCCACTGATGGGTGGCAATAAAGGGCACTGATCAGCACTGGTAGGTGAGACTGATAGGCAGCACTGCTAGGTGGCACTGACGAGGCACTGACTGGCACCACTGGTGGGCATTGATAGGTGGCAGTGATGGTAACTGATAGGTGGCACTTTATTGCACTGGTGGTCACTGTGGCAGGTGGCATTGGCAGGTGGTACTGGCGGGCACCAATGAGGCTGATGTGCCTCTTCCACTGGGGACTGATGTCCCTTACACAGGAGCCGGTGATCTGCTTTTTTTTTTTTTTGTCTCCTCACGCTATCAGCACGAGGAGAATAAAAACGATTACCAAGCTTTGTTTACATCACGTGATCAGCTGTCATTGGCTGACAGCTGATCACAAGGTAAGGGGCCGGGATCGGCCCCTTACACGGATCTGTGATCACCCAAGTCTCAGTGACTCGGCGATCACAGCGTGGGCTGCACGCTCCCTGCAGGGGAGGATGTTTATTGACGTCCTCCCGGCAATTGGGGTCCGCGCTGTAGCCGTCATTCGACTATAGCGCGGGCGCCTAGTGGTTAGAAAAAGAACACAAACTCCTGCGCACGAGTGGGATGTTCAACAAATAGTCAATATTCTGCATACAGAGTACTTCAAATGTCAAACGGTGGCAAAAAAGCCTTGCTGCCCTTCATGGATGGGGGGATCCTGGCAAAAAAACAGCCTGACTGTTGGGCTCTGAAGAAGAGGCCCCTGACGCCTCGAAACGCGTAAGCCAGCAGTGACGCACCTCAAAACCCCCCCCCCTACATTCCGGAGTGTGGTTCGAGGGGTATCTACTTTTATCGTTGGTGACATGCCTTCTATCACCATTTGTTTGTGAGTAGTTTGTATTATTAATCTTTTATTAAATAAATTGCCAAATGGTAGTACACGAGGCTGGTGCGCCTTTCTTTTTCCTTTCTTGTTTTTTGCCTAGTGGTTAAACCACATTCTAAATTTATGCTAAAAGTCCTTCTTTAGTGTTTACAAGCTGATTAGAAAAAAAAACCTCACAAGTGCGGGGTTCACCGAGGTCACCCCAGCACGAAATCTGCTTAAAACTTTTTTTGCGCTATTTTGGGTACAACGCATCTGCCGGCAGCGGTCTGCCCTGCTGCTGCTCTAAGGGTCCCGGTATAATTATACGTCTACTAGGCTTGCACATTAGCCGGCCTCCCACTGTAAGGAAAGCAGGTAAAAGTGTTAATTGGTTATATTTAGCAATTTCAGCAGCTTCTTATTTTAAATCAACATCACGCTTTAATTAGGCCTCCGGCACGCAAGGAAATTTCGGCTAGGCTGATCCGTTAGCCTGTACAGGGGCAGGATCATCGCCGGCACTGTGGAGTTCTATTGCAATGCTAGCAGTAGCTGTGGAGAAGGGTTGCATAAAGCGCTGTTTACTGATACAGATATACAAGTCATATTGGTTTGAGGAACTTGGTGGCATTCCCTTTATTAACTGATGTGAAAGAATCGGTTGTTTGCAGAGCACACGGCCATTTCTTCTTGTCAGGGGCGTTGCTAGGTGGCAAAAAGAGCAGGGGCTTCAGCCCAAAGTCGGCACCGGGGGGAGGGGGGTCGTGGCGCATTTCTTTTTTGGCTGGGTGGTGGGGTTGTGTGGCGGAGGGTAAGCTCACTTGCTGCTTGGCTTACCAGTGCCCATCAATGACCACTAAACACCTACCTGACACACTGACCTTCCTGACCTCACCTACCTGACATACATTGACTTCACCTACCTGACATACATTGACTTCACCTACCTGACATACATTGACTTCACCTATCTGACATACATAGACCTACCTGACATACATTGACTTCACCTACCTGACATACACTGACCTCACCTACCTGACATACATTGACTTCACCTACCTGACATACATTGACTTCACCTACCTGACATACATTGACTTCACCTATCTGACATACATAGACCTACCTGACATACATTGACTTCACCTACCTGACATACACTGACCTCACCTACCTGACATACATACACTGACTTCACCTACCTGACATACAAACACTCACCTCACCTACCTGACATACACTGACTTCACCTACCTGACATACACTGACCTCACCTACCTGACATACACTGACTGAAATATGTAATTTACCGGTCCCTTCCCTTCTAAATGAACACCTCAAAGCATGACTCCACCCCAGCACCTATCAGGGAACTCTGTATTAACCTGGGCAGTCCTGCTGATCAATATTGTGTGTTTTTGGCTTCCATGTGCTACTTGCTCTGTGTTACAGTTACTGATCTTGACTTGTTCTTGACTATCCTTACCTGCTTGTTACCTCAACCATTGGCTATCTCCTGACTATCCTTACCAGCTCCCTGCCCTGACTTTTGGCTATCTCCTGACTATCCTCACCTGCTTGTTACCCCCACCTTTGGCTATCTCCTGACTATCCTTAACAGCTTGCTGCCCTGAATTTTGGCTATCTTCTGACTATCCTCACCTGCTTGTTACCCCCACCTTTGGCTATCTCCTGACTATCCTTTGTTGTCACAGTCTCCTACTTCCTCTCTACCTCCCTGTAGTCTACCGTGAGCATGAGCTGGGAGGCCCTAGGGGTCAGGACCTGGAGCCAGACAGCAGCTAAATCCATCCCCACCTGTCATGGACAGTCTGGCCCGCTGGCGGGCACATCGGCGCGCACGGGCGCGCGCATTCGCGGTAGCGGCGCGCGCATTCGCGGTAGCGGCGCGCGCATTCGCGGCACCATAGCGCGCACTAGTGGCGGCGGCGCGCGTGCACGTGGGGACGCCGTTTTGGCGCCAAATCTGGCTTTAAAAGGATCCTGATCCCTGTGCTTCTTGCTGTCCTGTCTACAGCGTCTCTGTGAGCTACCCGCATCTGTGAACCTGATTGAACCTGATCCTGACCACCCGGCTTGTACCTGTTAACCTGTTTGCTGCCTGCCCTGACCTCGGCTTGTCTGACTACCCCTTTGGCTTAATCCTCTGTACTTCTGCTGCCCGCCTGCTGATCGACCCGGACTGGACCTGACCCCGCCTGTACCAACTCTACCTTCTACTGAACCCCTAGCCTGCCAGAGGGCTTACCTGCAGAGACTTGTTCCAGTCGGTACTACGGGACACCTCCCCCGCTTCTGCTGTACTCCTGCCTCCAGCTGCTCGACAGTGAGCTTGGATCTTCAGCCTGCACCAGTCTGTAACGTGACTCCGGGAACTACTGACTCAGCTCACGGGCCCAGCACTCGCCATTACCAGGCGCTTGTGCGACTCTGTAGTCCCGATCCTCCTGTCTGCACTATCAGGGGTCCCGGGACCAGAGAAGCAAGGGCTGCCGCTCCCTGCACGCCGGGCTCGTACCACCAGGTACGTGACACCACCACTAGGGGCCTCTGGTGAACCCCCCGCTGGCTCTTAGATTCCATGCCCTGGGAAATCTCATGCTCTAGCTTCCAGTGTCATCCTTGCGGTGCACTCCAGCCCCCAGCCGGGTGCATCCGTCACCTGGACTCAGGTGGCCTGATGATAGGTATCCCAAAAATGACCTCATGAGCACTTTCAGTTCTTATGTCATATCTACAGCGTTCATCTTGGTGGTCATTAAATGCTTGCTGTGGAGAAGTATAGATGGAGAAGCTTACAGTATGTACAGTGCCTTGAAAAAGTATTCATACCCCTTGAAATTTTCTACATTTTGTCATGTTATAGCCAAAAACATAAATGCATTTTATTGGGATTTGATGCGATAGACCAACACATGGCGACACATAATTGCGAAGGAAAATATAAATTAATATGTCAGACATCATCTGAAGAACACCATCTGTCCGTACAGGGTTCACTTGACCACTGTTACACCGTCCCATTACATGCCTGTAGGTGGTACAGTCTACTTTCTCCACTGCAGGTGGTGCTCTCCCGCAGCAGCAATGTTGATGGAGAGGAAGTCAAGAGGAACACAGTTCCTCTATGGCCTTCTGGGTCACCGGTGAAACTATCATTTTGGATGCTGCCCCGCCCCCCCCATGTGACTATAGCAGTCACTTTGGGTCAGGCAGAGCCTAGTTAAGGCCCTAGTTTGGCACACATTTTGTGTGTTAGTTAGGGACAGTTTGTCCACTTGTTAGGGACAGTACTAGCAGTAAGGGAAAGGTTCCTGACGAGGTGGGAAAGTATAAAGTCGCAACTCCTTGGATATATTGCCAGGCCACAGTCTAATCTATTTACAGATGCTGTGAATTTGCTGTCTTTTCACATTACTGAAAATCGTGATTGGGCAGCCTTCACACCTGTTTTTGCTGTGAACTGTTGCTATACTATATCAAAACAGTTTTTTTCATTTCACCTGACTGTGTGAATCATTTTCACTGCACCACGCAGTGAAAAAAATGGCCTAAAAGACACCTGCAAATGGGAATTGGACCCAACCTCGTTGCTGAGAAGTCAAAATCTCCTCCATTACTTTTGGTTTTGTAGCTTACTTCACATAATTGTATGATGGACTTGCTTACGTAAGTGGGTGGGCTATGGAGAAGGTGCATGGGGGTGCAAAAGTCCCCATAAGTGGCCGAAAATGGCCCGATAGACACCTGCAAATAAGAATTGGACCCAACCTCATTGCAGAGAAGTCAAAATCTCCACTATTTTTGGTTTTGTGGCTTATTTCACATAGTTGTAAGATGGAGATGCTTACGTGAGTTGGTGGGCTATGCAGAGGGTGCATGAGGGTGCAAAAGTACTCATAAGGGGCCGAAAATACCCCAATATACACCTGCAAATGAGAATTGGACCCAACCTCATTGCTGAGAAGTCAAAATCTCCACTGTTTTTGGTTTAGTGGCTTATTTCACATAGTTGTATGATGGAGATGCTTATGTGAGTGGTTGGGATATGCAGAGGGTGCATGGGGGTGCACAAGTCCCCATAAGGGTCCCAAAATGGCCCGATAGACACCTGCAAATTAGAATTGTACCCAACCTCGTTGCTGAGAAGTCAAAATCTCCTCCACTATCTTTGGCTTTGTGGCTTACTTCACATAATTGTATGATGGAGATGCTTATGTGAGTGGGTAGGCTATTCAAAAGGTGCATGGGGGTGCATAAGTCCCCATAAGGGTCCCAAAATGGCCCGATAGACACCTGCAAATAAGAATTGGACCCAACCTCATTGCAGAGAAGTCAAAATCTCCTCCACTACTTTTGGTTTTGTGGCTTACTTCACATAGTTGTATGATGGAGATGCTTATGTGAGTGGGTAGGCTATGCAAAAGGTGCATGGGGGTGCATAAGTCCCCATAAGGGTCCCAAAATACCCCAATAGACACCTGCAAATGAGAATTGGACCCAACCTCATTGCTGAGAAGTCAAAATCTCCACTGTTTTTGGTTTAGTGGCTTATTTCACATAGTTGTATGATGGACATGCTTATGTGAGTGGTTGGGATATGCAGAGGGTGCATGGGGGTGCAAAAGTACCCATAAGGGGTCGAAAATTCCCCCGATAGACACCTGCAAATGAGAATTGGACCCAACCTCATTGCAGAGAAGTCAAAATCTCCACTACTTTTGGTTTTGTGGCTTACTTTACATAGATGTATGATGAAGATGCTTATGTTAGTGGGTTGGCTATGCAGAAGGTGCATGGGGGTGCACAAGTCCCCATAAGGGTCCCAAAATGGCCCGATAGACACCTGCAAATTAGAATTGGACCCAACCTCGTTGCTGAGAAGTCAAAATCTCCTCCACTATCTTTGGCTTTGTGGCTTACTTCACATAATTGTATGATGGAGATGCTTATGTGAGTGGGTAGGCTATGCAAAAGTTGCATGGGGGTGCATAAGTCCCCATAAGGGTCCCAAAATGGCCCGATAGACACCTGCAAATGAGAATTGGACCCAACCTTATTGCCGAGAAGTCAAAATCTCCACTACTTTTGGTTTTGTGGCTTACTTCACATAGTTGTATGATGGAGATGCTTACGTGAGTTGGTGGGCTATGCAGAGGGTGCATGGGGGTGCAAAAGTACTCATAAGGGGCCGAAAATACCCCAATAGACACCTGCAAATGAGAATTCGACCCAACCTCATTGCTGAGAAGTCAAAATCTCCACTGTTTTTGGTTTAGTGGCTTATTTCACATAGTTGTATGATGGAGATGCTTATGTGAGTGGGTAGGCTATGCAAACGGTGCATGGGGGTGCACAAGTCCCCATAAGGGTCCCAAAATGGCCCGATAGACACCTGCAAATTAGAATTGGACCCAACCTCGTTGCTGAGAAGTCAAAATCTCCTCCACTATCTTTGGCTTTGTGGCTTACTTCACATAATTGTATGATGGAGATGCTTATGTGAGTGGGTAGGCTATGCAGAAGGTGCATGGGGGTGCATAAGTCCCCATAAGGGTCCCAAAATGGCCCGATAGACACCTGCAAATTAGAATTGGACCCAACCTCGTTGCTGAGAAGTCAAAATCTCCTCCACTATCTTTGGCTTTGTGGCTTACTTCACATAATTGTATGATGGAGATGCTTATGTGAGTGGGTAGGCTATGCAAAAGGTGCATGGGGGTGCATAAGTCCCCATAAGGGTCCCAAAATGGCCCGATAGACACCTGCAAATAAGAATTGGACCCAACCTCATTGCAGAGAAGTCAAAATCTCCACTATTTTTGGTTTTGTGGCTTATTTCACATAGTTGTATGATGGAGATGCTTACGTGAGTTGGTGGGCTATGCAGAGGGTGCATGGGGGTGCAAAAGTACTCATAAGGGGCCGAAAATACCCCAATAGACACCTGCAAATGAGAATTCGACCCAACCTCATTGCTGAGAAGTCAAAATCTCCACTGTTTTTGGTTTAGTGGCTTATTTCACATAGTTGTATGATGGAGATGCTTATGTGAGTGGGTAGGCTATGCAAACGGTGCATGGGGGTGCATAAGTCCCCATAAGGGTCCCAAAATGGCCCGATAGACACCTGCAAATGAGAATTGGACCCAACCTCATTGCTGAGAAGTCAAAATCTCCTCCACTACTTTTGGTTTTGTGGCTTACTTCACATAGTTATATGATGGAGATGCTTATGTGAGTGGGTAGGCTATGCAAAAGGTGCATGGGGGTGCATAAGTCCCCATAAGGGTTCCAAAATACCCCAATAGACACCTGCAAATGAGAATTGGACCCAACCTCATTGCTGAGAAGTCAAAATCTCCACTGTTTTTGGTTTAGTGGCTTATTTCACATAGTTGTATGATGGAGATGCTTATGTGAGTGGTTGGGATATGCAGAGGGTGCATGGGGGTGCAAAAGTACCCATAAGGGGTCGAAAATTCCCCCGATAGACACCTGCAAATGAGAATTGGACCCAACCTCATTGCAGAGAAGTCAAAATCTCCACTACTTTTGGTTTTGTGGCTTACTTTACATAGATGTATGATGAAGATGCTTATGTTAGTGGGTTGGCTATGCAGAAGATGCATGGGGGTGCACAAGTCCCCATAAGGGTCCCAAAATGGCCCGATAGACACCTGCAAATGAGAATTGGACCCAACCTCATTGCTGAGAAGTCAAAATCTCCACTGTTTTTGGTTTAGTGGCTTATTTCACATAGTTGTATGATGGAGATGCTTATGTGAGTGGGTAGGCTATGCAAAAGGTGCATGGGGGTGCATAAGTCCCCATAAGGGTCCCAAAATGGCCCGATAGACACCTGCAAATGAGAATTGGACCCAACCTCATTGCTGAGAAGTCAAAATCTCCTCCACTACTTTTGGTTTTGTGGCTTACTTCACATAGTTGTATGATGGAGATGCTTATGTAAGTGAGTGGGCTATGCAGAAGGTACATGGGGGTGCATAAGTCCCCATAAGAGGCCAAAAATTGTCCGATAGACACCTGCAAATTAGAATTGGACCCAACCTCATTGCCGAGAAGTCAAAATCTCCTCCACTATTTTTGGCTTTGTGGCTTACGCCACAAAATTGGATGATGAAGATGCTTATGTGAGTGGGTGGGCTATGCAGAAGATGAATGGGGGTGCCAAAGTCCCCATAAGGGGCCGAAAATAGCCCAATAGACACCTGCAAATGAGAATTGGACCCAACCTCATTGCTGAGAAGTCAAAATCTCCACTACTTTTGGTTTTGTGGCTTACTTCACATAGTTGTATGATGGAGATGCTTACGTGAGTGAGTGGGTTATGCAGAGGGTGCATGGGGGTACAAAAGTACCCATAAGGGGCCGAAAATACCCCGATAGACACCTGCAAATGAGAATTGGACCCAACCTCATTGCTGAGAAGTCAAAATCTCCACTGTTTTTGGTTTAGTGGCTTACTTCACATAGCTGTATGATGGCCTAAGGGACACCAAGGAGAGAGGAGACAAACTGCCAAAAGTTGAAAAGTGACTTTAATAAAGATTCAATCACGCGCCTTGCTTGGCGCTCCTCTATGTACATTCCGTTTAAACAAATCGCTGTGGATTCTTCCGCAGACAAAGTCACCTTCACGAAAATGATTGTTTGAATATCGCATCCAGAGCAAACTGATTCATTCAGTCAACGGCGCGGCGTCATGAACAAACATGGCCCCGGGGTCATCGCAAGACATATGAATCCTTTCCACCCCCTCCGATCTTTCACGCTCTTGCTAAGTGGCTGCAATACGCTTCTCGCAGGCTCAAACAGTGTCATTAATGTGTAAGTGCTTTGTGTTTTCCAGTGATAAAGCCGCCCAGACCAACACAAAGACTCAGAGAAGATCTTTCATTATTTTGATGGGTTTAGGGAAAGAAGAAAAGAGTCTCGTATAGCTGGTAATTTTTTTTTTTAGTGAGGGCTATAATTAGCTCTTTTTTATGAATTAATGACTACCGCCTTTGTGATTAACTGCAAGGATCTGATAGCTAGGAAAACCCTTCCTTCCATAGCGGGTGGAGGTCCTCCTGGAGAGCGGATACAATTCGGCTGCTCTTGGCTAGAATTCAACGTCTTTCAATATAGGCAGCTCGGTAATTTATAATTGCCGTATGAATCAGGATTGAATTTAAAGCGGATCTCCACCCTAAAGTGAAGATCCGCTGATCGGAACCCTCCCCCCCTCCGGTGTCACAATTGACACCTTTCAGGGGGGAGGGGGGTGCAGATACCTGTCTAAAGACAGGTATCTGCAACCACTTCCGGCCCGCAGTCGCGAGCAAAAGACGGGTTTTTTGGCGACATCCCGTCGCCCCCCCGTTGTGTGCTGGGAACTCTCAGCTCCCAGCACACAGCGGGAGCCAATCGCCAGGCGCAGCGCGACTCGCGAATGCGCCGTAGGGAACCGGGCAGTGAAGCCGCAGCGCTTCACTTCCTGGTTCCCTCACCGTGGATGGAGGGGGGAGCAGCAGGGTGACGAGCGATCGCTCATCCTCTGCTGCGGACGCCGCTGGACTCCAGGACAGGTAAGTGTCCTAATATTAAAAGTCAGCAGCTGCAGTATTTGTTGCTGCTGGCTTTTAATATTTTTTTCTAGTGAACCATCCGCTTTAAAGCAGAATTCCAAGGATAATCCAAGAGTCCAGCTTTATACAATGTAAGTATTCATTACTCATGCCTGAGGGGCCACCGGGGAAGCAGCCGATCACCGTAGAAGTTGAATCTCCTCTGCCAGTTATTGTATTTTACCCACTTCAATACCGGGCCTATTTTGGCACTTCTCTCCTACATGCATAAATCATAAGTTTTTGTTAGAAAATTACTCAGAACCCCCAAACAATATATATGTTTTTTTAGCAGACACCCTAGGGAATAAAATCCCGGCCATTGCAACTTTTTATCTCGGACAGTTTTTGTGCAATCATTTTTCAAACCCCTTTTTTTGGGGGAAAAAAACGGTTTTGTGAAATAAAAAAAAAAAAAAACAGTAAAGTTAGCCCAATTTTTTTGTATAATGTGAAAGATGAAGTTTCGCCGTGTAAATAGATACCTAACATGTCACGCTTTAAAATTGCGCACACTCATGGAATGGCGCCAAACGTCAGTACTTAAAAATCTCCATAGGCGTCGCTAATTTTTTTATTTTACAAGTTACAAATTTAGAGTTGCAGAGGAGGTCTAGTGCTAGAATTGTTGCTGGCGTTCTAACGCACGTGGCGATACCTCACATGTGTGGTTTGAACGGCGTTTACATATGTGGGCGGGACTTAGGTGTGTGTTCGCTTCTAAAGCGCGAGCTACCGGGGATAGGGGCGTTTAATTTTTTTTTTTTTTATAATATATATATATTTTTTTTTTTTTTACTCAATTTCTTTTATTTTTACACTTTTTTGACATTTTTTTTTTTGGATCACTTTTATTCCTATTACAAGGAATGTAAACATCCCTTGTAATAGGAATGGTTTGTGACAGGTACTCTTTATGGAGAGATGCAGGGGGGTCAATAAGACCTCACATCTCTCCTCCAGGCTGGAAAGCATTAGATCGTGAAAAAAAATTCACAGATCTAATGCTTTCAGCCGCGATTCCAGGACCCAAGCGTGACGTCATAACATCGCGCCCGGGCCTCCGACGATCATAGAGATGACTGGTGACCATCTGGTCACCAGTCTACATTATGGTTTCCATCCGACGCCGGCGGATCGTTTCTCCGGGTCTCCGATGGCACGGGAGAGCCCGGAGAAGCACCGGATGGCGGCGGGAGGGGGGTGTCCCCTCCCGCCGCCTATTAGAACAAATCAAGCCGCTATGATCATTCTTATGGTGCACAGAATCGCCGGCTGAAGAGATGGATATCTGAATGATGCCTGTGGCTGCACCCATCATTCAGATATCCCCACTCAAACCCAGGACGTCATTTCACAATGGGCGGGTATTGAAGTGGTTAATAGGCTGCAGTCGATGTTCGGCTGGCATTTTTTTTTGAAGCCGGCATGGCCACCCATGGTTAATATTTTGGCTGATTTAACCACTTCAGCCCCAGAGGATTTGGCTGCCCAATGACCAGGTCATTTTTTGCGATTCGCCACTGCGTTGCTTTAACTGACAATTGCGCGGTCGTGCGACGTGGCTCCCAAACAAAATTGACGTCCTTTTTTTCCCCCCACCAATAGAGCTTTCTTTTGGTGGTATTTGATCACCTCTGGGTGTATAACTTTTTTTTGCAATTTTGAAAAAAAAAGCTATAACCTCGGACAAAACGGTTAAAGAGTTTCGCTATACGGACTGTATTTTTTATATAGTAACTCGGTTTTTAAAAAAAAAAGCAATACAGTCACAGAGGAACTCCTGTCCTGGTGTTCGGATTGCGAGTAACACGGTTAACCAGAGTTTCGCTATACGAGCACTGTATTTTTTTTATATCGTAACTCGGTTTTCTCGCAAAACGGGCACGATTCAGGCAAAAGCGGTGTGCAGTACCGCGTTTGGCCTGAAGTGGGGCGCCGGCGCTCGGCTGACCTCTGCAAATCTCGGGAACAAAGTCTTTCTGAGGTTCGCCGAGGTCAGCCGGGGTGTCCTCGGGACTTTTCGGCCATTAGCAAGGCTCTCCGGTGCCCCCCTCTGCCTCTGGCCACATGCGGTATTGCATGCCATTGAAGTCAAAGTGGAACAAATTATTTTAGTTTCCATTGACTTCAAAGGGGAAACTCGCTTTGATGTGAAAGTACTTTGGATTACGAGCATTCTCCTGGAATGGATTATGCTCATAATCTGAGGCTCCACTGTACGTTTTACTTTTTGATATAATAAATATCCCAAAAAAGATATAACCATTTTTTTTTTTTAGGCTGATACTTATTCTTCTACATATTTTTGGTAAAAAAAAAAAAAATCACAATAAGTGTTTATTGATTGGTTTGTGCAAAAGCTATAGCGTCTACAAAATAAGGGGATCGTTTTATGCCATTTTTATTATAATTTTTGTTTTATTAGAAATGGCAGCGATCATCGATTTTTATCCTGGCTGCGACATTAAGATGGACACATCGGACACTTTTGACACTATTTTGAGACCATTCACATTTATACAGTGATTAGTGCTAAACAAATGCACCTATTACTGTATAAATGACACTGGCAGGGAAGGGGTTCACCACTAGGGAGCACTGAAGGGGTTAAGTGTCCTAGGGAGTGATTCTAACTGTGTGGGGGCTGGGCTTACTGTGACACATCACTGATCGCTGTTCCTGATGACAAGGAGCAGACGATCAGTGTTATTTTTTCTCCTTTTCTGATTGGGTGTAAGGTCCAAGATTTTAATTTATGAAAATATTTTTCCATAAAACACATGAAAAAAAAAATGTCTCAGGTCTTCAGAATTCGCCAGAGACAGACGGCACAGCTGTATATTAGGGCTCGCTAAAAAGGGAGACGCGGTATTTCACCTTCAGCTCGCTCCTCGTCTCAAATTGTCTGGTGTCAGAAGATGCATTTCAGTAATTTCGGTGATTTGCCGACAATGATTTTTATTTCTCTGGAATGCGAGGCATTGAGGCACGGAACCCATGTCAGATGACACAATGATACATTGTGATATTCCTGCAACACATCAAATGCCGATTACGGCTGAACAAACCAAGGTTAAAGATAAAGGGCTGGAAAAATAATAAACCGAGTTCAAGAAAAAAACATTTGCCGTATAGACTCAGTATAAGCCGAGGTTTTTCAGCACATTTATTTGTGCTGAAAATGCCCCCCTCGGCTCATACTCGAGTCACCATTTTGCACCTGATCTCCCAGGATTATGGAGGACCCGGAACCAGGATGGCCGTAGGTCCCCTGGACCCCAAACATGGCACACATGTAGCCCCAGTTCTTCTTCTACAAGTGTGCTGTCTGGGGGTCCTACGGCCAGGGAGCACCGATTTTTCAAAGCCGGCACCCCTTCCATAGACTCCCATGTTAAACTTAAGTCTATTAATGGACACAGTGAGGCATAGGCACAGTGAGGTATGGGCACAGTGAGGCATACACAGTGAAGCAAAATGAGGCACAGTGAGGCATACACATGGACATAGTGAGGCAAAATGAGGCACAAAGAGGCATGGGCACAGTGAGGCATGGACACAGTGAGGTATTGGCACAGTGAGGTATGGGCACAGTGAGGCATAGGCACAGTGAGGTATGGGCACAGTGAGGCATACACAGTGAAGCAAAATGAGGCACAGTGAGGCATACACATGGACACAGTGAGGCAAAATGAGGCACAGTGAGGCATGGGCACAGTAAGGTATGGACACAGTGAGGTATGGGCACAGTGAGGCATGCAGATGGACATAGTGAGGCAAAATGAGGCACAAAGAGGCATGGGCACAGTGAGGCATAGGCACAGTGAGGTATGGGCACAGTGAGGCATACACAGTGAAGCAAAATGAGGCACAGTGAGGCATACACATGGACATAGTGAGGCAAAATGAGGCACAAAGAGGCAGGCACAGTGAGGCATGGACACAGTGAGGTATTGCACAGTGATATGGGCACAGTGAGGCATACACAGTGAAGCAAAATGAGGCACAGTGAGGCATACACATGGACACAGTGAGGCAAAATGAGGCACAGTGAGGCATGGGCACAGTAAGGTATGGACACAGTGAGGTATGGGCACAGTGAGGCATACGCAGTGAAGCAAAATGAGGCACAGTGAGGCATGCACATGGACACAGTGAGGCAAAATGAGGCACAGTGAGGCATGGGCACAGTGAGGCATGCAGATGGACATAGTGAGGCAAAATGAGGCACAAAGAGGCATGGGCACAGTAAGGCATGGACAAAGTGAGGTATTGGCAAAGTGAGGTATGGGCACAGTGAGGCATACACAGTGAAGCAAAATGAGGCACAGTGAGGCATACACATGGACACAGTGAGGCAAAATGAGGCACAGTGAGGCATACACATGGACACAGTGAGGCAAAATGAGGCACAATGAGGCATGGGCACAGTGAGGTATGGGCACAGTGAGGCATACGCAGTGAAGCAGAATGAGGCACAGTGAGGCATGCACGTGGACACAGTGAGGCAAAATGAGGCACAGTGAGGCATGGGCACAGTGAGGCATGCAGATGGACACCCTAGGCTCAAATCAATAAGTTTTCCCAGTTTGTTGTGGTAAAATTAGGTGCCTCGGCTTATATTCGGGTCAGCTTATACTTGAGTATATACGGAACTGGTTTTATACAAAAAAACCCCATAGAAAATGGAAAATTAAAGCGGAGCTCCACCCTAAAGTGGAGTCGCGCTGATCGGAACCCTCCCCCCCTCCGGTGTCACATTTGACACCTTTCAGGGGGGAGGGGGGTGAAGATACCTGTCTAATGACAGGTATCTGCACCCACTTCCGGTCGGGCAAAAGACGGGTTTTCCTCAGCTTCCTGTCGCCCCCCATTGAGTGCTGGGAACTCTCGGCTCCCAGCACACAGCGGGAGCCAATCGGCGGGCGCAGCGCGACTCGCACATGCGCCGTAGGGAACCGGGCAGTGAAGCCGGAGCGCTTCACTTCCTGGTTCCCTCGCCGTGGATGGAGGGGGGAGCAGCAGGGTGATGAGCGATCGCTCATCCTCTGCTGCGGACGCCGCTGGACTCCAGGACAGGTAAGTGTCCTAATATTAAAAGTCAGCAGCTGCAGTATTTGTAGCTGCTGGCTTTTAATATTTTTTTTTCAGCGGACATCCTCTTTAAATATCAAATACTTACCGCAATTTTCCTTTCCTGACACTGGCTCACACATGGGTACGGGCCCCGCCCACCCCCCTGACACTGGCTCACACATGGGTACGGGCCCCGCCCACCCCCCTGACACTGGCTCACACATGGGTACGGGCCCCGCCCACCCCCACAATGATAGGACGTTTAACTCATACATTTTAGCATCTGAGCCAGCACCACTTTCTGTAACGAGCACTCCGAACGGGCGGGCAGGTGTGCTGACATGGAGCCAGACAGGAAAGGAAAATTGCGGTAAGTATTTGATATTCAATTTTCCTGACAGCTACATGTCGGCACACACGTGGGAAATAACTAGAAAAGATAGAGGGTGGGTATGCTTGCAGAACAGTTTTAAGCAACGTGACTCAGAGCCCATGACTCTGCGCCCAACTGCACAGTAGCTACGGCAGCTGGTTCAATACAAGTAAGTAAGGAAGGTATGTCTTCGATGACCAAGTGGCCGCCTTGCAGGTACTTTCCATGGACACACCCTTCGCTGCTTGATGTTATCAGGCAATGGCAACCCCTACTCCTTATAGGCCAAGGCCTTTAACTACCCAGAAAGTGGCTAGCCTGCTCAATGCTTTGAGCCCTTGCTTGATCCTGTTGGAAGCAGAAAGAGGTGAGCTGATGACCTTAAGGGGGATGTGACATCTATAGTAGTTTCAGGTTCTCCTGATGTCAAGAGGACTGAGTTGGCTATATCGGACCAGGGGCGGACTGACCCATCGGGCACTCAGGCACCGCCCAAGGCCATTAAGGGCCTGCCTTTCAAAATCCAAACCTGTAACCGCAGCCTCTGAGGAAATGGATGAAGCACTGGACCCTGAGACGGCAGACCCAGGGTTACTGGAATTGACTTTGGTGGCCTCAACTCAGTTGACATGGAAGCGGAAACCATAGACGGTTGGGCCCGTTGGGTATTACTGCCAGAACTGTGACTTTTATCAGTCTTCTGAGAAAGTCATAGATTAGCTGCATCGGTGGAAAGACATATGCAGTCCGAAAAGACCACGCTTCTGTCAGAGTATCTGTCACTGCTACCTGTGGACAAGGTAGACTGGTGTAAAACTATGGCAGCTTGGCATTTTCTGGGGATACAAATAGGTCCACCGCCGGCTGCATCAACATTTGACAGGTGAGTTTCCTGATTGTGGGCTTGGGAAAGCAGATTGCCTAGGCTCCTCTCTGCTGTAAAAGGACAATGCAGGACCCTCTGGGTGGGCGAGTATCTGAACCAGGGCCGGACTTACCATTGGGCTTGACTGGGCTCAAGCCCACGGGCCCCACCCAATAGGGGCCCCCGGGAGGAGGAAGCAGGAAGAGCCATGCATCACGGAAGGAGGAAGCAGGAAGAGCCATGCCATTTGTGGATGAAGAGGTAGGAAGTCCGTCCAGCGGTAGCACCCCCCTGCTCAACAACTACGACAGCCCCCCCTTGCTCAGCTACTTTAATACTTTAATCGTGCCGCCCCCCCCTCGCCGCTCAACAACTTCAATCCCCCCGCTCAACAACTTCGATTGAATTTGAACCCCCCGCTCAACAACTTCGATTGCAGTCGGTCCCCCCCCCCTCGCTCAACAACTTAGATCATCCCCCCCCCCGCTCAACAACTTAGATCCCCCTCAGCTCCAGAGGGCCCTTTCAATCAACACTCAAGCCCAGGGGCCCCCACCACCCTAAGTCCTGCCCTGATCTGAACTGTACCGAAAATACCACCCAGTAAGCAGGGGTCAACAAAAATGGGAGGGGGGGTCCGCTGTAATATGGGAAAAAAATTCTATACACGCATTTTATACTCACTTTTGCAGAAGGTGGTAAGCAGAAATGTTGCTACCTTGCAGTCTAGATTGTACTCTACACTTTCTATTTATTCATTGACTAGTAGAAGAAGAAAAAAAAAGATAGAATATTAAATAAAGGAGTGAAACAGAACAAAATATAATAGAAACTAAAAAGTACAGAATGAAATACAATAGAGCACAAAGGAATAGGATAAAACATAGAATATAATAGCATAAAATAGAAAGAATATAACTATCTTCTTAAAGCGGATGGTTCACAAAACAAAAAATATTAAAAGCCAGCAGCAACAAATACTGCAGCTGCTGACTTTTAATATTAGGACACTTACCTGTCCTGGAGTCCAGCGGCGTCCGCAGCAGAGGATGAGCGATCGCTCGTCTCTCTGCTGTTCCCCGCTCCATCCACGGTGAGGGAACCAGGAAGTGAAGCGCTGCGGCTTCACTGCCCGGTTCCCTACGGCGCATGCGCGAGTCGCGCTGCGCCCGCCGATTGGCTCCAGCTGTGTGCTGGGAGCCGAGTGTTCCCAGCACACAACGGGGGACGGACGGGATGTGATGAAATGCCCGTCTTTTGCCCGTGAATGCTGGGCCGGAAGTGGGTGCAGATACCTGTCTATCTGCACCCCCCTCCCCCCTGAAAGGTGTCAATTGTGACACCGGAGGGGGGGGGAGTGTTCGGATCAGCGGATCTTCACTTTAGGGTGGAGATCCGCTTTAAATTCGAATTTCAAATAGAATAAAATGTAATTAAAAAAACAACAGAAAATAATAGAATAAAAAGCATATAGCATTTTCCAAGCTTGGAATAACATTTATTTAAATAGAATAGAAAGGAGTGGATTACAAAAGAATAGAAAATAAAAGAATAGAATTGACTAGAATAGAAAAGACTAGAATAGAACAGAAAGAAAAAAATACATAAAATCTGCGTTTCCCAGCAGATACAGTTCAGCCTATCACAAAGTTCTCTCATCCTCTTACTCAGTTTCCCAGCAGACACCGTGTTCAGTGTTCCACCAATCACGGATGTCCTTTCATCCTCAGACAAGAGAACGTCCGAGGATTATAGAATGTTCATGATAGGTGGAACTGTGTCTGCTGAGAAATGCCTATCATGGGAGGGACCAGGAGGAGACCACGACATTTAAAGAATGGACCCCGCAGCCTGTCAATAAGTTGAGGTAACACCAGTGTTTCTCAACTCCAGTCCTCAAGCCCCCCCAACAGGTCATGTTTTCAGGATTTGCCTCAGATGAAAAGGCTGTGGGAATTACTAAGGCAGTGAAACTGATCAAATCACCTGTGCAAAATAATGGAAATCCTGAAAACCTGACCTGTTGGGGGGCCTTGAGGACTGGAGTTGAGAAACACTGAGGTACACTGACTCGAGTATTTTCAGCATTGAAAAAAAGGGCTGAAAAACTTGGCTTATACTCGAGTATATACGGTAACCATCTTCCAAAATTCGAATTTCGAATAGAATAGAATAAAATAGAAAAGAATAGAAAGTAAAACAATAGACTCAAATAGTCAATAGAAAAGAATAGAATAGAATAAATATAACTGTTTTCCGAAACTTTAATTTTGAATAGAATAGAAAATAATAGAATATAATGAAAAATAATACAATGGAAAATAAAATAATAGAGTAGTAAAAAAACAATAGAATAGAATGGAATAGAAATAATATTATCACCTTCCAAAATTTTAATTTCGAATAGAATAAGTTAGAATTTAAATGGAATTTGATTCAAATTCAAAAGGATCCAAATTTTCCGAATTTGCTTGAATGGCGTCCAGTTCGACCGTATTCAGAAGATGCCAATTGATTCAAATTCGAATAAACACAACGAATTCAGAAAATGAATTAAACAAATTTCACTAAAAGAATTTATGAAAATACCGAATCGAAATGAAACAAAACACATTTTCTCTTTCTCCGCATGTCTAGTCATGTTGCAACTGCGTCCTCGTCAGTTACCCCCCCCCCCCCCCCCCCGCATCACATCTAAGAATTGGTCAATATCATGTTTGCTTTTGGGTGTAATTCCGCTTTAACGGGGTAGTCAGTAGTGTTGCTCACGAATATTCGCATTGCGAATATTCGTTACGAATATTGCATATTCGAGTATTCGCGAATAACGCGAATATCGCAGTGAATATTCGCTATTGCGAATATTCGTATTTTTTCAAATTTATTTTTAAAACAGATCACATCCTAGTGATCTCCATCGACGTCTAAAAGCATTGCTGGTATGATTAGAGACCCTGGGCCGAGTAGCTGAGGCGATCCTTTTATGTTGCCGAATATTCGCAATGCAAATATTCGTATTACGAATATTCGCAAATACTTTCTCTGCCCTTCTGTGTTTTGTGTATAAAAAATAAAAATAAAAAATTAGCTTTAGTTTAGTCATATAAGTTTGTGTAAGTAGAGTTAGTGTTTAGTGCCTATTAGTTTAGTAATCCAGGAAATGATCTCCGTTTTCATGTGTTGACGAGAATTTCGCAATCAATTTCGCTTTCGCACCAGCGAAATTTCGCAATTTTTTATTATTTTTTTTTATAAAATATCACGAATATTCGATATTAACGAATATTCGCGAATATTCTTCTATATATTCGCGAAATATCGCGAAATCGAATATGGCGTATTCCGCTCATCACTAGTAGTCAGCCCCGGAAATATGAGAAATGTGAATTAGAAGGAATTTATAAAAGCAGGGCACGAAAGTTTCGCTGAAATCTCGTGGGGCTCTGAGAATTTAGCCGCCCAACATAAAGAAGACCACCGATGTGCGTTTATAGGAACTCATTAAATGTAACAATTCTTTGGAGGGTAACGATTTATCATGGCGGCTAATATGTCGGGCTCCTGACACGCCTGTGTGCTTTCATGGGCTGTATGAATCTTGTAACCTCCGCTGTGACTGCCGATGAAATATATTTTCTACCCCCATAGCTCTGCATGGCATCTCATTCCACCCGTCCCCCAGGAATTTCCTGAGTAACAACTTCGAGTTTGGGAAAAGGTAATCCGGCAACATATTTCTTCCACTGGTTTGCTTCAAGAAAACACGAGTCTGCTGGTAAAATGAATGTATGCAAAGCTGAAATTTATTTTCACCGCCATTCCTATTAAAAAAATATATATACCGTATATACTCGAGTATAAGCCGACCCGAATATAAGCGAGGCACCTAATTTTACCACAAAAAACTGGGAAAACGTATTGACTCGAGTATAAGCCTAGGGTGTCCATCTGCGTGCCTCACTGTGCCACACTGTGTCAATGTGCCTCACTGTGTCCATGTGCCTCACTGTGCCCATACCTCCCTGTGCCCATGCCTCACTGTGCCCATGCCTCACTGTGCCCATACCTCACTGTGCCCATGCCTCACTGTGCCCATACCTCACTGTGCCCATACCTCACTGTTTCCATACCTCACTGTGCCCATGCCTCACTGTGCCCATACCTCACTGTGCCCATACCTCACTGTGCCCATACCTCACTGTGCCCATACCTCACTGTGCCCATACCTCACTGTGCCCATACATCACTGTGCCCATACCTCACTGTGCCCATGCCTCACTGTGCCCATGCCTCACTGTGCCCATACCTCACTGTGCCCATACCTCACTGTGCCCATACCTCACTGTGCCCATACATCACTGTGCCCATACCTCACTGTGCCCATACCTCACTGTGCCCATACCTTACTGTGCCCATACCTTACTGTGCCCATACCTCACTGTGCCCATACCTCAATGTGCCCATGCCTCACTGTGCCCATGCTTCACTGTGCCCATACCTCACTGTGCCCATACCTCACTGTGTCCATACTTTAATGTGCCCATACCTCACTGTGTCCATGCCTCACTGTGCCCATACCTCACTGTGCTCATACCTCACCGTTTCCATACCTCACTGTGTCCATGCCTCACTGTGCCAATGCTTTACTATGCCCATGCCTCACTGTGTCCATGACTAGACTGACGTTTAACATGGGAGTCTTTGGACCCTTGTAGAGGAGAAATGCGGCTACATGTGTGCCAAGTTTCAGGTTACGACCGGCCGGTACCGGATCCCCAAATCATAGGAGAAATTACTGTTTAACATGGGAGTCTATGGAAGGGGTGCCCGGCTTTGAAAAATCTGTGCTCCCCGGCCGTAAGTCCCCTGGAGAACAAGCTTTTCACACTAATAGAGGCTACATGTGTGCTAAGTTTGGGGTACAGGGAACCTACGGCCGGCCAGTACCAGGTCCCCAAATTCCAGGAGATCAGGCGTAAAAAGGTGACTTGATTATAAGCCGAGGGGGGCATTTTCAGCACTAAAAAATACGCTGAAAACCCCGGCTTATACTCAAGTATTTATACAGTAAATAAAAATGATTCATTTATTATTTTATTATTTAATAATTATGATTTATTAAATAAAAATATACCATAGTTTGTAGACATAAAAAAATAAATAAAAATTAAATAACAATTATTAATTTATTATTTATTTTATTATGAACTCTACAAGTTTCCAATATCTCATGACATATACAATAGAGTCCCACTACTCCATGATGCTGCTTGGTCTACCCTCCAACCACACTCAACTTAGCCCCACCCACTACTTATATATGGGATCCTACTAGAGAGGGCAGATTTGAGGCATCACTTCCTTGGGGGAGGTACCAGGAGTATCACAAACTAAAAGGAGACATATGAACACTTTTCTACAATCCTTTCATTATGAACTCTACAAGTTTCCAATATCTCATGACATATACAATGGTGTCCCACTACTCCATGATGCCGCTTGTTCTACCCTCCAACCACACCCAACTTAGCCACACCCACTACTTATATAGAGGGCAGATTTGAGGCATCACTTCCTTGGGGGAGGTACCAGGAGTATCCCAAACTAAAAGAAGACATATGAACCCCTTCCTACAAACTCCTCTTTATGAACTCTACAAGTTCCCAATATCTCATGACATATACAATGGAGTCTCACTACTCATTGATGCCGCTTGTTCTACCCTCCAACCACACTCAACTTAGCCCCACCCACTACTTATATATGGGATTCTATCAGAGAGGGCAAATTGGAGGCATCACTTCCTTGGGGGAGGTACCAAGAGAATCCCAAACTAAAGGGAGACATTGGAACACCTTTCTACAATCTTTTTATTATGAACTCTACAAGTTCCCAATATCTCATGACATATACAATGGAGTCTCACTACTCCATGATGCTGCTTGTTCTACCCTCCAACCACACTCAACTTAGCCCCACCCACTACTTATATATGGGATTCTATCAGAGAGGGCAAATTTGAGGCATCACTTCCTTGGGGGAGGTACCAAGAGAATCCCAAACTAAAGGGAGACATTGGAACACCTTTCTACAGTCTTTTCATTATGAACTCTACAAGTTCCCAATATCTCATGACATTTACAATGGAGTCTCACTACTCCATGATGCTGCTTGTTCTACCCTCCAACCACACTCAACTGAGCCCCACCCACTACTTATATATGGGATCCTAACAGAGAGGGCAGACTTGAGGCATCACTTCCTTGGGGGAGGTACCAGGAGTATCTCAATTTAAAGAGAGACATAGGAACACGTTCCAACATTCTCCTCTTTATGAACTCTACAAGTTCCTAATATCTCATGACATACATACAATGGAGTCTCACTACTCCATGATTCTGCTTGTTCTACCCTTCAACCACACCCAACTTAGCCCCACCCATTACTTATATATGGGATCCTACCAGAGGGGGCAGACTTGAGGCACCACTTCCTTGGGGGAGGTACCAGGAGTATCCCAAACTAAAAGACATATGAACCCCTTCCTACAAACTCCTCTTTATGAACTCTACAAATTCCTAATATCTCATGATTTATACAATAAACGTTTTTTTTTTTTTTTGTTCTTCTTTTTTTCCTTTACCTGGAGAGATCTAATGTCTTGGCAAAAAAAAAAAAATGTGATGTGTTAGAACAAGCTTTAGATCTCGGCTGTGAATAGCAGATACAATGTAGAATCCCAGACTTGTATTTTCACGTGTCTGTCTTGCAGGGCCCGTGCATAATGTCCCTGGGTAAAATCTAATGGGAAGTGAACTTAAAGAGAGCTCTTGTCATACCTGTCTGAGACTATTAGGATCAAACGGGGATCAAAACTGCAGACTGACTTCCTTCCCTTCCAGTCATCCGCTGTAGAACATTTACTGCCAGCTCTGCACTTCCGTGCCACTTACTTGATTGAGTGGCTCAGTGTGTCGGCTGTCCAGGTTCTCGAAAAATTACACGTATCGTGACCTTTCTGAGATCTGTTTCTTCATGGGAATACATTGCCTTCAGTACAGAAAAAAGTAAAAAATGGATATATACCCTCCGCACTCCTCTTCTACGTATACTGCCTGCTGTCATACCCTTCTCAATCCTTTTCTGTACATAATGCTCACTGCATTACACTCCGCACTCCTCTGCTGCACATACTGCCCGCCATTATACCCTCTGCACTCCTCTGCTGCACATAATGCCCGCCATTATACCCTCTGCACTCCTCTGCTGCACATAATGCCCACCATTATACCCTCTACACTCCTCTGCTGCACATAATGCCCACCATTATACCCTCTACACTCCTCTGCTGCACATAATGCCCACCATTATACCCTCTACACTCCTCTGCTGCACATAATGCCCACCATTATACCCTCCACACTCCTCTGCTGCACATAATGCCCACCATTATACCCTCTACACTCCTCTGCTGCACATACTGCCCGCCATTATACCCTCCGCACTTCTCTGCTGCACATACTGCCCACCATTATACCCTCCGCACTCCTCTGCTGCACATAATGCCCACCATTATACCCTCCGCACTCCTCTGCTGCACATACTGCCCGCCATTATACCCTCCGCACTTCTCTGCTGCACATACTGCCCACCATTATACCCTCTGCACTCCTCTGCTGCACATACTGCCCACCATTATACCCTCTGCACTCCTCTGCTGCACATAATGCCCACCATTATACCCTCCGCACTCCTCTGCTGCACATAATGCCCACCATTATACCCTCTACACTCCTCTGCTGCACATACTGCCCACCATTATACCCTCTACACTCCTCTGCTGCACATAATGCCCACCATTATACCCTCTACACTCCTCTGCTGCACATAATGCCCACCATTATACCCTCTGCACTCCTCTGCTGCACATACTGCCCACCATTATACCCTCTGCACTCCTCTGCTGCACATAATGCCCACCATTATACCCTCCGCACTCCTCTGCTGCACATAATGCCCACCATTATACCCTCTACACTCCTCTGCTGCACATACTGCCCACCATTATACCCTCTACACTCCTCTGCTGCACATAATGCCCACCATTATACCCTCTACACTCCTCTGCTGCACATAATGCCCACCATTATACCCTCTACACTCCTCTGCTGCACATACTGCCCGCCATTATACCCTCCGCACTTCTCTGCTGCACATACTGCCCACCATTATACCCTCCGCACTCCTCTGCTGCACATACTGCCCACCATTATACCCTCCGCACTCCTCTGCTGCACATAATGCCCACCATTATACCCTCTGCACTCCTCTGCTGCACATACTGCCCGCCATTATACCCTCCGCACTTCTCTGCTGCACATACTGCCCACCATTATACCCTCCGCACTCCTCTGCTGCACATACTGCCCACCATCATACCCCCTACACTCCTCTGCTGCACATACTGCCCACCATCATACCCTCTACACTCCTCTGCTGCACATTCAACCTGCCATTATACCCTCCACAATCCTCTGCTGCACATACTGCCCTCCATCATACCATTTGCAATGCTTGGGTGCACGTACTGCCCACCAATATTCCCTCCGAAATCCTCTGCTGCACATACTGCCCAACATTATACCCTCTGCACTCCTCTGCTGCACATACTGCCCACCATTATACCCTCCGCAATCCACTGCTGCACATACTGCCCAACATTATACCCTCTGCACTCCTCTGATGCACATACTGCCCAACATTGAAACCTTTACACTCCTCTGCTGCACATACTGTCCAATATAATACCCTCCACACTCCTCTGCTGCACATATTGCCCCCCCCCCCCCATCATACCCTTTGCAATCCTCTGCTGCACATACTGCCCACCATTATACCCTTTGCAATGCTTTGGTGCATGTACTGCCCACCAATATTCCCCCTGAAATCCTCTGCTGCACATGCTGCCCAACATTATACCCTCTGCACTCCTCTGCTGCAAATACTGCCCACTATTATACCCTCCACACTCCTCTGCTGCACATACTGTCCAACATTATACCCTCCACAATCCTTGGGTACACATACTGCTCACCATTATACCCTCTGCACTCCTATGCTGCACATACTGCCCACCATTATACCCTCCACATGCCCCTTCTGCACATGCTGCCCACCATTATACCCATATCTCTTTTGCATATTTTACCAATTACAGCGACCCTTTACCATGTGATCATCTAATCATCTGATTATCAGTGCTGCCTATCAGTGTCCATCAGTGCCACCTACCAGTGCTTATTAATGCCACCTATCAGTGCTCTTGAGTGCAGTCTATCAGTGCTGCCTACTATCAGTGCTCATCAATGCCACCTATAAGTACCCATTAGTGTCGCCTATCAGTGATGCCAATTAGTGCCACCTATCAGTGCTCATCAGTGCGGCCTACCAGTGCTGCCCATTAGTGCCACTGATAAGTGCTGCCTATTGGTGCCGCCTATCAGTGCTGCCCATTAGTGCACCCATCAGTGCTCATCAGTGCTACCTATCAGTGCTCATCAGTGCTGCCCCTTAGTACCACCTATCAGCAGGGCTGTCTTAATGAGAGGGCACACCTGGGCACTGCCCAGGGGCCCCAGCTGCACAGGGGGTCCCTGTTTTTTCCCCCAAAGCAGCTGGTCCTTGAGCCCACGCTGCCCCAAAATTGGGGGCCCCATGATGGCACTGAGAGTAAGGCCGCGTAGACACGAGTAGACATGTCCGATGAAAACGGTCCGCGGACCGTTTTTTATCGGACATGTCTCCTGCAGGATTTTGGTCCACACCATCGGACGAAAATCCCCTCGGACAGAGAACGCGGTGACGTGGCGGTGACGTTGACGCCGCCACATCACCAAACCAGGAAGTAAAATGCTTCCACGCATGCGGATTTCGGTCCGCTGGTTAGGCGTACTAACCAGCGGACATGTCCGACGGACAGGTTTCCAGCGGACAAGTTTTAAAGCATGCTTTAAAACTTTTGTCCGCTGGAAACCTGTCCGCTAGGCCGTACACACGATCCGATATGTCTGCTGAAACTGGTCTGCGGACCAGTTTCAGCGGACATGTTCGATCGTGTGTACGCAGCCTAATACATACACAGGGGAGGCAGTTTGCCTCCTACCTACTTGTTGTCTGGGCCCCAGAGCATTACTTTGCCCAGGGGCCCATGATGCTATTAAGATAGCCCTGCCTATCAGTGCTGGCTAATGGTGCTGCCTATCAGTGCCTCCTTAGCAGGACTCTGAGATGAGACCGTCTCTCTCATACAGCCCAGAGCCTGCACTAATAGTTCCCCTTCCCTCCTTCCTCATTGTAAAGCTAAGCAGTTTAATTTGATAACACACAGGAGGAGAGGGGTCAGCTCTTTCCTCCCCCATCTATGCGAGAGAGGAGGGAGGGGGAACTGTCAGTGCAGGCTCTGGGCTGTATGAGAGAGACGCTCTCAGCTCAGAGTCCTGCTGCCATCAACCCCCGCTGGGGGCCCCCCAACAGTGTCGGAAGCGTCATGGCCCGGTCTCACGTGCAACCTTTGCTACCCTGGTAGTTCTGCCACTGCTGTCCTCCCTCATACCCTCCACACACCTCCCCTGCACATACTGCCCACCATCATACCCTCCCCACACCTCTTCTGCACATGGTGCCCATCATCATACCCTCTAAATAACCCTCCACGTCTCTCTTTAAATGATCCCTGATCCCATCAGAGTTTCTTTTTTCCTGGTGATGGAAGCGTGAAGTTTCCACAGCCATTCCTTTGCTTTGATTGAACGGAGGAATGTATTTTTAATGCCTGTCCGGGGCCTCTCCTTACACAGCAGTGTTAAAGATCATCTTGAGATGAAATATTATGACATAATCCTGGTTGTGTCTTCTCATTTTCATTAGCAGTCATCTCCGATATGTCCTCAAACTGTTCATTCTCTGCTCTTAAGGGAGCATTTTCCTTTTTCCTTCTCATTTCCCCCCCTCGCTGCAGCTTTAAAATATTACCGAGCTCCTCAGACAGTCATCAACGCGGCCGGCTTTATCAAGCACGACACCTCCACAGAGATCCGCTGTTTCTCGCAGATGGTTCTTCCTTTCGCTTCGGCTTCTTGGCCAAACATGACATTGATGTAAGCGGACGCCTGGATGGGGCCTGCAAGAGGAGCTGCAGCAGTGAGTTAGGGAAGCCGAGCTGAAACACAAGGTTCCAGTATGAGTAGATATATGGAGGTGGAAATGATTTATCCTGGAATTTTTCAGAAGGGGTCAAACTTTGCTGCTCTGCAATCACACCAGATGGGATCCAGATTATTCTTCTTCTCCCATGGAAAAAGATAATTAATGGAGAGACACACCCAGGACGACTGTCACGTACCCAGTGGTTTGAGCCCAAATTGCAGAGGGAGGCCTCCCTTACAGCTCCTACTCAGGGCCCCTGGTAAGGTAATAGGAGTCACAGGAGTGAGGAGTGGTGTGAGTGCCTGGCAGGATCAACAGCGGAAGAAGTCAGTCCAGAAGTCCAGGAATCCCTTGCAGGAGATAGGAGACAGGAACAGAAGGGCAGGCATAATCAGGAGTACTGGAACAGGAACAACAGACATGTTAGCAGACTGGAACAGGAGTACTGGACTGGAACTAGGAACAGGAATAGCAGACATGTTAGCAGACTGGAACAGGAGTACTGGACTGGAACCAGGAACAGGAATAGCAGACATGTTAGCAGACTCAAACAGGAGTACTGGACTGGAACCAGGAACAGGAACAGCTGACAGGTTAGCAGACTGCAACAGGAGTACTGGACTGGAACCAGGAACAGGAACAGCTGACAGGTTAGCAGACTGGTACAGGAGCAGGGCCGCCATCAGGGGGGTACAGGCAGTACACCTGTAAGGGGCCCGGGGGTCCCCAGGGGCCCGGATGGGAACCCCCTAAAAAAAAAATATATATATATTTTTTTCTTTTATTTTTTTATTAAAGAGCCAATTTTTTTTTCTTTTATTTTTTTTTAGAGGTCCGGAGGTCCCCAGGGCCCTGGATGGCAGCCCCCATTTTTTTATTTATTTTTTATAAAAAAATATATTTTTTTAATATATTTTAATTTTTTATTAAAGGGACAATTTTTTTTTTACGGGTCTGGAGTTCCCCAGGGGCCCGGAGATACCCAGGGCCCCAGATGACAACCCCCTTTTTTTATTAAAAAAAAAACATTTTATATAAAAATAAAATATTATTATTATTATTATTATTATTATTTTATTTCGTTTTTTTCTTCTTTTTTTATTTATAGATATATTTTTTATTAAAGGGTTCTAAACCCTTTAATAAAAAATATATCTATAAATAAAAAAAGAAGAAAAAAACGAAATAAAATAATAATAATAATAATAATAATATTTTATTTTTATACACAGGACCCCATGTGTCAAACCCCCTTTTTTTTAATATTTTTTTATTTTTGTATATATATATATACAGTATATATATATTTTTTCTTTTAATTAAAGGGCCCAGAGGTCCCCAGGGCCCTGGAAAACAACCCCCTTGTTTTTTTTTTTATAAATGTTTATTTCTTTTTTATAAAATTTTTTTTATTTTATTTTTTTATTAAAGGGCCCAGAGGTCCCAGCTGGAAAGCCCCTTTTTTTGTAATTTATTTTTATTAAAAAAAAAAGAAGATGATTAAAGGGCCCAGAGGTCCCCAGGTCCCCAGATGGCAACCCTTTAAAAAAAAATAATTATATATATATATTTCTCTCTCTCTTTTTTTCTTTTTATTAAAGGGCCCAGGATGGCTACCCCCCTTTTCATATATATTTTTCTTTATTTCTTCTTTCTGTAAAGGGCCTCCCCGCTTCTCAATTTCAGGCGGCAGCACCCCCCCCCCCCCCCGGTTCTCTGCTCCAGGGGGCCCATGCCTGAAGCTGTGTAAGGGGCCCCAAAATTCCTGATACTGGACTGGAACCCAGGAACAGACACAGCTGAGAGGATAGCAGACTGGAACAGGAGTACTGGACTGGAACCCAGGAACAGATATGCGGGCGCAAATTTGCACTTGCGTCGGTGTAACTGCTTTGTGAATCTGGCCCTTTAAATTTTGCGCAAACTAGGGTTGTCCTGATACCACTTTTTTAAGACAGAGTACAAGTACCGATACTTTTTTTTAAGTACTCGCCGATACCGAATACCGATACTTTTTTTTTTTTTTTTTTATGTCATGTGACAGTAGCGTTTTTTTTCTTTTTGTTTTACTTTTTGTTTTTTGAGGGGGGAAGTGGATTGTCAGTGTGTTTTTAAATTTTTTATTATTATTTACATTTTTTTTATTTTTTTTTATCAGCCCTGTTGGGGGGGCTTTGGTGAGATATCAGGGGTCTTAACAGACCTCTGACAGCGTCTTCTCTTTATTCATAAACTGAAACATTGTAATCACAGTTTACGATGTTTCAGTTATGTGAATGGACAGAGTCATCACTGACTCTGTCTATTCTGAAAAGGAAACAGCGGGAGGCACGGGGGAGAGAAGGAAACAGCGGGGGACGCACGGGGGAGAGAAGGAAACAGCGGAGGACGCACGGGGAGAGAAGGAAACAGCGGGGGACACGAGGGAGAGAAGGAAACAGCGGAGGACGCACGGGGGAGAGAAGGAAACAGCGGGGGACGCACGGGGGAGAGAAGGAAACAGCGGGGGACGCACGGGAAGAGAAGGAAACAGCGGGGGACGCACGGGAAGAGAAGGAAACAGCGGGGGACACGGGGGAGAGAAGGAAACAGCGGGGGCACGGGGGAGAGAAGGAAACAGCAAAGGGGCACGGGGGAGAGAAGGAAACAGCGAAGGGGCACGGGGGAGAGAAGGAAACAGTGAAGGGGCACGGGGGAGAGAAGGAAACAGCAAAGGGGCACAGGGGAGAGAAGGAAACAGCGGGGGACACGGGGAGAGAAGGAAACAGCGAAGGGGCACGGGGGAGAGAAGAAAACAGCGGGGGACGCGGAGGAGAGAAGGAAACAGCAGGGGACGCACGGGGGAGAAAAGGAAACAGCGAAGAGGCACAGGGGAGAGAAGGAAACAGCGGGGGACATGGGGGAGAGAAGGAAACAGCGGGGGACATGGGGGAGAGAAGGAAACAGCAGGGGACACGGGGGAGAGAAGGAAACAGCAGGGGACACGGGGGAGAGAAGGAAACAGCGAAGAGGCACGGCGGAGAGAAGGAAACAGCGGGGGACATGGGGGAGAGAAGGAAACAGCGGGGGGCACGGGGGAGAGAAGGAAACAGCGGGGGACGCACGGGGGAGAAAAGGAAACAGCGACGGATGCACGGGGGAGAGAAGGAAACAGCGAAGAGGCACAGGGGAGAGAAGGAAACAGCGGGGGACATGGGGGAGAGAAGGAAACAGCGGGGGACATGGGGGAGAGAAGGAAACAGCAGGGGACACGGGGGAGAGAAGGAAACAGCAGGGGACACGGGGGAGAGAAGGAAACAGCGAAGAGGCACGGGGGAGAGAAGGAAACAGCGGGGGACATGGGGGAGAGAAGGAAACAGCGGGGGGCACGGGGGAGAGAAGGAAACAGCGGGGGACGCACGGGGGAGAAAAGGAAACAGCGACGGATGCACGGGGGAGAGAAGGAAACAGCGGGGGACGAGGAGGGGAGAGAATGAGACACCCGAGGACGCACGGTGGACAGAAGGAAACAGCGGAGGACGCACGGGGGAGAGAAGGAAACAGCGACGGATGCACGGGGGAGAGAAGGAAACAGCGGGGGACATGGAGGAGAGAAGGAAACAGCAGGGGACACGGGGGAGAGAAGGAAACAGCAGGGGACACGGGGGAGAGAAGGAAACAGCGAAGAGGCACGGCGGAGAGAAGGAAACAGCGGGGGACATGGGGAGAGAAGGAAACAGCGGGGGGCACGGGGGAGAGAAGGAAACAGCGGGGGACGCACGGGGGAGAAAAGTAAACAGCGCCGGATGCACGGGGGAGAGAAGGAAACAGCGAAGAGGCACAGGGGAGAGAAGGAAACAGCGGGGGACATGGGGGAGAGAAGGAAACAGCGGGGGACATGGGGGAGAGAAGGAAACAGCAGGGGACACGGGGGAGAGAAGGAAACAGCAGGGGACACGGGGGAGAGAAGGAAACAGCGAAGAGGCACGGGGGAGAGAAGGAAACAGCGGGGGACATGGGGGAGAGAAGGAAACAGCGGGGGGCACGGGGGAGAGAAGGAAACAGCGGGGGACGCACGGGGGAGAAAAGGAAACAGCGACGGATGCACGGGGGAGAGAAGGAAACAGCGGGGGACGAGGAGGGGAGAGAATGAGACACCCGAGGACGCACGGTGGACAGAAGGAAACAGCGGAGGACGCACGGGGGAGAGAAGGAAACAGCGACGGATGCACGGGGGAGAGAAGGAAACAGCGGGGGACATGGAGGAGAGAAGGAAACAGCGGGGGACACGGAGAAGAGAAGGAAACAGCGGGGGGCACGGGGAGAGGAGGAAACAGCGGGGGGCACGGGGGAGAGGAGGAAACAGCGGGGAGCACGGGGGAGAGGAGGAAACAGCGGGGAGCACGGGGGAGAGGAGGAAACAGCGGGGGACACGGAGGAGAGAAGGAAACAGTGGCGGGGGACACGGAGGGAGAAGGAAACAGCGGGGGACACGGGAGAGAGAAGGAAAACATGGCGGGGGGGCACAGAGGGAGAGAGACTGCAGCAAAACGGAGGGGGGCAGGAGGAGGACACAGGACAAGTATCAGGTGAAACATCGGGAGCATTTGCCCGAGTACAAGTACTCAGGCAAATGCTTGGTATCGGGACAACCCTAGCGCAAACCAATCAATAAACACTTATTGCAATTTTTTTTACCAAAAATATGTAGAAGAATACGTATCGCCTTAACTAAACTGAGGAAGAAAATATGTTTTTTATATATTTTTGGGTGATATTTATTACAGCAAAAAGTAAAATATATTGCTTTTTTTTTCAAAGTTGCTGCTCTATTTTTGTTTATAGCGCAAAAAAATAAAAACCGCAGAGGTGATCAAATACCACCAAAAGAAAGCTCAATTTGTGGGGGGAAATAAGGACGCCAATTTTGTTTGGGAGCCACGTCGCACAAGCGCGCAATTGTCAGTTAAAGCGACGCAGTGCCGAATCGCAAAAAGTGCTCTGGTCAGTAAGGGGGAGGGGGGGGGGGGGTAAATTCTTCTGGGGCTGAAGTGGTTAATGATATTCAGTGACGGTTTTTCTCTTGTGTTTGGTGGAGGATTTCGTTTTCAATGACAGATCTACCACACACGGTGCTAAACGGGATTCATAGACTCTTGTAGTCGGGAAAGTGAATCTTGACAATCAGATTATTCAGAGATGAAATCTCAGCCGTGACAAGAGATATTTTTCCATCTATTATGTGACTGATAGACGGAGATTTCACTTTTTTTTTTTCTTCACACAACTGTTGCAGAGAGAATTTCTGAGGCACATTTCCTGGAATAGGCGAGCCTGACCTTTCCGAGACAGATTCCTGCTTAAAGGTGAAATCCGCCTAGGAGTAAACTCTCAGAAATACATGGAGAAGGACACCATGTACTACAGTACACCTCACAAATAGATTTGGACTTTTTTTGGACATTTTCTGCAATTTTTTTCCCTCGGATGTTTACAGAAAATGTTTCTTTTTATTTATCAGGAATTATGGGGCCCCTTACACAGCTTCAGGCATGGCCCCCTGGAGAACCGGGGGGGGGGGGGGGGGGGGGGTGCTGCCATCTGAAATTGAGAAGCGGGGGGGGGGGGGTTCTGCTTCGAATTAAGAAGCGGGGGGGCCCTTTAATAAAAAGAAAAAAGAGAGAAAAAAAGGACCTCTGGCCCTTTAAAAAAATAAGAGAAAAATATATTAAAAATATATATATTTTTATAAAAAATAAATAAAAAAAGAGGGAGTTGCCATCTGGGGTCCTGGGGGCCTCCGGACCCCTAAAAAATAATAATAAAAAAAAAATTGGCCCTTTTTATAAAAAATAAAATAAAAATATATTAAAAAATAAATATTTTTATAAAAAATAAATAAAAAAGAGGGGGTTGCCATCTGGGGCACTGGGGGCCTCCGGACCCCTTAAAAATAATAAAAGAAAAAAAAATTGGCCCTTTAATAAAAATTAAAAGAAAAATATGAATGAATGAAAAACTTATATAGCGCGGCACATGCAAACTAAATCGCCTTTATAAAAAAAAAAAAAAAAAAAAAGAGGGTTTTTTTTCAGGGGGTTCCCTTCCGGGGCCCCTGGGGACCCCCGGGCCCCTTACAGGTGTAATGCCTGTACCCCCCTGATGGCGGCCCTGATCTTGGATTCTGTCTTTTAATTTTGAAGTTCACCAAAGAGTAGTGTTGAGCGGAAAAACGCCATATTCGATTTCGCGATATTGCGCAAATATATAGAAGAATATTCGCTAATATCGAATATTCGTGATATTTTATCCAAAAAAAAATTTGCGAAATTTCGCTAATGCGAAAATGATTGCGAAATTCTCATAAACAGAGATCATTTCCTGTATTACTAAACTAATATGCACTAAACACTAACTCTACACTAACTCTACTTAAAAGAAAGGAGAATAAGGGGGCAAAAGAAGGGCGGAGAAGATAATCGCGCAATATTCCTATTGCGCGATTATCTTCTCCGCCCTTCTTTTGCATCAGAGCCAATCAGAATAACTCGAATATTCGGCAAAAGGAATATCGCGCAATATTCCGTTTGCCGAATATTCGAGTTATTCTGATTGGCTGTGATGCAAAAGAAGGGCCGAGTAGCTGATGCGATTCTTTTATGTTGCCGAAAATTCGCAATGCGATTTTTCGGCAACATAAAAGAATCGCATCAGCTACTCGGCCCAGGGTCTCTAATCATACCAGCAATGCTTTTAGACGTCGATGGAGATCACTAGGATGTGATCTGTTTTAAAAATGAATTTGAAAAAATACGAATATTCGCCATAGCGAATATTCGCCGCAATATTCGAGTTATTCGCGAATACTCGAATATGCAATATTCGTAGCGAATATTCGCAATGCGAATATTCGTGAGCAACACTACCAAAGAGTAGTCTTCCTTCCTAGAGTAAGGAGACAAAAACCTAGGATTTTTTAAATCAATGTTTTAACCACTTAAAGTGGAAGTAGACCCTCCTATTGTTTTCAGCCAAGGGAGCTGCCATCTTGGCCTCTGTTTAATCTGCAACTGCCATGATGCTGCACATGTGACCAGTTATGAAACCAGCCATTGGATTGTTTGACAGTTTGTTTGAGAGCTAGGGATGAGCTCCGCGTTCGATTCGAACTCGACTCGAACATTGTCCGTTTGTACGTCCGACGAATTTCGAACAAAACGGGTCGTTCGCGTCAAATTCGAGTGACGCTCAACGGCCCATAATTCACTGCGGCGTTGCGCGCTGATGATTGGCCAAACATGCACTATGACCCTGCATGCTTGGCCAATCACAGCGTGCAAAAAACAGAGAGCCATAATTGGCCAAAGCCTGGGTGGCTTTGGCCAATTATGGCTCAGGGCTTTAGCACACGCCCCACACTATATAAGGCTGCTTGCTGGGCGGCCTCGTGTAGTGTGTTCCAGCGCTGAACAGAGATCAGTCAGAGAGACAGAGAGATTGTCTTTTTATATAGATAGAGCAGGCAGGCAGGCTAGTCAGTTTAGCTTAATTTACAGTGTGTAGCGCAGTGTTTTTCAACTCCAGTCCTCAAGGCACACCAACAGGTCAAGTTTTCAGGATTTCCCTCAGATGAAATTTCTGTGGTGATTACTAAGGCAGTGAAACTGATCAAATCACCTGTGCAAAATAATGGAAAGCCTGAAAACATGACCTGTTGGTGTGCCTTGAGGACTGGAGTTGAAAAATACTGGTGTAGAGGATATATATACATCCCAGGTGTTGTACATATATTTATACACTGTATAGCTTAGCTAGATCAGTTCTTCCTAATTTACTGGCAGGCAGGTGATTGTGCTATTTAAAGACGTTATCACAGGTATAGACACCCAGCAGGTACAATATTTAAAGGAATTTTTTTTTTTTTTATTTAAGTATCATTAAAATCACTGCTCCTGGAGAAGTGACTTTAATAATGTTTAAATAAAAAAAAAAATAATGAAAAATTCCTTTAAATATTGTACCTGCTGGGTGTCTATAGTTTGCCTGTGAAAACGTCTTTGAGAACCCGGGTCTTGCCCGAGGGAACATGTATCAATGGAAAAAAGTTTTGAAAACTGTAATTTTTTCAGGAGTCCTGCTTACGTCCGTCGGGCAAGACCCGGGTTCTCAAAGACGTTTTCCAACAATAACTTGCATATTGGTCTTTAAAATGATCGTTTTTGAATTCGAACGTTCGAGTCCCATAGACTTCAATGGGGTTCTAAATGTTCGACCAAACGGGCGGTCTGTTCGAGCGTTCTGGTGCGAACCGAACGTAGGGGTGTTCGGCTCATCCCTATTGAGAGCACAACCAATGTGACAGTTAGCATTTCCTGCATGCCGGGAATTAGGGTTGTCCCGATACCGATACTAGTATCGGGACCGATACTGAGCATTTGCGCGAGTACTTGTACTCGCGCAAATGCTCCCGATGCCAGACCCGATACTTTTTTTTTTTTTAACCACTTCCATACTGGGCACTTAAACACCCTCCTGACCAGACCAATTTTCAGCTTTCACCGCTCTTACACTTTGAATGGCAATTACTCAGTCATGCAACACTGTACCCAAATGATTTTTTGTCCTTTTTTTCCCACAAATAGAGCTTTCTTTTGGGAAAAAAATATTTTTTCTTAGTTTCTGTGATAAAATTTTGCATATTATTAATTTTTCTTCATAAATTTTGGCCACAATTTATACTGCTACATGTCTTTGATAAAAAATAACCCAACGTTTTTGGAATCTTTTTGCTCTATGTGAAAGTTTTAGAGTCTAGAATCTATAGTGTAAATCATAAAAAATGATCACATCTGATCACACCTGATGTATTGAAGGCCTCTCTCATTTCTTGAGACCCTAACAAGACAGGAAAGTGATTGACTGCGGCACAGGTTGGCACTAATGAGGTGGGCACTGATGAGGTGGCACAGGTGGGCACTGATGAGGTGGCACTGATGGGGTGGCACAGGTGGGCACTGATTGCAGATATGCTCTGAGGTGGCAGATGGGCACTGGGCACAGGTGGTACTGGTGGCACATGTGGGCACTGATGGGCACGGTGGTACTGATGGGCACGGTGGTACTGATGGGCACGGTGGGTACTGATGGGCACGGTGGTACTGATGGGCGCACGGTGGGCACGGTGGTACTGGTGGGCACTGTGGGCACGGTGGTACTGGTGGGCACAGGTTGGCACGGTGGTACTGGTGGGCGCACGGTGGTACTGGTGGGCACTGTGGGCACTGGTGGGCACGCGGTGGTACTAGTGGGCACTGTGGTACTGGTGGGCACTGTGGTACTGGGGGGCACTGTGGTACTGGGGGGCACTGTAGTACTGGGGGCACTGTGGTACTGTGGGGGGCACAGGTAGTCCTGGGGGCACTGGTTAGTCACTTTTATTTTTTGTTTTTTTAGCGCTGACACTTAGCTCTCTCCCCCTTCTCACACGCGCTGTCTGTGTGAGGAGGGAGAGTCGGCAATGAGAGATGATCTCATATGTTTACACACCGGTTTCCCGCAATTGTGTCACAGAGCTGTAGAACAGGGAGATGTCAGTGTAAACAAGGCATTTCCCTGTTCTGCCTAGTGACAGAACAGTGATCTACTGTTCCCTGTAATTGGAAGCAGTGATCACTGTCATGTCAGTTGTATCCCAGCCCCCTCACAGTTAGAATCACTCCCTAGGACACACTTAACACCTTGATTGCCCCCTGGTGGTTAACCCCTTACCTGCCAGTGCCATTTACACAGTAATCAGTGCATTTTTATAGCACTGGTCGCTGTATAAATGACAATGGTCCCAAAATAGTGTCAAAACTGTCCGATGTGTCCGCCATAATGTTGCAGTCATGATAAAAATTACTAATAAAAAAAAATTATAATACAAATGTCTTAAAACTATCCCCTATTTTGTAGACGCAATAACTTTTGAGAAAACCAATTAATAAACGCATATTGTGATTTTTTTTACCAAAAATATGTAGAAGAATACGCATCGGCCTAAACTGAGAAATAATTGTTTTATATATATTTTTGGGAAAATGTATTATTGTAAAAAGAAAAAAGTATTGTTTTTTTTTTTTTCAAAATTGTCGCTCTTTTTTTGTTTATAGCGCAAAAAAGAAAAACCGCAGAGGTGATCAAATACCACCAAAAGAAAGCTCTATTTGTGGGGGAAAAAGGACGCCAATTTTGTTTGGGAGCCACGTCGCACGACCGCGCAATTGTTGGTTAAGTCGAGGCAGTGCCGAATGGCAAAAAGTGCTCTAGTCAGGAAGGGGGTCAATTCTTCCTGGGCTGAAGTGGTTAATTAACAGTGGTAAGGCAGATACACAATACATTCTAAGATCTCTCCCGCCTCTTATTATTCCAAAGGACAAACCAAACTTTTTTTTCTTTTGGTTTATTGGCTTGACCCTTCGGACCTCTGAGGACCACCACCGTGGGTAGTAGGGATGAGCCGAACACCCCTGGATTTGGTTCGCACCAGAACCTGCGAACAGACCAAAAGTTCCTGTGAACTTTAGAACCCTGTTAAAGTTTATGGAACTCGAACATTTGAAATCTAAAGTGTTAATTTTTAAAGGCTAATATGCAAGTTATTGTTCTAAAAAGTGTTTGAGGACCCGGGTCCTGCCCTAGGGGAGTGTTTGGGGACCTGGGTCCTGCCCCAGGGGAGTGTTTGGAGACCTGAATCCTGCCCCAGGGGAGTGTTTGGGGACCTGGGTCCTGCCCCAGGGAAGAGTTTTTGGGGACCTGGGTCCTGCCCCAGGGGAGTGTTTGGGGACCTGGATCCTGCCCCAGGGGAGTGTTTGGGGACCCGGGTCCTGCCCCAGGGAAGTGTTTGGGGACCCGGGTCCTGCCCCAGGGAAGTGTTTGGGGACCCGGGTCCTGCCCCAGGGGACATGTATCAATGCAAAAAAAGTTTTTTCAGGAGCAGTGATTTTAATAATGCTTAAAGTGAAACAATAAAATGGAAATATTCCTTTAAATTTCGTACCTAGGGGGGTGTATAGAATGCCTGTAAAGTAGCGCTTGTTTCCTGTGCTTAGAACTGTCCCTGCACAAAATGTAATTTCTGAAGGAAAAAAGTCATTTAAAATCACTCGTGGCTATAATGAATTGTCGGATACCAGCAATGCAGAGAAAAGTCATTCATAAAAACAGAATGCGTGGGGTCCCCCCAAATTCAATTACCAGGCCATTCAGTTCTAGTATGGATATTAAGGGGAACCCTGCGTCAAATTAAAATAAAATTATGTGGGGTTCCCCCCAAATATCCATTCCAGGGTCTGGAATTGATTTTAAGGGGATCTCCACCCCATTTTTTTTTAAATGCCATGGACCCCCACACATTTTTTTTATTTTTTATGAATGACTTTTCTCTGTATTGCCGGGAGCCGACAATTCATTATAGCCGCCAGTGATTTTAAATGACTTTTTTTCCTTCAGAAATGACACTTTGTGCAGAGACAGTTCTAAGCATGGGAAACAAGCGCTACTTTACATGCATACTATACACCCCTCACTAGGTACGAAATTTAAAGGAATATTTCACTTTTATTGTTTCACTTAAAGGAATTATTAAAATGACTGCTGCCAAAAAAAATGCACTTTTTAAAACTTTTTTTTGCATTGATACATGTCCCCTGGGGCAGGACCCGGGTCCCCAAACACTCCCCTGGGGCAGGACCCGGATCCCCAAACACCCCCCTGGGGCAGGACCCGGGTCCCCAAGCACTCCCCTGGGGCAGGACCCGGGTCCCCAAGCACTCCCCTGGGGCAGGACCCAGGTCCCCAAGCACTCCCCTGGGGCAGGACCCGGGTCCCCAAACACTCCCCTGGGGCAGGACCCGGGTCCCCAAACACTCCCCTGGGGCAGGACCCGGGTCCCCAAACACTCCCCTGGGCCAGGACCCGGGTCCCCAAACACTCCCCTGGGGCAGGACCTGGGTCCCCAAACACTTTTTATTACAATAACTTGCATATTAGCCTTTAAAATTAGCACTTTAGATTTCAAACGTTCGAGTCCCATAGACTTTAACAGGGTTCTAAAGTTCACACGAACTTGCCGCGAACACCCCAAATAGTTCGCTGTTCGGCAAACAGGCAATGTTCGAGTCCAACATGAGTCCTACTCCAACTCGAAGCTTGTCCCTAGTGGGTAGCTAAACATTTGAAAATCCACGTCAATTTTTTTTTTGCTGATAACTGAAGTTTGTAACACATTTTGTATTCCGTTACCCTAAACATGGAAAGATAAAATGCGGAGATGATGGAATTATTACCGAAGTTTATGAAAATGAGCGCTCTAATGAAGGAACCAAGCCAAAGAATCCACTAATTAGACAATTTAGCAGGCAATCATCGGTGTCGTGTTTATGTTAGAAGCATCCGCGCTCATCTTCTGCACCGGGAAGTGACAATGCAAGCAGTTCATTTGCAGCCAAGCCGCCTCGTTCACACAAATGATTGACGCTTCACATTGTAGTAAGGCCAATGACAAGACCACAGCAGGGAATTATGCAGACAGGTTTGTCTTTTTCACGTGATCCGGAAAATAAGTGCTTTAAATAGAATGTATGGAAATGTGAAAACAGTCGGCACGGAATGTCAAGTTTGTCTTCATATATTTGTCTGAGTTGGAACAAAATAGCAAATTTTACAGTTTTTTATTTTATTCACTTTTTTACATTTTCTTGCACACATATACCATATATACTTGAGTATAACGCCGCGTACACACAACCGTTTTTTCGGGTTCTAAAAAATGAACGTTTTAAGGGTCTAGTAAAAACTATGGGCCAGATTCAGGTACAATTGCCCTGGCGCAGAGTATCAGAGATACACTACGCCGCCGTATTTTACCTGGCTCTACGACAAATTCAGGTAGATTTCGGCCCGTAAGGTACGGCGGCGTAGTGTATTTCTCGCGGCGGAATCGAAATACGCGATTAGGGGGCGTGAAGCATTTAAATTAGGCGCGTCCCCTCGGCGATCGAACTGCGCATGCTCCGTTCAGAAATTTCCCGTCGTGCATTGCGCAAAATAACGTTGTTATGTCATTTTTTGTTTGAGTAGCGTCGTTTACGTACATTCCTATTCCCGGACGACTTATGTTAAAAATAAAAAAAGACATTGAAATTCAATGCGGGAACGACAGCCATACTTAACATGGGCTGTCTAATATTAGACCAGATAAAAGCTGGAATAACTTTACGTGGCAAAAAGATGACTACAAATGCCGTAAGAGATTGCGAACGACGCTGGTAACTTTGTGGATCGTCGGAAAATGCTCATTTGCATACCCCGACGCGGAAAACGACGGGAACTCCACCCAGCGGCCACAAAATTATTGCAGCGTAGATCCGAAGGCGTACGAAGACGTAAGCCAGTCGGATTGAGGTCCGAAGCCGTTGTATCATGGTTTGAGGATTCAGAGTAATGAAACGACGCGCGTAATTTGAAAGTACTCCGGTCTAACGCGAGATACACCGGAGTAAGGGCTCTGTGAATCTGGCCCCAAGTTTTTAAGGGTCTAGTAAAAACAATGGGCCAGATTCATAAAGCGTTACGGCGGCGTAAGTCTCCTACGCCGTCGTATCTTAGCTGCATATTTATGCTGGCCGCTAGGGGCGTGTACGCTGATTTACGCCTAGAATATGTAAATTAGCGAGATACGCCTATTCACGAACGTACGCCCGGCCGTCACAGTAAAGATACGTCGTTTACGTAAGGCGTTTTCAGGCGTAAAGATAAAGCAACAAAAAGATGGCGCAGTCAATGTTAAGTATGGACGTCGGGACCACGTCAAATTTTTCACGTTTTACGTTTTTTGCGTAACTCGTCCGCGAATGGGGCTGGACGTAAACTACGTTCACGTCGAAACCAATGAGTCTTAGCGGCGTAATTTGGAGCATGCGCACTGGGATATGTCCACAGACGACGCATGCGCCATTAGTAAAAAACGTCATTTACGTGGGGGTCACACTTAAGTTAAATAAAACACGCCCACATCAAACACATTTGAATTCGGCGGGCTTACGCCGGCCCATTTACGCTATGCCGTAACTTAGGGAGCAAGTGTTTTGTGAATACAGCACTTGCCTCTCTAATTTACGGCGGTGTAGCGTATCTGAGATACGCTACGCCTGCACAAAATTACGCCGCTCTACGTGAATCTACCCCACTTTTTTTTCAACCCGATCCTTGCCTACACACGATCGTGAAAAAAAATGCTCTAGCAAAGCGCGGTGACGTACAACACGTACGTCGGCACTATAAAGGGGAATTTCCATTCGGATGGCGCCACCCTTTGGGCTGCTTTAGCTGATTTTGTGTTAGTAGACGATTTGCGCTTTTCTGTGTGTTACAGCGTGATGAATGTGCTATCTCTATTACGAACGCTAGTTTTACGAGAACGAGCGCTCCCGTCCCATAACTTGCTTCTGAGCATGCGTCGTTAAAGCCCGCACACGACCATTTTTTACAACCTTAAAAACGACAACGTTAAAAACGTTGTGAAAAAATAGAGCATGTTCAAAATTTTTAATGCCCATTTTTTAGAATAATGCTCTGGAGCCCACACACCATCATTTTTAATGACATTAAAAAAACTTCATTTTTTAGAACCCGAAAAACGGTCGTGTGTACACGGCATCAGCCAAGTTTTTCTGAAAATGCCCCCCCCCCCCTCGGCTTACAGTCTAGTCACCTTTTTGCACCTGATCTCCTGGAATTTGGGGATGCAGTACCAGCGGGCCGTAGGTCTTCTGAACCCCAACCTTGGCACACATGTTGCCCCCGTCTACCTCTAGAAGTGTGCAAAGGGTGTTGTCTGGCGGACCTACGGCTGGCGAGCACCGAATTTTCAAATGTGGGCACTCCCATGTTAAACAGTAATTTCTCGTGTGACTGTGGGGACCCGGTGACGGACGTAGGTATCTGGACCCGGAACTTGGCACACATGTAGCCCCATTTATCCTCTACAAGTGTGCAAAGTTTGTTGTCTGGGGGACCTACAGCTGGGAGGCACAGATTTTTTTTTTTTAAAGCCGGGCACCCCTTCCATAGACTCCCATGTTAAACCTCAGTCTAGTCATGGGCACAGTGAGGCATGGGCACAGTGAGGCAAAGTGAGTCACAGTGAGGCATGCAGATGGACACCCTAGGCTTATACTCGAGTCAATACGTTTTCCAGTTTCTTGTGGTAAAATTAGGTGCCTCGGCTTATACTCGAGTATATATGGTAATAATCTTATTTTTGGCTATAAATCTACTTAAAATTCCCAGAATATTATATTATTATTTGTTGAAAACAGAGGACCTTTATAAAAAAAAAAAAGATAGTTGTTGCAATTTTTGTATATCAAGCAAGATTTATTAACCACTTCAGCCCCGGAAGAATTGGCTGCTGATTGACCAGGCCATTTTTAGCCATTCGGCACTGAGTCGCTTTAACTGACAATCGCACGGATGTGTGACAGTGTACTCAAACAAAATTGGCGTCCTTTTTTCCCCACAAACAGAGCTTTCTTTTGGTGGTATTTGATCACCTCTGCGGTTTTTATTTTTTGCGCTATAAACAAAAATAGAGCGACAATTTTGAAAAAAATAATAATTTTTTACTTTTTTGCTATTATAAATATCCCCATTTATTTATTTTTAAATGCAAGTTTTTCCTCAGTTTAGGCCGATACGTATTCTTCTACATATTTTTGGTAAAAAAAATCGCAATAAGCGTTTATTGATTGGTTTACATAAAAGTTATAGGCCCAGATTCAGAGAGAATTAGATTCTCGTAGAGTATCAGAAATACACTACGCCGCCGTTTTTTACCTGGCTCTACGTGGAATCCAGGTAGATTTTGTCCAATAAACGACCGCGGCGTAGTGTATTTCTCCCGTCGCAATCCATCTACACGAGTAGGGGGTGTGAAGGATTTAAAATAGGCGCGTTCCCGCGGCGATCGAACTGCGCATGCTCCGTTCGCAAATTTCCCGCCGTGCATTGCGCGAAATCACGTCGTTACGTCATACGTTGTTTGAGTAGCGTCGTTTACGGACATTTCTATTCCCGAACGAGTTACGTAAAAAAAAAAAAAAAAAAATTAAATTCGACGCGGGAACGACGGCCATACTTAACATGGGCTACGCACCGTTAGACCAGCAAAAAGCTGGACGAAAGCGATTGCGAAGACTGCTCGTATCTTCGTGGATCGCCGTAAAAACACATTTGCATATCCCAACGCATCAAAACGACGCAAACTCCTCCCAGCGGCCGCAAAAATATTGCAGCGTAGATCCGAAGGCTTACGAAGACGTAAGCCTCTCGGATCGAAGCCCGAAGCCGCCGTATCATGGTTTGAGGATTCAAACTAGTGATACGGCGCGCAAAATTTGAAATTACTCCTGTCTAACACCAGTTACACAGGCGTAATTGCTTTATGAATCTGGGCCATAGCGTCTACAAAATAGAATAAATATATTAGAATAAGAATAATATATAAAATATAATAATACATTTTTTATTATTATTTTTTTACTAGTAATGGCGGTCTGAACTTTTATCGGGACTGCGACATTATGGCGGACACATCGGACACTTTTGACACTTTTTTGAGACCATTGTCATTTATACAGCGACCAGTGCTATTAAAATGCACTCCTTACTGTAAAAATTTCACCGGCAGGGAAGGGGTTAACACTAGGGGGCGATCAAGGAGTTAATTGTGTTCCCTCTGGATGTTCTAACTGAAGGGGGAATAGGACTTTTTAGGGGAAATGACAGATCGCTGTACATACTTTGTATGAACAGACGATCAGTCTCTTCTCCCCTAAAGCCCTGTACACACGATCGGATATCTGTTGGAATCTAATCCAACGTTGGATTTTTTCCATCAGATATCCGATGAAGCCGACTTTCATCAGTCTTGCCTACACACCATCGGTCAAAAATCCGCCCGTGCCAAAACGTGGTGACGTAAAACACAACGACGTGCTGAGAAAAATGAAGTTCAATGCTTCCGAGCATGCGTCGACTTGATTCTGAGCATGCGTAGAGAAGTTGCTCTATTTCTTCTCTGTTCTGTTCACTTCCTGCTTGTCTTATTTTACTGACCACTGTGAAGGGAGGCTTTACTGCGGTGGTCAGTGACGTGCTCGCCCCCTCCTGGGAACTACATCTGTGCGGCAGGACGCTCTCTACATGTTAGAGACTTCAAGGAGGTGTGAATTATTGGGTGTGCCGCAATGCATACTGGGAAATGTAGTTCTTACATGAACGAGCGCCGCAAACCAGGAAGTGAATGAGAGAACAGAACCTGGAACGCCGGGGGTGATATAGATGAAGGAATGTAATAGGTATTTACTCGTTTGTTAACAGAATCATTACACTATTCTGTCTGTCTACCTTGCAGACATTCATTTTAGGCCTAATTTTATTTTCCTTTACAACTCCTTTAAGAGAACCGGGAGCTGTGTGTTTACACACACCTCCTGGTTTCTCGCTGTGTCACAAACGATCGCGGGTGCCTGTCGGTCATCGTACCCACCAGGCACTGGCTCCGGGGGCAAGCAGCAGGTGCGTGCCTCAGGCGGCATGCGTGCACCCCTAGTGGCCACAGGGTGAAGCGACGTAACATAATGTTGTTTCACAAAGCCGAGCCATGCTGTCGCAGTAAAACTGCAGCGGCTTGACGATGAATGGTTAAAGGGGTGTGATTCTTTTCCTTGCCCACTGTATAATGTATTGTATCACATATTTTGTATCACATATATTGTATCATATATTGTAGGGTTGTCCCGATACCACTTCTTTAGGACCGAGTACAAGTACCGATACTTTTTTTTCAAGTAGTCACCGATACTGAATACCAATACTTTTTTTTAAATGTGTCCCCCAAATGCAGCCATGTCCCCCACATATGCAACCATGTCCCCCATATATGCAGCCATGTCCCTCCAGCCATGTCTCCCACATATGCAGCCATGTCCCTCCAGCCATGTCCCTCCAGCCATGTCCCTTCAGCCATGTCCCTCCAGCCAAGTCCCTCCAGCCATGTCCCTCCAGCCATGTCCCTCCAGCCATGTCCCTCTAGCCATGTCCCCCACATATGCAGCCATGTCCCTCCAGCCATGTGCCTCTAGCCATGTCCCTCCAGCCATGTCCCTCCAGCCATGTCCCTCCAGCCATGTCCCTCCAGCCAAGTCCCTCCAGCCATGTCCCTCCAGCCATGTCCCTCCAGCCATGTCCCTCTAGCCATGTCCCCCACATATGCAGCCATGTCCCTCCAGCCATGTGCCTCTAGCCATGTCCCTCCAGCCATGTCCCTTCAGCCATGTCCCTCCAGCCATGTCCCTCCAGCCATGTCCCTCTAGCCATGTCCCTCCAGCCATGTCCCTCACATATGCAGCCATGTCCCTTCAGCCATGTCCCTCCAGCCATGTCCCTCACATATACAGCCATGTCCCTCTAGCCATGTCCCTCCAGCCATGTCCCTCCAGCCATGTCCCTCCAGCCATGTCCCTCACATATGCAGCCATGTCCCTCACATATGCAGCCATGTCCCTTCAGCCATGTCCCTCCAGCCATGTCAATCCAGCCATGTCCCTCCAGCCATTTCCCCCATACCTTTGCCGCCGAAAGCCGCCGCCCCTGCCGCATGGAGAAAATCACAGCATTCATTTGAATAGCTGTTTTGCCCGCGCGTATAGACACTCCCCCTTGCTCGGGATTGGACAGATCACGATCACCCATCCAATCCCAAGCAAGGGGGAGTGTCTATATGCGCGGGAACACTACAGCTATTGAAATGAAAGCTGTGATGTTCCCGCACGCCGTTTAACCCATGCGGCGGCGCGATGCGGAGGCTTTCGATGCGGCGGCGTGATGCGGCGGCAGCGGCGGGGGGGGGGGGGGGGAGTATTCTATTTAGGTATCGGGGGTATTTGCGGGAGTACTAGTACTCCCGCAAATACTCGGTATCGGTCCCGATACCGATACTGGTATCGCTATCGGGACAACCCTAATATATTGTATTATATTGTATCACATACAGTATATTGTATTATATTGTATCACATATTTTGTATTATATTCTATCACATATATTGTATCACATATATTGTATTATATTCTATCACATATATTGTATTATATTGTATCACTTACAAAAGACACAAGTAATTTGTGAAGGATGAACACTCGGGTTTAAATGACGCCATAACTTGTCAGGTTTTTTGCCGCGCTCTGCTGTGTGCGGTCGTGATAAGCGCTGGCCTTTCCTTGTATCTCATTCTTTATGAGAGCTCCTCTGGAAATAACAGCTTGACACGGCTCGTCGTTGTACTTTCTTCTCTAGAACAGAAGAATTGATCGGATCTCTATCTCACAGCTCGCCCAACAAGGCTCTTTACAAATAAAAAGTCGAGCTAATACAATCAAATGAATAAGACAAGCATTTCATTATTTACATGAACACTACAACTGATAGGACCAGGGGCTCGCTGCATTTATTTTTTTTAGGGAAAAAGCAGAGGATCAGAAAATGACCATTCTGCTGCACATTATCGGTAACGGGGGAATAAAGTTGTTTTAAATGACAACTACACTTTTAGTGAAATTATTCTGTATATTTTCTCTACTATACTCAATAGAAGCCACAGACTTAAATACTAAGGGACAGATTCAGAAAAGGAGATACGACGGCGTATCTCCTGATACGCCGTCGTATCTCTGCGTCGGAGGCGTCCTATCTATGCGCCTGATTCTTAGAATCAGTTACGCATAGATTTGCCTTAGATCCGACTGGCGTAAGTCTCGTACGCTATCGTATCTAAGTTGCACATTTACGCTGGCCGATAGGTGGCGTTCCGTCGATTTACTTGTCGAATATGCTAATGAGCTAGATACGCCGATTCACGAACGTACTTGCGGCCGGTCGTATTTTTTTACGTCGTTTGCGTAAGCGTAAGTCCGGCATAAAGTTACCCCTGCTATATGAGGCGTACGTAATTTTAAGTATGGACGTCGGGGCCGGCGTAGAATTTGGCGTCGTTTGCGTAAAACGTTCGCGAATAGGGCTTTGCGTAAGTTACGTTCACGTCGTTTTCATTGACTATTTGCGACGTGATTTGGAGCATGCACACTGGGCTACGTTCGCGGCCGGCGCATGCGCAGTTCATTTGGTGCGTCGATTACGTCGGGTCACGATTAGTTTACATACAACACGCCCCCTACCTTCCCTATTTGAATTACGCGGGGATACGCCGGCCCATTTACGCTACGCCACCGCAACTTACGAGCAAGTGCTTTGTGAATACAGCACATGCCTGTAAAAGTTGCGGAGGCGTAGCGTAAATGGGATACGCTACGCCCGCACAAACTTACGCTGATATACCTGAATCTAACCCTAAATGTTAGTGTAGCGCCCTGCTCCTTAAAAAAGCGTTGCTTCAAATTTAATGGGGGTCTGTGCTGTTATCTGGCTCTTACCAGAGTGATTAAAGGGTCACTAAAGGAAATTTGTTTTTTTAGCTAAATAGCTTCCTTTACCCTAATGCAGTCCTGGTTTCATGTCCTCATTGTTCGTTTTTGCTGTAATCCTTCTCTGTTCTGCACACTTCCTGGTTGTCTGTTTCCTTATGAAAAAAGTCCTGGGAGCTTCTCTCTGTGGTCTCTAATCAAGGAGGTGTGATTACTGTGTGTCTAAAAGTTTCATTTTAAAAACAAACACTGCCCTGTATTGGCTCTGTGTCTCTGTACTTAACAGAAGCATGAAACTAGATGAAAAACTAAACTGAAACTGTAGGCACATTATATGATTGATTTGTATCTATTTTTAATCATTTTTAAAAGGAATCAGTTAACTATTATGTCTCTATACCCTGTAAACAGTAATTTCAGCACATTTTTTTTTTCCTTTAAGGGCAAATTTAGCCTCTGTTCCATCCAAGGCTGTGCTGGAAGGGATCCACCATTGATCGCCTGGGGGTGTTATTACCACCCCAGGCCAAGGGTGGCAGCAGCCAGGTCATGGTATATTGAGTGTCCCCCTCAGCAGTGAACTAGTGGGAGTGGTTACCCCGCTGGGCATTCTGGAGAGGGGTACTTAAGGGGCAGACACCATTGGTGCGGGGTCCGTCTGTTTGCGCCTCGTGGCCTGCCTGGCCGGAGGTACATGTTGTGAATCCTAGCTCCGTGGCCACGTTGGCCCGGGGCTACAGCTTCATCTGGTGGGCCCAGTTGTCTGGCTGGGGCCCGTACTGCGGAGGTGATCCTGTGCTGTCCGTCCTGCGGGAGGAAGCCACTTGTTGAAGGAGACCAGGGGTGGACCTATCCTGGGAGGGACCATGCAAGAGGCTGGTACCTTAGGAGAAGGCCTGGAAGCTTCATCCAAAGATGCATCGTACACTGAGAGGTCTGACAGTGTCGCCAGTCGGGTCTAAAGGTTCTAGTGAGAAAAGCTAAAGAGATCTGGGTGCTGAATCCTGTGGCAGAGGATTCCGGACCAAAACATCTCACCGAGAAAGAAAGGTCTGTGACAGAGACTGTACTTTATTCTGTGCGCCACCCCGGCTGCTAGGCCAGTGAGAGGGACCTATCCGGGTGAGCAATACCCACTCTGGCTAGAGTGGCGACGAGAACTGTTTGCTGGAAACAGGAGTGTTTCCTTACTTTGTGACTATACACCTGAACCCACCTACCCTTCCACCTCTCACCCGTCTTTTCTACTAAAGTTCTCCAGAAATAAACCCAAAGAGAAAAGGGTACATTGTGTGTGGACATTGAAATTCTTTGGACTCTCCTTTCACCCTGGACAGCGAGAATAGAAGTAACGTGCCACCCAAACATAGACCAGCAGCTCCTGCAGGGGTACTGCTACATTAGTCTCTGTAGCTTCAGGCACTGTGGAGAAATTAATCCGCAAAGATAGCAATACAAGCACTGACATCATTCACATTGTTCTTTCAGCAACTCAGGCCCCCCTCCGATAGTGACTCCAAAGCTCGGTTGACTTTGCAGTGCCCAAGCAGCTCAGTTCCTCCTGCTCCCCCACCAGCAGCAGTGCAGTAGTAGCTTGGTCTCTCATGTTCCTCCTCCCAGCAGCAGTGTGCTAGCAGCTCAGTTCCTCCTTTTCCCCCTCCCAGCAGCAGTGCCCTAGCAGCTCAGTTTCTCACCCCCCCTGCCAGCATCAGTGCCATAGCAGCACAGTTCCTCCTGGTTTCCCTCCCAGCAGCAGTGCATTAGCAGCTCAGTTCCTCATGCTCCTCCTTCCAGCAGCAGTGCCCTACCAGGTCAGTTCCTCATGCTCCTCCTTACAGCAGCAGTGCCCTACCAGGTCAGTTCCTCATGCTCCTCCTTCCAGCAGCAGTGCCCTACCAGGTCAGTTCCTCATGCTCCTCCTTCCAGCAGCAGTGCCCTACCAGGTCAGTTCCTCATGCTCCTTCTCCCAGCAGCAGTGCCCTAGCAGCTCAGTTCCTCCTGCTCCCCCACCAGCAGCAGTGCAGTAGTAGCTTGGTCTCTCATGTTCCTCCTCCCAGCAGCAGTGTGCTAGCAGCTCAGTTCCTCCTTTTCCCCCTCCCAGCAGCAGTGCCCTAGCAGCTCAGTTTCTCACCCCCCTGCCAGCATCAGTGCCATAGCAGCACAGTTCCTCCTGCTTTCCCTCCCAGCAGCAGTGCACTAGCAGCTCAGTTCCTCATGCTCCCCCTCCCAGCAGCAGTGCCCTAGGAGCTCAGTTCCTCATGCTCCTTCTCCCAGCAGCAGTGCCCTAGCAGCTCATTTCCTCATGCTCCTCCTCCGAGCAGCCGTGCCCTAGCAGCTCATTTCCTCATGCTCCTCCTCCGAGCAGCTGTGCCCTAGCAGCTCAGTTCCTCCTGCCGCAGACAGATTCGATCGTGTGTACGGACGAGCCGACGGATTTGGCCAGCAGACAGATTTTAAAGCATGCTTTAAAATCTGTCTGCTGGGAACCCGTCCGCCCGACATGTCTGCTGGTTTGTTCGATTTTTCTTATAACAAAAAGTAGAAAATATCATTTTGTTTTCAAGATTTTCGGTCTTTTTCCATTTATATCGCAAAAAATAAAAATCGCAGAGACAATCAAATACCATCAAAAGAAAGCTCTATTTGTGGGAAGAAAAGGACGCAAATTTTGTTTCGGTACAACATTGCATGACCGCGCAATTACCAGTTAAAGCAGCGCAGTGCTAAATTGTAAAAACACCTTTGGGCATTTAGCAGCATATTGGTCTGGGGCTTAAGTGGTTAATGACATAAAAAAATATGTGATTTTACACATCGCGAAAAATGGTCGCGTGTACGCGGCATAAAGGCTTGTACACACGGTGGGACATCCAACAAAATTTCCCTTGGATTTTTGTCCTAATTGATTTGTCCGGTCACACCCATAGCATACACACGCTCGGACTTTTCTGCAAACTTTTCTAAAACGTTCCCATCATCACGTGGTTTTTCTGCTCTTTTCTGCTCTTTACTGCCACCCTTTGGTTAACTTCTGCTATTGTTGGTTGATTTTAACATTGGTTCTGAGCATGCGCATTTGTAATTTGTCCAAAAGTCCGATGGTTTGCTGTACACAAGATCGGACTTTTGTTGCCTGAAAGTTGGTCCGTTCGCAGACCCAACTTTTTGTCCGATGAAAGCCAAAAAAGTTGGTCCAATGGAACGTACACACGGTCGGACAAATGCGAAAATTTCCGGATTTTGATGTTGGTTGGGCAAAAGTCCGACCGTGTGTACGGGGCTTAAGACCTCACAAAGTCTAGAGCCGCCACTGCTCAGTAAAGCCTCATACACACGGTCGGACTTTTGGCCAACCAACTTCAAAATCTGCAACTTTTTTAAATTTGTCCAATCATGTGTACGCTCCATCGGACCAACTTTTTCTCCGATAAAAAGTTGGGTCTGCGAACGGACCAACTTTTCAGCAACAAAAGTCTGATGGTGCCTTGTGTGACCGTGTGTACAGCAAGCCAACCAACATTTGTACAAAGTGCAAATGCGCATGCTCAGAACCAATATTAAAATCAACCAACAATAGCAGAAGTTAACCAAAGGGTGGCGATAAAGAGCAGAAGAGAGCAGAAAAAACACGTGATTTTGGTAAAGTTTAAGAAAAGTTTGCAGAAAAGTCTGACTGTGTGTATGCTATATGGGTGTGACAGGACAAATCAATTAGGACAAAAATCCAAGGGAAATTTTGTTGGATGTCCTACAATGTGTACGGGCCTTAAGTTCTTGTTTTAAATAAGAACATCTACAGTACAAGAAAATACCTAAATGGCTAACGTCCATAGCGTGAAATTTTTTTTTTTTTTTAAATGCCATAAAACGATCCCCTATTTTGTAGACACTACAACTTTTGCGCAAACCAATCAATAAACACTTATTGCGATTTTTTTAACAAAAATATGTAGAAGAATTTGTATCGGCCCGTGTGGAAAAAAATGGAAAAAAAAAGTTTTTTTTATATATATTTTTGGATACCGAATGTATCTTCGTATACCGCGCTCCGGCGTATAGCGCGCACTCCCAACCTAGAAGGGAAAATCCTGAAAAAAAAGAAAATACTTACAGTTTAGATGCCCCTCATCGGCGTCTTGCCAGGCATCCATCGGCGGCCTTGTCCGGTCCGGCGTCTGTCTGCGGCCTTCGTGGTGTCTCCCGCGCTGTTTTTAGACGATCCCCGTTTCCCGCGCTGTTTGAATGTCGCCGCCGCCGACATATACCGAGTGCAGTCAGGGCCGGCCTTAGGTGTTCAGGCGCCCTGTGCGAGATAATACTGTGGCGCCCCCCCATCTTCACCCCTCACCCACTGGTCACCTAAACATACACAAAGAGGTTGTCCGGGGCCCCTCTATCCTCTGCCGGGAGCCTGGGGAGCGACAATGAGGAGGAAGAGGTGAGGCAAGAGTCAGCAGCGCCCCTAGGTGGCAGTGTGCCCTAGACGGCTGCCTTCCTAATCTGCCTAGTGGTAGCCCGGCCCTGCTACCACTCACATTCTGCAAGCTGTGATGGCCGCACAGCGCCCCTGTTGCCCATGGTGCCCTGTGCAGCCACAGAGCTTGCACACCCCAAAGGCCGGCCCTGAGCGCAGTACACTCGGGCACGCTCGGTAATGCTCGGCTCCTCTTACATAGAGGCTAGGAGGCGTGACCGCGAGGGGAGCCGAGCCTGGCTGAGTGTACTGCGCTCGGTATATGTCGGCGGCTCAGTTCAAACACAGCGCCGGAAGCGGGGATCGGCGTATAACGCGCACCCACGATTTTCCCTATGATTTTCAGGGGAAAAAAGTGCGCGTTATACGCCGATAAATACGATAAGTAAAAAATATTGCTTTTTTTTTTCAAAATTTACGCTCTTTTTTCGTTTATAGCGCAAAAAATAAAAACTGCAGAGGTGATCAAATACCACCAAAATAAATCTCTATTTGTGGGAAAAAAAGAACGTCAATTTTGTTTGGGTGCCACGTCGCACGACCGCGTAATTGTCAGTTAACTAATTGCCGACCGCCGTCATATTACTGCGGGACGGTGGCACTGCTACGCGGGAGCATGTAGCTCTACGTCCTCCCTTTAGCACTCCCGCGCACGTGCCCGGCGGGTACGATCGCCGCCAGGCACCCGCGATTGCTCGTTACAGAGCGGGGAACGGGAGGTATGTGTCTGTTCATACAATGAATGGACAGAAGATCAGTGATTTCCCCTAGTGAGACCCCCCCCATACAGTTAGAACACACCCAGGAACACACTTAACCCCTTCTCTGCCCCCTAGTGTTAACCCCTTCACTGCCAATGGCATTTTTATAGTAATACAATGCATTTTTATAGCATTGATCGCTATAAAAATGCCAATGGTCCCAAAAATGTGTCAAAAGTGTCCGATGTGTCTGATCGCTGATCGCCGCCATTACTAGTAAAAAACTAAATAATAATAAAAATGCCATAAAACGACCCCCTTTTTTGTAAACGCTATAAATTATGCGCAAACCAATTAATAAACGCTAATTGCGATTTTTTTTAAGAAAAATATGTAGAAGAATACGTATCGGCCTAAACTGAGGAAAACATTTTTTTTTATATCTTTTTTGGGATTTTTATTATAGCAAAATGTAAAAAATATTGCATTTTTTTCAAAATAGTTGCTCTATTTTTGTTTATAGCGCAAAAAATAAAAACCGCAGAGATGATCAAATACCACCAAAAAGAAAGCTCTATTCGTGGGAAAAAAAGGACGCCAATTTTGTTTGGGAGCCACGTCGCACGACCGCGCAATTGTCAGTTAAAGCGACGCAGTGCCGAATCACAAAAAGTGCTCTGGTCTTTGGACAGCAATATGGTCCGGGGCTAAAGTGGTTAAAGTGACGCAGTGCCGAATTGCAGAACATGGCCCGGTCATTGGGCAGCCAAATCGTCTGGGGCTGAAGTGGTTAAAAAAAAGCAACATGTTCTGTATGTCAGACAAAGACCTGTAGCCGTAAAAAAAATATGAATAATAATAATAAAAAAAAGTAAATAGTATTAAAAAAAAAAAAAAAGAAAATGAACAGAGGAATGTTTCATTTGCAGCATATTTTCATCTCTTTACTCGCTTCCGCTAACATGATCAGAGAAATTAAATTTAGCAAATTAATGTTATTAGATTTACTTACCCGAATGTTGCAAATTGTGCAGTTTTCCATAACGAGCCTAAAAATAGAAATCCAATTACAATGACATTGTATTAACAAATTCAAAGATACAAGTGCTGTAATTTGCATGCTTCCTACTTACATTTCCCTTCTTGTCACAACAGAACTCATCCATCTTCCAGCAATAGATTTTCATTTTGTTTTTAAAAAGGAAATTCCAACCCGTACATATATATATTTTTTAAAAGCAAAGAACTGCCAGAGCTTCTACTCTGTAGGTGTCAAAGAAGTGAGGGAATTATAATATAACAATTAATAAAAAAAAAAATATGGAACTAAATAAATAATTAAATACATAATTATAATAAGAATAATAACAGCAACAACAACTAGGAATTAAAAGACATAAATACAAAAATATGGAATATAATATCATAATAAATAGAAACAGACAGGATTAATAACAATAAAATAAATAATTAGTGAGGCTAATAATAATAATAACTAAAGCCCCATACACACGGTCAGACTTTTGGCCAACCAACTTCAAAATCTGCAACTTTTCAAATTTGTCTGATCGTGTGTACGCTCCATCGGACCAACTTTTTCAGGTTTCATCCGACAAAAAGTTGGGTCTGCGAACGGACCAACTTTTCAGCAACAAAAGTCTGATGGTGCCGTGTGTGACCGTGTGTACAGCAATCCAACCAACTTTTGTGCAAAGTGCAAATACGCATGCTCAGAACCAATGTTAGAAATCAACCAACAATAGCAGAAGTTAACCAAAGGGTGGCGGTAAAGAGCAGAAAAGAGCAGAAAAACCACGTGATGATGGGAACGTTTTAGAAACGTTTGCAGAGAAGTCTGACTGTGTGTATGCTATGGGTGTGACCGGACAAATCAATTAGGACAAAAATCCAAGGGAAATTTTGTTGGATGTCCTACCGTGTGTATGGGCCTTTAGGCTCCATTCACACCTAGGCGTTTTGTCGCTACAATACGCCGGAGGGGAAAAATAACATTGTTCTCTATGGAGATGGTTCACATCTCCTAACGCAAAACGTCGTACGTCGAAAGAACGCCGAATTTCAAACAAGTCCCGGACCCTTTTTCGACGCTCGTATTGGGGCGGCTTGGGCGTTTTCAATAGCCGACAATGACCTGTACAAAACCGCGGTTTTAAAACAGCGCGTTTTGTCCCCGCAAATCGCGGTACAAAACGCCACAATTTGTCGCCGCAAAACGCGGTACAAAACGCTTAAAATCGCCTACGCTAAGGTGTGAATGCAGCCTAAGGCTTACTAGAAATTAATAAAGAAACATAAAGGAATTACAATATAACAATTAATAAAATAATTGGATTTTTTATTTCTTTTTTATTAAATAATAAACACGTTATACTTACCTGCTCTGTTCAATGGTTTTGAGAGGGGAAGGGAGGGGGAAGAAAATTGCTACAAATGTGCACAGCTCTGGATCCCGATTGGGCTCAGTTAGTTGATTTTTTAGACCCCTTTCACACTGAAGTGTTTTTCCAGCGTTTAAGCGTTAAAAATAGCGCTATTAAAACGCTCATAAAACGCTCTCCATGCATCTCAATGGACCCTTTCACACTGAGTCCTGCAAGCAGCATCTTTGGAGCAGCTTTTGGGCGCTGAAAAAAACGCTCCAAAAACGCCCCTCTCCATTGAAATGAATTAAAAGCGCTGTAAAAGCACCTTACCCTTTCACGCTGAGGCACTGCAAAAACGCCCTAAAACGTTAGGGTCTTAGCGGTGCTTTGCCAGCGTTTTTCGGGCGCTGGCAGTGTGAAAGGGCTCTGAAAGCACTCTGGCTTTCACATTGGGATTGCAGATGAGGCTTTGCCTGAAAAACGCTCGAATATCGCTTGAATAACGCCCAAAAAACGCCACAGTTTGAAAGGGGCCTGGGGGGGGGCTGCTATAACATTTTTTGCATTAAAGCGGAGTTCCACCCAAAATTGGAACTTCCGCTCATCCCACTCCTCACCCCCTTACATGCCACATTTGGCATGTAATTTTTTTGGGGGGGGGGGAGTGGGGGCTTCAGGAGGAGTGGGGCTTCCTGTCCTCCTTCCACCGAGGGGCTGGTTAGGCGATTAAGCTTAATCGCCTACAGCAGCCCCTACCTGTAGGCGATCGCATGGACACATGACAGGTCCCATGCGATCGCCTGTCCAATAGGAGAGCGCAGCGCCGCTCGCGCATGCGCAGTGGGTGCCCGGCCGTGAAGCCGAAGGCTGTGGCGGTCGGGTGCCTACACTTAGGACGTTGCTGGATCGTGGAGCAGGTAAGTGAGTGTTTATTAAAAGCCAGCAGCTACACTTTTTGTAGCTGCTGACTTTTAATAAACACTAAATTTGTCTGGAACTCCAATTTAAGGTAGAAAAATAACTTTTACCTTTGCAAAAACTTTAACCACTTCAGCCCCGGAAGAATTGACTGCCCAATGACCGGCCCATTTTTTGCGATTCGGCTTTAACCGACAATTGCGCGGTCATGCGGTGTGGCTTTCAAACAAAATTGACGTGGTTTTTTTTCTCCACAAGTAGAGCTTTCTTTTGGTGGTATTTGATCACCTCTGCAGTTTTTATTTTTTTGCACTATAAACAAAAATAGAGCAATATTTTTGAAGAAAAAACTATATTTTTTACTTTTTGCTATAATAAATATCCCCCAAAAATATATAAAAAATTATTATTTTTTTCCCTCAGTTTAGGCCGATACGTATTCTTCTACATATTTTGGTAAATAAAAATCACAATAAGCGTTTATTTATTGGTTTGCGCAAAAGCATAGCGTCTACAAATTGTATTATTATTATTTTTTTACTAGTAATGGACTTACTTATTTACAAAAAAATTACAGAAAAATAATAAAAAATTAATTTTTTTCAATTTTTTTTATTCATTTTTTTGTTGTTGCGCAAAAAATTTAAATCGCAGAGGTGATCAATAGTGTTGCTCACGAATATTCGCAATGCGAATATTCGTTACGAATATTGCATATTCGAGTATTCGCGAATAAATTGAATATCGCGGTGAATATTCGTTATTGCGAATATTCGTATTTTTTCAAATTTATTTTTAAAACAGATCACATCCTAGTGATCTCCATCGACGTCTAAAAGCATTGCTGGTATGATTAGAGACCCTGGGCCGAGTACCTGAGGCGATCCTTTTATCTTGTCGAATAATATTCGCAATGCGAATATTCGTATTACGAATATTCGCGAATACTTTCTCTGCCCTTCTTTTGCATCAGAGCCAATCAGAGTTCTCCTACCACAGTTGTCAGAGGTTAGCAACCTCCATAGCAACCAATAGGAACAGATTAATTCACTTGAAGGGCTAACAAGTATATAGTATGAAAAGTAGAAATGACCTTATGACAGGAACGTAGGAAAATAAATAAATAAATAGAATGTACAAGTAAATCGAAAGGATTTATTAGAAAGTACATTTATAAACAGGGGCTTACAACTTTAAATTGTCATTTTAGAAGTTTGTACAGGAAAGGCAAATGTTACCTGGTTTTGCTAGTCAAATAAACAATCTTTCTGTGAAAGCTTTAGGCAACAGAGACAATTGAGCTGCAGCATTGCCGTTTTTAAAAGAAATCTATATAATAGCAAAATAAAACAGAGGGAAGAGAAAAATTGCTTAGTGATCTGGCTCAGTCATGTACCACTTTTTTTCTGGGGGAACTTGGGGGGAACTCAGTTCCACCACCTTTGGCTCAGACCCTTTGGTGCCTGCTCACCACAATCACTTGTGAACACAGAAGTCTGGTTTCTGTGTTTACAAGTGACTGCTTTGTAACCCCCTGAACTCTGCACACTGTATGTAATGCAATTCTGGTATTTAATGCCCCTTTAAGACCCTTCTACTGTTTGTGAAATCTGAACGGGTCGTGGTTGAGTTCCTGCACCTATTTTCTGAGGAAAAAAAGCTCTGTGTACCAGAATACCCAGCATAATAATGTGTTGTTCGCGCGCACGCGCATGCGTGGACAAGAATTCCGCAATCAATTTCGCATTCGCATTAGCGAAATTTCGCAAAATTTATTTTTTTGATAAAATATCACGAATATTCGATATTAACGAATATTTCGCGAATATTCTTCTATATATATTCGTGAAATATCGCGAAATCGAATATGGCGTATTCCGCTCAACACAATGGTGATCAAATACCACCAAAAGAAAGCTCTATTTGTGGGAACAAAATGATAAAAATTTCATTTGGGTACAGTGTAGCATGACCGCGCAATTGTCATTCAAATTGCGATAGCGCTGAAATCTGAAAATCGGCCTTGGGCAGGAAGGTGCGTAAGTGTCCGGCATGGAAGTGGTTAAATTCAGCTTCCGAACTGTCGAGCCCAATTTTGTCTTCTTTAGGCTAAAAACGTCAAAGATTTTGAGCAGCAATGTGTTAACACGTGCAACCATTCACATGCCATCTGAAGCCCCGTACACACGGCCGAGGTTCTCGGCAGAAACCAGCGAGAACCTCGCTGACATCCTGATTCTGCCGAGAACCTCGGCCGTGTGTACGGATTTGGCGAGCATCCCGTCGGGAATGCCGTCGAGCCGAAATAGAGAGCAGCCAGGTTCTCTATTTGCTCGAGGGCCCGTCGGGATGAATGGCTGGTCGCCTTTCCCGATGGGCTGGTCGCCGAATCTGACGGCCGGCCGAGAACCTCGACGGGCGGAACGATGTGTTCCGCCCGTCGAGGTTCTCGGCCGTGTGTACGGGGCCTCACAGTCATCGCTCATTCTTTAGATGCACCGGAATACCTAATCCTGCCACCGCCCCTCATGATCTTGATGTGTCTCTGACTCTAGATATAAACGTGAAATTGAAGAAACACGACAAACTTGAGTTCCTTTTTTCTTGATGACACGACCTTCAACGGAAACGTGGTATTTTCAGAAATTGTTCCTATTTCCTGATCGAGCCTTTAGAGTTAAATTACCGGGTTCAAAATCCCAAAGGCAAACCTCCATAAAGGGTTACCCCGAGGGACTTTTCCACTCTTATGAGTTTCCTAATTTGTAATGCGCTATGAAATTTCTCAGTATCATACAGGGAATTATATTAATAACACTCGGATGGTACAAATATATATATATATATGAAATTTTGATCCTTAGAGGAAAAAAGTTAAAGTCATTTTTCAACATACTGATGGAAAGGTTCTATTTTTTCTTCTTTACTTGTCATTTGCCGAGGAAATAAGCACATTGGCCCGGATTCACGTACCTCGGCGCATCTTTATGCCGGCGTAACGTATCTTCTTTACGCTACGCCGGCGCAACGCAGAGAGGGAAGCATGCAACGTTGCGCCGGCGTAAGCCGACATAAGTCAAAGTAGGTGGAAGTGGGCGTGATACATTTAAATGAAGCGTGACCCCATGCAAATGATAGGCTGAGCTTCAAAGAAGTACTAAAAACGAACGGCGCATGCATCGTACTTCAGACGCATCCCAGTGCGCATGCTCACAGTCACGCCGAAACAACTGCCTAAGATACGTCGAATCACTGCCTACGCCCTATTCACGCACTACGTAAAATTAGACGGCGTTCTTTCCCTGGTCCATACCTTTGCATGAGTGCATGGGGAATAACTTTACGCCGGACGTAACCCTTACGCAAATCTCTTAAAACATGCGCCGTTCGTGAATCGGCGTATCTCCCTAATTTGCATATTTGCATCGAAAATCAATGGGAGTGCCAAATGCGTCCAGCGTAAATATGTATACTATACGCCGGCGTAGGCAAGTTACGTCTGTCGGGTGAAGTCAGTTTTTTTGCGTATCTTAGTTCTATGGGTACGGCGCACAGATACAACGGCGCATATTTAAACGTATGCGACGTATCTCGAGATACATCGGCGTAAGTGCTTTGTAAAACTGGGCCATGGTTTTCTGCTGATCTAAAGATAATAATGCAAATGGGGAATTCAGGCAAACGATCGATGATGCCACCACAGTGAAGAAGGGGGAAGCCGTGTTTACACACGCCTCTCCCCGTTCTTCAGCTCCGGGGACAGTGGCGATCGGGCCTGCGAGTCCCGCGGTCCCGGAGCTTCGGACCAGGTCAGGGGAGCGCCCACGACCCACGGCTGGGTACTAGCACAGCACGTACCTGTAGCACGTACAGGTACATGCTGTGCTACCCAGCCGTGGGTCGCGGGCGTGCCCAGCCGTGCCATTCTGCCGACGTAAATGTGCAGGAGGCGGTTTTTAAGTGATTAAATACCGTGAAAAATGCAAGCTAAAAAAAATAAAAAATCTCCCCCACTGTAATATCCACATCTCTCTCCCCCCGTAGTACAGGCAGACAGTGACCCCCTCATAGTACAGGCACAGTGACCCCCCCTAGTACAGCACAGTGACCCCCCCTAGTACAGCACAGTGACCCCCATAGTACAGCACAGTGACCCCCATAGTACAGCACAGTGACCCCCCCTAGTACAGCACAGTGACCCCCATAGTACAGCACAGTGACCCCCCCTAGTACAGCACAGTGACCCCCATAGTACAGCACAGTCACCCCCCCCCCCCAGTACAGCACAGTGAGCCCAGTAGTACAGCACAGTCACCCCCGTAGTACAGCACAGTCACCCCCATAGTACTTGCAGTTACCCCGTTAGCGGCGTGTGTGTGCGCCTCGAGCGCGGGCTCCTCCTCTGTTTACACCAACCGGGTGTACCAAGATGGCCGCGGCTCCGGAGCTAGGCCGAAGCCGCGGTCTTTCCTAATTCTATGCACGCGGTGGCGATCCGCGGATCGCATAGCGATCCGATCCGAAGGGGGTGACCCGTTCGGATCACGGATCGGCTGTGATCCGTTGCACCCCTAGTCAACACTGTAAATATTGACTCTTTGCATAAACTTCACGCCATTGTCAATAAAAAGCCTTTGACATTTATAAAAATGCTTATCATTATACTTCAGTATCCCATAGTAAGCTGACCAAAAAGATCTAAAAACACTGAAGCAGCAGAATTTGTGAAAATGTATATTTGTGTTATTCTCAAAACTTTTGGCCACGGCTATATATGTAAATTGTCATAAATTGTAGGTTGTCATATTTATGTCATGTTGCCAACAGTGTTTACTTTTTACTTTACTTTGCAAACTTTAAGAATAAAGATAATAAAAAAAATTCTTTAACCACTTAAGACCCGGACCAATACGCTGGCAAATGACCCAAGGGGTTTTTGCGATTCGGCACTGCGTCGCTTTAATAGACAATTGCGCGGTCGTGCGACGTGGCTCCCAAACAAAATTTGCGTCCTTTTTTTCCCACAAATAGAGCTTTCTTTTGGTGGTATTTGATCGCCTCTGCGATTTTTATTTTTTGCGCTATATACAAAAATAGAGCGACATTTTTGGAAAAAAAATCAATATTTTTTACTTTTTGTTATAATAAAAAACCAATAAACTAAATTTTAGTCAAACATTTAGGCCAAAATTTATTTAGCCGCATGTCTTTAGTAAAAAAAAAATCGCATTAAAAAAAAATTAGCTACCTAGCGGGAACAGCGACACTAATACAGCGATCAGAAAAATGATCGCTTAGTGATGCTGGCAATAGGGAGTGAAAGGGTTAACTAGGGCGGTGATCAAGGGGTTAAAACTTTATTGGGGGGGGTGGGGGGCTACCCTGACACTAACACTGACTGACTGTCACACTGTCTGTCACACTGACACTAAATACAGTAATCATACATGTATGATTACTGCATTCAGTGACACTGTGACAGGGGGGAGGGGGGGGGGGCGATCGCGGGGGTTAAATGTGTTTGTGTCTGTGTGTAAGTGTGCTGTTTGGTGCAGACTTACTTGTAGTGTAGTGATCTCTCCTCAGCGGCGCTTGAAACAAACGCCGAGGGAGAGATCACGTCGCTTCCTCCTTCCTGTGTTTACACAGGAGGAGGAAGTGACAGGGCGGGCGGGCGCGCGCATTGGCTGGGAGCGATCCGGAGGGGGCGGATGAAAACGGATAGCCGCCCCCACTTGTCGGATCGCTCCTGCAGCCGCGCGGACCGCCGCATGTACGGGGGGGGTCCGATCGGACCCCCGATCCCCCCCAAGGCACCAACGTATATATATATATACGTTGATGTGCCTGTCGGTGCCATTCTGCCGACGTAAATGTACATGCGGCGGTCCTTAAGTGGTTAAATTAGCTGACTCTCCATGCATACATGTCAAACAATTGAAATATTTGCAATTTTCGGATTGGTCCGGCTATGGCCGCCGCTGTATCACGGGAGCGTGCTCGCAAAAGGTTTCCACTGTGCTCGCTCGCTCGCATTAAGGTGGAATGCTTTTGCGAGCAGGACCTGAGACAGCCGCCGAGGGACCCCAGAAGACAGGGTTAGAGGACACTCTGTGAAAAAATTTCCCTCATCCGTCCCCATAGCTCTGCTGGGCAGAAGTTACATCAAAACGTCGGTCCCGCCCAGCGTCTAAGGCTGCATTCACACCTGAGCGGCAAGTAACGCCGCATACGCGGCTTTACTTGCCGCGCTTCGATTTATTTATTTATTTATTTATTTTTTTTACAAATCTTCCCATTCATGTCTATGGGCGAACGCCAATGTCGCTTGAAAAAAAGGGTCCGGGACTTTTTTTCAGGCGACAGGCGTTCGGCGTCTCAGAGATGTGAACCATCTCTATAGACATGAATGGGAAATTTCCCCTCCAGCGGCACGAGCGTCGCGCGACAGGCGTTTTGCCGCTCAGGTGTGAATGGGCTCTTAAAGAGACATTTTTTTTTATGTCATTTAAAAAATGACATTTTACATTTTTTATTTTATTTTTTGCATTTAAGCCTAAATATGAGATGTGAGGTCTTTTTGACCCCAGATCTCATATTTAAGAGGACCTGTCATGCTTTTTTCAATTACAAGGGATGTTTACAGTCCTTGTAATAGGAAAAAAAGTGATAATTTTTTAATTTTTTTTTATTTTAGTGTTAAAAATTGGTAAAATAAATAAAAATAAATACGAAAACCAAAACATTTTTTTTTAAATCGCCCCGTCCCGACGAGCTTGTGCGCAGAAGCGAACGCATACGCGAGTAGCGCCCGCATATGAAAACGGTGTTAAAACCACACAAGTGAGGTATCGTCGCGATCGTTAGAGCGAGAGCAATAATTCTAGCCCTAGACCTCCTCTGTATCTCAAAAAATGCAACCTGTAGAATTTTTTAAACGTCGCCTATCGAGATTTTTAAGGGTAAAAGTTTGACTCCATGCCACGAGCGGGCGCAATTTTTAAGCGTGACATCTTGGGTATTATTTTACTCGGCGTAACATTATCTTTCACAATATGTAAAAAAATTGGGCCACATTTATTGTTGTCTTATTTTTTAATTTAAAAAAGTGAATTATTTCCAAAAAAAGTGCGCTTGTAAGACCGCTGCGCAAATACGGTGTGACAAGAAGTATTGAAATGACTGCCATTTTATTCTCTAGGGTGTTAGAAAAAAAATATATAATGTTTGGGGGTTTTAAGTAATTTTATAGCAAAAAAAATGTTTTAGTCTCGTAAAGACCAAATCTGAAAAACAGGCTCGAGGGTTAAGTGGTTAAAGATCTGTTTGCATTTTGCAGGCTTCAGCTAAGTAGGTCATTGAAAGTAGAAATTTGGTGGTTGGAGAATTTTAATTCAACACTCGTGAGCTTAGGTGTGATCTCATTAGAGGTGGCAGGTGGAGGCTCAGTGTACTGCCGGTTAAGCTCCGTGTTTATGGTGATCTTTGAATTTGTACATTTAGGAGAGCAGACTGAATGCGATGTTGTGGTGCCATATGTCAGAATAGGGATAGTGACAGAACGAGGACTTCCACTAAACTATAACTGAAAGCAAAACTTTTTTCTTGTTAGCTTTTGATAGAGTAGAGAGGGATTACAACATCTGTCATGTTTGTATTGCTGTCTGTGCCCCCGTTAGGAAGATTTAACCTCTCTATTTGTCCCGTTTACTGGGAAAGAAAATCCCAAATGTTGGTTTGTCCCCAGAACAGTAATAGAGGGTGTAGCACCCTCTAGTGTGCTAGAATATGTGTACATAGTTTGTTGTTAGTGTAGGAGAATTTGGCTTGGCTGAGAGCCAGGTCTGGGTTGAATCAGGGTCATGGTGAAGTGAATCAGGGAGGCTGGATGATTTAACAAGCAGCATCTCCTCCTCTTCCTCTGTTTTCTAGAACAGTGTTTTTTAACTCCAGTCCTCAAGGAACACCAACAGGTCAAGTTTTCAGGATTTCCCTCAGATGAAATGGCTGTGGTGATTACTATGGCAGTGAAACTGATCAAATCACCTGTGCAAAATAATGGAAAGCCTGAAAACATGACCTGTTGGTGTGCCTTGAGGACTGGAGTTGAAAAACACTGTTCTAGAACATTGGAGAAGCTTCTAGAAGTAGTGGGTGGAGGCTAGGAGGAGCTGCTTGGCATATTTATGAGGTCCTGACCAATTCCAGGTGAAAAGGGGCTGGAAGTGAACCTGTTTACCTCAGAAATATGCTTGGGTCATGCCAGCAGGGGCAGTCAGGGGAAAGGTGGCGTTGGAGTGCCAAGGAGGCTGTCATGGCCCTTCAGGGTTCCCCCTAGTCTGTGGGGGGGGGATGACCTCAGGCCTGGGGCTTGTGTGCTGGAGAGATCCTCCACAACACATGGAGGAATCTTATCCTGGAGGCACAGGAGCAAGGAGAGGACCCTGTCTCTGCTCAGACACACCCATAGGACTCCTTTAGCCATTATTTATTTGTTCTTTGTATTAACTTATCCTGTTGGAAGGATTTGGCTATTGTGGCGGTCACTTCCTGTTTGTCATAGCTTTTGTGATGTTGCCAAGCAGACTGGTTCTCTGGGCAGTGATGCTGATGGAGCTGAGACGTGAGCGTGAGTGAGGTCTGTTTACTTGGGGATTTACGGGAAATAGAGTGATAGGTAAGATGTATTATATCATTAGACTAAATGTGTGCTTTTTAGCACAGGAGATATGGCTGTGCGCTCGGCGTAAAGCCTCATCTCCACGACACTATGAACACTTCTATTTTTACACACCTGTATAAAACCTTTGCACAGTAGTGTACGTATTTCTGCAGTATGTGTAACGCCCTGATCACTTATGATTGATTGAGCACTTTGATAGGTTGCTGGTGGAATAGCTTAGGTGGGTATGGACTTGGATCTGAACCCACCTGAGTTTTCCCCTACTCTCAGGTGGACAGGTGCAGAGTCAAGAACTATGGTGAGGAATCTCACTTTTAAAGCATCCAAGACATAACTCAAGTCTGATAGGCGATCACCATCAAGCCTCTCAGTACATGGTGCATCCTTCGATATAGATACCTCTCCTGAGATACCAGCCTCAAGCTTGGTCCTCTCCAAGATAGGTCCTTCATCAAGTGGCTTCCTCCCTCCAGGACGGAGAGCACAGGATCACCTCGAAACCGTAAACCCAGTCTACTTACTGGGCCTACTCAAAAGACCACAACCCCGTACTAACGTGGTCCCGGAGCCAGGATTGCAGGAGCACGCACCCCCGGCCAGGAGAGCCAGGAGGTGGTGGGACGACTGACCAAGGATCGATGACCTTGGTTTCGTGGCATCTGTTCCTTAAGTACCACCCCTCCAGCATGCACAGCGGGACGATCAACCCCCACTGATTGGCCGTCGAGGGGAGACTCCCAATATCACCCTGACTTAGTTTCTGCCCCCCTTGGCCTGGGGTGGCAACAACACCCCAGGCAAACAATGGTGGTCACTCTCAGCACAGCCACGGCTGAAACAAAATCCAACTTTAGCCAAAATGATATGTATCTGAGTTCCTTCTAAATTTAAAGCGACGCCAGCCCAACAGGAGCAGGCCGCTACATAATTGTGCCAAATACCATCATTATAGCACCCCTCTGTGCATCTGTGACCAGCCGGAGCTCTCTTCCCTTCAATTATATTACAGAAACACACTCATTGTACATTATATACTACTGTAATAGAGTGGATTATAGCATTTTACAAGATTTTTAAACTAGGGCTTATTTTCGGGGTAGGGCTTATATTGCAGCCAGACAAATTTCTCACCGCTCCAGGTGAGCCCCGTGTGCAATCAAGGGTTGTTGAACCACCAAGGTGCTGGCAATGCTAAGCACTGATTGTAATTGCGAAATACTGTATTTTGTTGGTTGCAGTGACTGTGTGTACAGTTGAAAAATAAAAGACAACTTATTTTAAGTGATTTCGGAGTGCGGCTGTCCAGTTTTCGTCCTTCAATTTGCTTATATTGCAGCCCTCCTGGAAAATAGCGCTAGGTCTTATTTTTGGGGGGAAACGGTAGATAGATTTACATGTCTAGAACTAATAAATACTCCTTTTACAGATCGTTTGTCTTTTTAACACAATGATTTTTAATAATCCACCTACAGAGCACTGTGCTATGGTCACAATAGGCCAGTTTAACATGATGTTTGATGTCTTTGTGAATGTCTATGGAAGTTAAATACTGAATGCAGGAATAGCAGCAACTATACTAAAAAAAAAACTCCTCTTAGTATTAGTTGCCCCTAGGCAGACTTTTGACTTTTATTAATGGTACTTCAAACCTCCGAGTGTCTCAACAAAACACAAGGCCTACGGCAAATGTAGAGTGAGGGGTCTATTTGTGATGTTCAAGGAAAACCCCCCCAGGCTGTAATATATCAGACATTTCAGTCTACATCACAGGTATGCCCTGTTGCTCCAGAGAACGTCTCTGGTCTGCCCTCCCGACACAAATTACTAATCAATACGCAGTAACAGAGAAACATGTTTATCGGCATTTCCTGGCTTCTCGGCCTAATTTATTGCTCTGATTTTGAGATGGATCTTCTCAGGTCTGATTTTTAACGTCAATAAAGATGTCAATTTCCTACACTAGTAAAATATTTCATACTGAAATAATATTATTGTTTTTTTAAATTGTAGATTCCCCAAAATAAGTCCACAACCAAAACCATATCATGTAAAGGGGTTGTAAAGGCAGAAGTTTTTTTTTTTTAATCTTAATGCATTCTATGCATTAAGATAAAAAGCCTTCTGTGTGTAGCACCCCCTAATACTTACCTGAGCCCTGTCTCTATCCAGCAATGTCCACAAATGTCTATGCTTTTTGGACACTCCTGATTGGCTGAGACACCTCAGTGGCACCATTGGCTCTCACAGCTGTCAATCATAGTCAGTCAGCCAATCAGGGGAGAGAGGGTAGCGGGGTGGTGACATTACATGCTCTACCTCGTCCAGTCAGTAAATACTTTCATTCATAGAGAAAATGCAAAGTGATCACCCAATGGCACCTGTGCCCAACGACCGACGTCCTGTGTACACAATGTGGCAGGGCAGCCGCTTGGCAGGGGACCCGGAAGCTAGTGGAGATCATTGTAGTAGTGGGGCCTACACAGCGATTTCCAGTTTTTAGAGAGATCCCACAGGTATGGTATATACAGTATCTGACAAAAGTAAGTACACCCCTGACATTTTTGTAATTATTTTATTAAATCTTTTCATCTGACAACACTGAAGAAATGACACTTTGCTACAATGTGAGTGTGCAGCTTGTATAACAGTGTATATTTGTTGTCCCCTCAAAATAAATCAACACACAGCCATTAATGTCTAAATCACTGGCAACAAAAGTGAGTACACCCCTAAGTGAAAATGACCCAAAGTGTCAATATTTTGGGTGGCCACCATTATTTTCCAGCACTGCCTTAACCCTCTTGGGCATTGAGGTCACCAAAGCTTCACAGGTTGTCACTGGAGTGCTCTTCCCCTCCTCCATGATGACCAGTGTTGTAAGTAATGGAGTTACAATAAACGCAGTTACCTAACGCAGCCCCTTTTGAGGGTAACGAGTAATCTACCTGATTACTCTTCCCCTCACGGTAATGCAGTTCCCATTACTTGGGGGCATTACCGCAATTACATCTACCGCCACTAGATGGCAGCAGAGTAATTGCTTCTGCCGGCGCTGTGAACATAAATATGGGTGGAACTTCGCTTTAGAATCATGTGACAGCTGTGATGGCCTGTCACAGCGGTCTGAAAACTCCCAATCGCAAAGAGCCCTGGATACACTGAGCCCCACCCGCCTCACACTGACCTATCACCGGGGAACAACTCACATCCATCACACACACTGTGTGCGCAACCTGATCAATGATCCGGGGAACACATGGCCGGAACAAAATGTTCCACAGAACAAACGTTCCCTATACAACACAGTGTACACAGCGACATCTAGTGGTCAACATGGTAAGTGCAGGACACCTATACAGACCAATGATCAGCAGGTTATTTTTGGTCAGTGATTTCATCTCTTCATCAGACAACAAAGAAAAATCTGACATCCCCATTCCAGATCCCTTCCATCCAATAAAGCTTATATAAGATGAATAAAATAATAAACCATAAACATATATACAATTCTAATAAACCCTAATATAAGATGTTAAATTACAGACTCTGTAAACGTCAAGGGAATGTACAGGTATATTATAAACATACATTTTAATCCAGCTTATAATTTGGATGTAATATGTAGCAGATGGATAAGGGTTTTAAGTCCTATTAGCTGCACATACATGGTGGGACGGATGCACCTAGGCTGGGATATACACGAGATCACCATTTGTTTCTGGTTTTCTTCTCTCAAGGATCTGGCATTCTTTTGTCTTGGAGTATTAACTCACTGCTCCCTGGCAAGCGCCCGTCATCTGCTTCTCCACAAAGCATTGTAGAATATAAAAAAAAAAATCAGTTACTTTGCTAAGTAACTAATTACTTTTTCAATGTAGTAACTGAGTCACTAACGCAATTACTTTTTCGGAGAAGTAATTTGTAACTGTAACTAATTACTTTTTTAAAGTAAGATGAGCAACACTGATGATGACATCACAGAGCTGGTGGATGTTGGAGACCTTGCGCTCCTCACCTTCTGTTTGAGGAGCCCCACAGATGCTCAGTAGGGTTTAGGTCTGGAGACATGCTTGGCCAGTCCATCACCTTTACCCTCAGCTTCTTTAGCAAGGCAGTGGTGGTCTTGGAGGTGTGTTTGGGGGTCGTTATGTTGAAATACTGCCCTGGGGTGTACTCACTTTTGTGAGATACTGTACATATTTGGTCCAAACTGGACCGATGTAACTATGTAAAAATATCCATGCCTGGAATTCTTCTTTAAAGCCTACGTTTGTTTTAAGACCATGTTTCATGTTACACCCATATTTATTTTAACTTGTCACATTTACCAGCCCCCCCCCCCCCCCCCCCATCTTCAAATCACTATCTCCTCCCCCTTCCCCTCCCCTTACTTGAATCTTGGGGTTCTTCTTGGCTTGGGCACCAAATCTGAGTACCACAAAGCCTTTCTAACAAGCTCAAGGTCATTGAAGTGATCATGAGTTTATAGCAGAAGGGACAGCAGCCGATGTGAAGCCGGAACAGCTGGAAGCGGTTCTGTTCCATCCTAAGGCTTCCATCACTGGCAGCCAGGACCGTCTTTTATGGCCCATACACACGATCCGAATATCGGACGAAAACGATCGTCCGATGATGGATCGTACGATTTTCGGATCGTGTGTACACTACTTTCGACAGCCGATCACGACCGTTCATCCGATTAAATTCGATCGGACAAGCGCGAAATTTTTTCTCGTCCGATGTCCGATCGTCCGATTTTTGTTTAGTCAGTACAGCCGTCGTCCGACAATACAATACAAATACATTACAACACGTGACATCACTTCCGATCGTTTTTTTCTATCGTACGATAATTTTCGTGAGTTTAAAACCTATTTTATTTTACTCGCGATTATTAAGCGAAAAAAGTCGTACGATCCGTCGGCCGATATTCGGATCGTGTGTATGGGCCATAAGGCAGGGCAAAAGGGGAAGCTTCCCTGGGACCTGTCATTGTTGTGGGGCCCAAAGTAGCTGCCTCATACTTTCTAATTATCCTAGTTTGAAATCCCTTGAAAACCAATTGCTGCCTGATCTGATACAGTAAACCGATTTTGAGTCGGGACGCTATCTATTCTATGTCTCAGAGCAGGTGGAGAGCGAAATTTGGGGGCTCCAAGAAAATGTATGCTTAGGGTCTAATCAATATTAACCACTTAAGACCCGGACCAATATGCAGGTTAAGGACCTGGCCCCTTTTTGCGATTCGGCACTGCGTTGCTTTAACTGACAATTGCGCGGTCGTGCGGCGTGGCTCCCAAACAAAATTGGCGTAATTTTTTCCCCACAAATAGAGCTTTCTTTTTGTGGTATCTGATCACCTCTGTGGTTTTTATTTTTTGCGCTATAAACAAAAATAAGGCAACAATTTAAAAAATATATATATATATATTTTTTACTTTTTGCTATAATAAATATCCCCCAAAAAGATATAAATAAAAAAAATTCTTAGTTTAGGCCGATACGTATTCTTCTACCTATTTTTGGTTAAAAAAAAAAAAAAAATCGCAATTAGCGTTTAACGATTGGTTTGCGCAAAATTTAAAGCGTTTACAAAATAGGGGATAGTTTTATGGCATTTTTATTAATAACTTTTTTTTACTACTAATGGCCCCGATCAGCGATTTTTTTTGTGACTGCAACATTATGGCGGACACATGGGACACTTTTGACACATTTTTGGGACCGTTGTCGTTGTCAAAAGTGCTATAAAAATGCACTGATTACTGTGAAAATTACACTGGCAGTGAACGGGTTAACCAGTAGGGGGCGCTGTAGAGGTTAAGTGTGACCTCATGTGTGTTTCTTACTGTAGGGGGGTGTGTAATGTCACTGATTGCCGTTCCCTATATCAGGGAACAGATGATCACTGACACTGCCGCAGTGAAGAACGGGGAAGGTGTGTTTACACTCACCTCTCCCCGTTCTTCGGCTCCTGTGACCCGATCGCGGGATACCGGCGGCGATTGGGTGCGAGGGTCCCGCGGTCACGGAGCTTCGGACCGCGGCGCACGGCTGGGCTCTTAAAGGGGACGTATATATACGTCCCTGTGGCCAGCCGTGCCATTCTGCCGACGTATATCGTCGTGCGGCGGTCCTTAAGTGGTTAAAGACAGCCCTACTGGCAGCAAAATAATATTATATGGTAAAGGGTTAATCTCACGCCTCGATTTGTAAAAGTTTACCAACTTCGGCGAGAAAACATCTTTTTTTTTTTTCCAATTATAAACAAGTTGAATGTAATGTGGTGTTTTTGAAGAGCACAGACTGTGAACCATCACGCATTAGTTGAGCTCACAAATTTTGCAGCATGATAATTGGCTACGCTCGCCCGTAGCAAATTCACAGAACAAATTAAAATGTATTAATTCCTCTGTACCTGCATCTGCAAAAAAAAATAAAAAATTAAACAGCCTGAAAGTTGTTTATCTCAAATCAATATGTTCCGAGATTTTTTATTTTTTTTCTCTCTTTTTAATTCCTCTGTAGAATATTTGTTTTGTAACCGGTACAAATAACACATTTAACCACTTGCTTACTGGGCACTTATACCCCCCTCCTGCCCAGGTGATATTTCAGCTTCCGGCACTGCGTCGCTTTAACTGACAATTGCGCGGTCGTGCGACGTGGCTCCCAAACAAAATTGACGTCCTTTTTCCCCCCACAAGTAGAGCTTTCTTTTGGTGGTATTTGATCACCTCTGCGGTTTTTATTTTTTGCGCTATAAACAAAAAAGAGCGACAATTTTGAAAAAAATACAATATTTTTTACTTGTTGCTATAATAAATATCCCAATTTAAAAAAAAAAAACTTTTTTTTTTCTCAGTTTAGGGCGATGCGTATTCTTCTACATATTTTTGGTTAAAAAAAAAAAAATCGCAATAAGCGTCTGGTTTGCGCAAAATTTATAGTGCCTACAAAATAGGGGACAGAATTATTATTTTTTATTATTATTTTTTTACAAGAAATGGCGGCGATCTGCGATTTTTATTGGGACTGCGACGTTATGGCGGACACATCGGACACTTTTGACACATTTTTGGCGTCATTCACATTTATACTGCGATCGGTGCTATAAAAATGCACTAATTACTGTATAAATGTGACTGGCATTGAAGGGGTTAATACTAGGGGGTGAGGAAGGGGTTAAATGTATTCCCTGCATAGTGTTCTAACTGTGGGGGGAGGGGGGGGGGTGACTGGGGAGGTGACCGATCTGTGTCTCTATGTACAAGAGACACAGATCCGTCTCCTCTCTCCAGAGACAGGACGCTGTCTCTATGTAAAACGGCAATGAGAGATGATCTATGAGATCATCTCTCATTGGCCGCACAGATCGCATCGCAAACGGCCTCTCTGATTGGCCGTTCGCGGCGATCTGTGATTGGCTGTGTCCAAGGGACACGGGCAACACAGTGTTTCCCCGCAGCGCGCTCTGGAGCGCGCGCCGGGAAACAGCTAGTGACAAGCCGTCAATTGACGGCTTGTTGACAATTTAGATCTGCGCTAGAGCCGTCATTCGGCTGTAGCGCGGATCTCAAGTAGTTAAAGCAGAACGCCGTTCAGAAATACTAAGATAACAATGATTGGCCCATTACGGCGACATTCACACCTGAGCGTTGCGTCTTTGAGCATTTTTTACTGTCATTTATTTTGCATATTTTTTGTAAGGTTTTTTTTTTTTTAAAGATTTTATTGAATTTTATAATTATCAACAAAATGTCATTAACTACTTAAAGGGGATGTAAACACAAAAATCTTTTCCTCTTAAATTAAAGTCTGACAGTAGCTGATAAAGTAAAATGTAATAGTTTGATACCTGTTGAAATCGAGCCGTTTTATTCCCCTCCGTCACTCCTGAATCGTTATTCTCACTGACTTCCTGGTTTGCGGTGCACATTCATTCTTGCTACATCACGGGCTAATGGGAACTACAGTTCCCATTAGGCTTAGGCATCGTACACACGAGGCAATCTATCTGTTCAAATCGGTCGGACCGACCGATTTGAACAGATCTGTCTGCTGGGATTTTGGTTTGCTCGCGTGTACACACGAGAAAACCAAAATCCCCGCCAGCAGACGTGTCGGTGACGTGTCGGTGACGTTGACGCCGCCACGTCACCGCACCAGGAAGTAAAACACTTCCGCGCATGCGTCGAAACCATTCGGCGCGTGTGCGAGAAGACATGTCTGCTGGTTAGCATACTAACCAGCAGACATGTCGGGCGGACGGGTTCCCAGCCGACAGATTTCAAAGCATGCTTTGAAATCTGTCGGCTGGCCAAATCCGTCGGCTCGCCCGTACACACGGTCGAATCTGTTTGCTGGGACGGTCTAGCAGACCGTTTCCAGCAGACAGATTTGATCGTGTGTACGAGGCCTTAGCCTCCATGCCTGTGAGGGATAAGAGAGCATCTTCACGCAGGGCTGTAGTCATAGGGAGGGGACGAGCACATTCTGCTTTCCACCATGCAAAACTGCTCAGGTGCTGGTGGAAAGCAAGAAGAGGAGAGACAGGAAACGGCATTTTCAAACCTGGATTACTGTATTTTGGAGGTCAAAAGGAAAAACGAGGTAAGTGATATTTAAATGCTCTAGATTACAGCAATCAATTGATCTACTAAAAAACAAACCTTTTGTGTTCCTTTAAGACCCAGACCTTTAGTCAGCTAAAGGACCCGGCCAGGTTTTGAGATTCGGCACTGCGTCGCTTTAACTGACAATTGCGCAGTCGTGCGACGTGCCTCCCAAACAAAATTGGCGCCCTTTTTTCCCACAAATAGAACTTTCTTTTGGTGGTATTTGATCACCTCTGCGGTTTTTATTTTTTGCGCTATAAACAAAAACAGAGCAACAATTTTGAAAAAAAAAATGCAATATTTTTTACTTTTTGCTATAATAAATACCCCCCCCAAAAAAACAAAAACAATTTCTACGTTTTCCGACATCTTTTATTATTTTTTACGTAAGTCGTCCGGGAATAGAAATGTTCGTAAACGACGCTACTCAAACAACGAATGACGTAACGACGTGATTTCGCGCAATGCACGGCGGGAAATTTCTGAACGGAGCATGGGCAGTTCGATCGCCGCGGGGACGCGCTTAATTTAAATGCTTCACGCCCCCTAATCGCGTATTTCAATTACGCGGCGAGAAATAGACTACGCCGCCGTAGCGTACGGGCAAAAATCTTCCAGAATTCGGTGTAGAGCCTGGTGAAATACGGCAGCGTAGAGTATTTCGATTACGCAGCGCAATATTAAGTGTATCTGAATCTGGCCCACTGTATATAAAAAAAAGGTTATTTTTATCCTCAGTTTAGGCCGATACATATTTTTGGTAAAAAAGAAAATTGCAATAGGCGTATATTGATAGGTTTGCGCAAAAGTTATAGCGTCTACAAAATAGGGGATCGTTTATGGCATTTTTATTATAATTTTTTTATGTATTAGTAATGGCGGCGATCTGCGATTTTTATCATGACATACAAAGCCATCCACAACTCTGCCCCCAGCTACATGACTGAGCTAGTCTCTAAATACCAAACTAATCGTTCTCTTCGTTCTTCTCATGACCTTCTGCTCTCTAGCTCTCTCATCACCTGTTCCCATGCTCATCTCCAGGACTTTTCCAGAGCCTCTCCAAGCCTATGGAACTCCTTACCCCAATCTGTCTGTCTATCTCCTTCTCTATTAGTTTTAGAGGATCCCTGAAAACCCTCCTCTTCAGAGAAGCCAATCCTACCCACAACCTAACAACTGTATTTTCATTTTTGTCCATCTGATCACCCCCCCCACAGCTACTAACCTTTGTACCACTTGACCCTCCCTTCTAGATTGTAAGCTCTAATGAGCAGGGCTCTCTGATCACTCCTGTATTGTATTGTAATTGTACTGTCTTCCCTGAAGTTGTAAAGCAATGCGCAAACTGTTGGCGCTATATAAATCCTGTATAATAATAATAATGACATTATGGCGGACAATTCTGACACTTTTGACGCTATTTTGGGACCATTGTCATTTATACAGCGATCAGTGATTTAAAAATACACTGATTACTGTGTAAATGACACTGGCAGGGAAGGGGTTGACCACTAGGTGGCGAGGCAGGGGTTAAGTGTGTCCTAGGGAGTGATTCTAACTGTGTGGCGGCTGGGCTACTTCTGACACGACACTGATCTCTGCTCCCGATGACAGGGAACGGTAGATCAGTGTCCTGTCACAAGGCAGAACAGGGAAATGCCTTGTTTACATAGGCATCCCCCTGTTCTGCAGCTCTGTGACCCGATCGATGCTCATACGAACATTAAGGTCGTGAGGTCCGCGGCCATGTAGAGTGTGGCGGGCGTGCATGTGCGCTGGTAGTGCAGCTTCTTAAAGGGGACTTTCAGGTACGTTCAGTTGCCTACCGCTGCCATTCCGCTGACGTATATCGGCGTGCAGCGGTCGGCAAGTGGTAAACAATATCCTTATTATTCAAAAATATTCCATACACATCCAATACATTTATAGCCCTGTACTCTATTTTTCATTAAATTATTTCTGTGTATCTTTATTGAGTTAACAATACATGCTTGAATAGTATTTAGTGTAACTTTTAATTACATTTTTGAAATTGTATCACCTAAATATTTTCTTTTAAATTGTATTTTTCATTTATTACCTAAATATTTTCTTTTTTCTTTTTTTTTTTTACTGTAACTTTACATTTTTCTTTTATTTTTCATTTTATCAAGTAAATATATATATATATATTTTTTACTTTAACTTTACATTTTTATTTTATTTTTCATTTTATTGCCTAATACTTTTTATTTTATTTTTAAAAGGAAGGGATGTATAAATACATTTTGATTTATGTCACATGAAGGACAATCCAGGTGATGTGGCCACAATGGCCGGTAAAGGCCAATACATTATAGCCCTGTACTCTATTTTTGAGTTAACAATCCATACTTGAATAGATTTTGGCGTAATCTTTTAATTTTTTTTTTTTCATTTTATCATCTAAATATTTTTTTTTTTTTTTTGACTGTAACTTTTAATTTTTATTACATTTTTAATTTTATTACCTAAATATTTTCTTTCTTGTTTTATTAAAACAAAGGAAGGGATGTATAAATAAATGTAATTTATGTCACATGAAGGACAATCCTTCATTGAGTTAATAATACATGTTTGAATATAATTTAGTGTAACTTTTAAATACAATTTTATCATCTCATTTTTTTTTTACTGTGACTTTTAATTTTTATTTTATTTTTCATTTTATTACCTAAATATTTTCTTTCTTTTTTTTTTACTGTAACTTTTAATTATTTTTTTCATTTTATTGCCTAAATATTTTCTTTATTTTTTTATTAAAACAAAGGAAGGGGTGTATAAATAAATTTAATCTATGTCACATGAAGGAAAATCCAGGTAATGTGGCCACAATGGCCGGTACAGGCGATTTGGAAAATAGAAATAGGTGAAATGCACGGCCCTGGCGGTTAGTGACAGCGAGAAGCGTATCCAGAGATAAAGTGCCGGAAATCTCTGGGACTGAGACAAGGAACAGGTTCAGTGCTCCCGGCATCCAATTTATGCCGCATATGAAATAAAGGTACCAGACAGCCGCTGAATGGTGGGAAGTGAAGCAATGACACATTACCGCGTTCCTGTATCTACTAATAAGTATAACCGTCACTTCTTTCTGTTTAAAATATGCAATATATTTAGTGCCGGCTGAGTGATAAAGCTTTCATAATAATACAGATGAAATGCCTGGAAAAAGTATTCATACCTCTTGAAATTCCCCACATTTTGTCATGTTATAATCAAAAACTTAAATGTATTTTATTGGGATTTTATGTGATAGACCAACACAGAGTGGCACATAATTGTGAAGTGGAAGGAAAATGATAAATGTTTTTTTTTTTTTACAAATAAATATGTGAAAGGTGTGGCGTGCATTTTTTATTCAGCCCCCTTTAATCTCTGATACCCCTACAGGGCCGCCATCATGAATTATGGGTCCCCTTACACAGTTTCAGTCATAGGCCCCCTGGAGCAGAGAATCGGGGGGGGGGGGGGGGTAGCCACCCGGGGCCCTGGGACCTCTGGGCCCTTTAATAAAAAGAAAAAAAAGAAAAAAAAATATTTATAATATTTAAAATATAAATATAGCCATCCGGGGCCCTGGAGACCTGTGGACCCTTTAATAATTAATATATATATATATATATATATATATATATAAAATTATTTAAAAAAATTACAAAAAAGGGGGGTTGCCATCCAGGACCTCTGGGCCCCTGGGGACCTCTGGACCATTTAATAATAAATATATATATATATATATATATATATATATATATAAAAAAGAAATGAAAATAAAAAAATATTAAAAAAAATACCTCTGGGCCCTTTAATAATAAAAAAAAAAAAAATATATATATATATATATATATATATATATATATAAAAAATAGGGGGTGCCATCTGGGCCCCTGGGGACCTCCGGACCCCTTACCCCTTACAAAAAAAGGGGTTGCCATCTTGGCCCCTGGGGACCTCCGGGCCCCTTACAGGTGTACTGCCTGTAACCCCCGATGGTGGCCCTATACCCCTAACTATATCTAGTGGAACCAATTGCCCCCAGAAGTCATCTAATTAGTAAATAGAGTCCACCTGCATGTAATTTAATCTCTGAATAAATTCAGCTGTTCTGTGAAGCCCTTAGAGGTTTTTTAGAGAATCTTAGTGAACAAACAGCATCATGAATGCCAAGGAACACACCAGACAGGTCAGGGATAAAGTTGTGGAGAAGTATAAAGCAGGGTTAGGTTATAAAAAAAATATCCCAAGCTTTGAACATCTCGCGGAGCTTCTGTTCAATCCATCATCCGAAAATGGAAAGAGTATGGCACAACTGCAAACCTACCAAGACATGGCCGTCCACCTAAACTGACCGGGCCGGGCAAGGAGAGCATTCATCAGAGAAGCAGCCAAGAGGTCCATTGTAACTCTGGAGGAGATGCAGAGATCCACAGCTCAGGGGGGAGAATCTGTCCACAGGACAACTATTAGTGGTGCGCTCCACAAATCTGCCCTTTATGGAAGAGTGACAAGAAGAAAGACATAAGAAGTCCAGTTTGCAGTTTGTGAGAAGCCATGTGGGGGAGTAGGTCATTTGATTACTCCTTTAATAAAAAGGCATCCAAACAGAACAGCCTCAAGTTACAGTGTAAAAACTGGGGGTTTTATTAAAATAAAATATACACTCACATTGTAACAGATAAGATATACACAAAACTCTGAAATGTAAATCCTAGAAGTCTCACTACAGTCTCTTTCGTAATGACATTACACATCATGTAGACTCCACTCTATGGGCCAGATTCAGGTAGAGTTAGACTGGCGGATCAATGGATCCACCAGCCTAACTGTCACTTTAAGCCGGCGTTTCTGTTTTCTGTAACCAGAAAACAAGAAACGCCGGGTTGGAGTTCTGATGCGATCGGCGTAATTGAATTTCGCCATCGCATCGTTACTTCAACTTAAAAATGGCGCCGGGGGCGTTCCCGCTGATTTACGCTCAAAAAATATGTTAATGAGCGGGAATCGGCAATTCACGATCTTTTTCGGGCGCGACGCAGTGACTTTACGACGTTTCCGGAAGCGATACGCGGCGTATAGATAAAGCAGCCCCCTAGTGGAGTATCCTATGTTAGGTATAGGCGTCGTCATCGCGTCGGAAAAAAAACAAATCGCGTCGTTTGCGTAAAACATTCATGAATGGGGACGTGACGTCATTGACGTTCACTGACAGAACTTGGAGCATGCGCACTGGGATGCATTGACACTCGACGCATGCGCAGTACGTTCGCCGCGGGATTGCGCGTAGTTTGAATACTACACGCCCCGTACCCGCCCAATTTGAATTCCGCCGGCTCATTTGCGATGCGCTGCCGCAACTTTAGGAGCAAGTGCTTCCTGAATAACAGCACTTGCTCCTAAAATTTCAGCAGCGTAACGTAAATGAGATGCGTTACGACAGAGCAAAGATGCTCTCATCTACCTGAATCTGGCCCTATGTGTTTCGTCATATAGTGACTTTGCCAGGGAGTGTGTGGCTAGTGACAGGCATCACACAATAAACACCAACCTACCGGAAGGATACATTCCAAAGATCAGATATCCGTTACAATGTGAGTGCCACCATGTTGTTTGCGATGTCATTAAGAGGCTGTCAGGGGGGGGCTCAGCCTTTACTTCCCTGAGCTGGCCGCTCAGCTGTCGGCTAACTGCCAGCTTCTATCTCTCCATAGTGACTTACCTGTTGATGATCCTGCTTGTCAGTCCTGCCTACCTAAGCTGTCCAGCTCAGATGATCTCTGCCTTCGCCTTGGTCAACATCACAGAGACTTTCTCGGCGCTCCTGTTAAAGTGGATGTAAACCCTCCATACACCCAGTGAAGTGAACAGCCTCAGATGATACACAGAGATTAACCAAATCTCCCTACATAGGGCCAGATTCACGAACACTTGCGCTGGAGTATTTGGATATGCGCCGCGTAACTGTGATGATGCGCCGTCGTTTCTATGTGCCCGTACCCACCAAACTAGATGCGCCAATAACGGGTCATTTCGTTCCGACGCCAGAGTATCGTCAGCGCTTATTTTCGCTGGGCGCATCAGTCGCGCCCATTGACAAATATGCAAATGAATTTTCCCAATTCACGAACGGATTAGCACCATACGCTGGCTACATGCGCCGCGCGTATCTCGTCCGTCCGGCGCAAAGTTATTTCTACAAATAGCTTTATCCTCCAGACGGCCACAGGTAGCAGCTACAGCAGCGTTACCGACGATCTAGCTGAGCACCCCCACTTGCAGGACAACACCTCTGTCCATGCTTGTCTGTCAACTTTTACAGCCATGGAGGAAGACATCATAGGTCTCCATAGCCGAGATGACGGCTGACAGTGGCCATTAAAGTTCAGCTTTCTCCTGTGTGTTTGCGGGGAACGGGAGCAGCCATCTCAGAACAAAAGTAACATCACTGCGGGGAGGGGGAGCAGGATATACTTTAGTGCCGGAATGGCGCTTCTACGGGCGCATTTAAACGCCCAACGGAAGGCATTGCGCTGACGTGTGAAGTGGTGCCGACGGAAGTTGTGAGCATGCGCACCGAGTGGAGCCGCACTCACTGCGCATGCTCCATGCGCTGAACGTAAGCCCATCATTTACATATGATCACACCCACTTCCACTTGCGTCGGGTTACGCCAGCGCATTATCGTTACTCTGGCGCAAGTTTACGCGCAACTGCTATGTGAATTACAGGACTTGCGCTGAAAGGGTCTTCAGAGTAACGTAAATGAGAAGCGTTACTCCAGAGGAAAGATACTCCCATCTACCTGAATCTGGCCCATAGAGTTTTACATGTATATCTGCTGTGTTCACATTTATATACTTTTTAGAAAGTTGACATCGTGTTAGGAGATTTTCTCTTCCTAGTTAACACAGTGTGTGATGTCTGGGCATACAGCCAAGATAGCTTACATTGCTTATTGAAGGAAAGGCACACACCCCCTCTCCTCATAGGCAGAGACTCTCAGAGCTGATCTGTAATAGGAGCTGCTCTCTGCTAATCTAATTTAGCAACCTCCTTTGACAAAAGTTTCTGGCTGCTTTTGTCTAAATAGTAAAAAAATATGTCAGGAGTTCTCAGGCTGATAACAGAGGAACTGTTCAGAAGAGAGCTATAAGGCCTCATAAACACAGGCCAGAATCTCGTCAGAAAAAAAATGTTGTTTTTCCCGACGAGATTCTTGGCAAGAATCTCTTGCCGCCCGAGTGTACACACAGTCCTTTCAGAAGAACCACAGTGATGTCATCTCGTACGACGAGCATGCGCGCGTCACATTCGATGCTGTCGCCGCCATCTTGCTTTACCCTACCTATGCCGTGGAAGCTACCACGCATTCGTCAAAGTCATTTCGAGCATGCGCGGGTTTCCACGGCGACAGGTAAGTATACACACTCTCGGGTTTCTCGTCGAGAAACAGGCTGACAAGAATCTCGACGAGAAAATAGACAGCAAGATCTCTATTTTTCTCGTTAAGATTCTGGGCAGATTTCCAGACGAGAAACCTGAAAACTTATACACACGCACGGTTTACTCGGCTGGTTCTTGCCGAGAAAACCGAGCGTGTGTACGAGGCTTAAAGGAGTTGTAAAGGAAATATTTTTTTTTTTTGCTGAAATGACTGGTTACAGGGTATAGAGACATAATAGTTAACTGATTCATTTAAAAAAACAATTAAAAACAGATACAAATCTGTACCTGCAGTTTCAATTTCGTTTTCCTGTCTCTCTGATGTACAGAGCCACAGAGCCAATACAGGGCAGTGATGGTTTGGAAAACGAAACTGATTGGTGCTGAGGGGTTTTAGACACACAGTAATCACACCTCCTTGATTAGTGACCACAGAGAGAAGCTCCCAGTACTGTGGTTATAAGGAAACAGACAACCAGGAAGTGTGGAGATCAGAGAAGAATTACAGCAACTTGAGAGCAAAAACGAACAATGAGGACATGAAAACAGCACTGCATTAAGGTAAAGGAAGCTATTAAGATAACAAAAAAATTCCTTTACAAACCCTTTAAGACTTAGCTTATTGAAAAGAGATAACAAAATACTGCAGCTATATGTGCCCAGCTCAAATTTCATGAATCGGGTTTACGTCCTCTTTAACCACTTGCCCACGGCGTCATAGTAAAAATACGTCATGATTTTAAAGATGGATATCTCGGTAACGGCAGCAGCTGCTGCCACAACCGAGATATCCATCTTTTCCGTGGGCAGTGCTGTACACGATAATGGTGGTCCCAGCGGCGGATTCGCCGCAAGATCGCCGTTATCGGTGGCGGGAGAGGGCCCCCCCCCTCCCGCCGCTCTCCCGCGCTCTCCGCCGCTTACCGGAGCCGTCGGTAACGGCGGAGGCGATCGGGTCCTCTTGCTGGCTGTGTTGGGATACGAGTGAGGGAAAAATCACCCCCACCCGTCCCCCACAGCTCTGCTGGGCGGAAGTGACGTCAAAACGTCAGTCCCGCCCAGCGTCTTAAAGAAACATTTTTTTTTTCTAAAATTTGAAAAATGACATTTTTTTTTTTTCTTTATTTTGCATTTAAGCCTAAATATGAGGTGTGAGGTCTTTTTGACCCCCAGATCTCATATTTAAGAGGACCTGTCATGCTTTTTTCTATTACAAGGGATGTTTACATTCCTTGTAATAGGAATAAAAGTGATAATTTTTTTTTTATTTATTTCGATGTATAAAATTATAAACTAATTAAAAATAAATAAGAAAACAAAAAAAAAAATGTAAAACGCCCCGTCCCGACGAGCTCGCGCACAGAAGCGAACGCATACGCGAGTAGCGCCCGCATATGAAAACGGTGTTGAAACCACACAAGTGAGGTATCGCCGCGATCGTTAGAGCGAGAGCAATAATTCTAGCCCTAGACCTCCTCTGTATCTCAAAAAATGCAACCTGTAGAATTTTTTAAACGTTGCCTATCGAGATTTTTAAGGGTAAAAGTTTGACGCCATGCCACGAGCGAGCGCAATTTTTAAGTGTGACATGTTGGGTATCATTTTACTCGGCGTAACATTATCTATCACAATATATAAAAAAATTGGGCCAAATTTATTGTTGTCTTATTTTTTTATTCAAAAAAGTGTTTTTTTTTCAAAAAAAGTGCGCTTGTAAGACCGCTGCCCAAATACGGTGTGACAAAAAGTATTGCAATGACTGCCATTTTATTCTCTAGGGTTTTTTCAGGAGTCTCCAAACTTCGGTGTTTCAGGAACTAAAACTGTTTTTTTTGCTAGAAAATTCATATACGAATTTTTTTTTTCTAACACCCTAGAGTCTAGGGTGTTAGAAAAAAAAAATATATAATTTTCTAGCAAAAAAAACAGTTTTAGTCTCGTAAACACCGAATCTGAAAAACAGGCCCGGTGGGCAAGTGCTTAAAGACTTGCTTGGCTGACATTCCTTCTGGCTCCAGATCCTGCTTGCTGTTCCACTACGCTGATCCCTGGCTTCCTGACTTTCTGGCTTGCCTGACTATCCGTTCCAGTTACCAAACTTTGGCTATGTTTTTACTACGTTTGTTCTATATACTTTTATTATTAAACAAGTATGATTTAACTGTACTTCTGTCTCCGTCTGATTCCTGGTTTCTGACAGAGGCCCACTGATTTTTTTTTTAATTCAGCTGATGGACCTCCTGATGAAGTGTCGCTAGGCCTGCCCCCCCTCCTACTTTGTAAATTAAGGGTTATGCTTCCTGGGAATTGTGGAGTGCATATCCCAGGAGGCACAGTGAGCACTGTGCACATAATTTGCCTAGGTGAATGTCTTGCATGGGCTGGGGGGAGTTGGGGGGGCACGTTCCATAAAAAAAAGTTAAATAAAAAAAAAAGAGTTCTATTCCAGGAGGGCTGGAGAAGAAGGAACTTTATTTAGAGGCTGAAGATCCGCTTTAACTGTCAATAAAAATAGGAAAATAATCCAAACTCGGGTTTATTGGTGGCATTTATCTCGGATAGTGTTTTTAAAGTAAGAAATAATAACACAAAGCTCCCCTTTTTCTCAAGGATGGGAATAACAAAAACAATAGATTTAATAAAAAAAAATCTTTCTCTGCTCCTTGATAAATGTTGTACCGTATTGACACTGTCACAATAAATATTCTGTATGTTTGTAAGGCGTGGGGCCCCATGTAATGTTATGAGACTGTATCATTCGTATATAACGTTCCACCAATCATTTACCCCCCCCCCCCCCCCCAACCTGGACATGGAAAATTGCTCTTTGGGGCATGTTCTGCTCTAATATACATGTACCATTCTCTATGATTTATACCTACTTATTAAATATCGTTCAGAGTGAACACAAACAGAAAATTGTATAGAATCCTAAAAGCTATATATATGCAAATGATCAGGACGAAGCAACGCCTGTCAAATCCTGCTGTAAAATCTCTCCTGTTTATACTAAAACTATACAGTATAAGTCTGAAATATAATAATTGTTAGATAGCCAAGAATGTAAAAAACATAAAAATATATATCAACGAGATATAAAAAAAAAACAAGGGCCCCATTTTTCCAGTGAAACCGCTAATTCCAATCAGGACTCATGCACACTGGAAATCATTAAAACGGTAGCTGCATGATTAATCGTTAAAAAAATTGCGATCTCGATTCACCCCCCCCCCCCCACGATCTTAATCGGGCATTTCTACGATTCATGTAAGTGCAGAGACGTTCCCTGCTCAGAGCTGTCAAAGAAATATTAATACAAAAAAAAACAGGAACATTTATCACAACGTTGCTCATTGCTGAGAGATAAAGAGAAACATTGTATCATTTGGTTCTTTTAGATCCAAACTTTCTAAGCAAATGGCCAGTTTACTGTCCTTCAGGCTTTAGGGGGAGGGCAGACTGTGGCCAGTGGGGGTAGAAAATGCCCCAACATCAGTGCCCCATCACTGGTTTTAATGGGAGAAATAGTGCCCCATTGTTGGTGTTAATGATGTAAGAATAGTGCTCTATTGGTAGTGTCAGTAGGAGAAATGGTGCCCCATAACTGGTGTCAGTAGGGGGAATGGTGACCCATCATAGGTGTCAGTAGAGGGAATGGTGTCCCATCATTGGTTTCAGTAGGGGATATGGTGTCCCATCCTTTGTGTCAGACAGCAGCTGGCAGCTGATGGGTACCTCTCATGGGACCTGCGCTGATAACCAATGTGCTGATGATCAGCGCAGACCCCCCTCTGACAATAAGACCCGCCGATCGGCTCTCCCTGTCAGCGCAAACTGAGGAAAGTCGTTTACCGCCACTTCCTGGTTCACGCTGTGATTGGTAACAGCTGATCACGTGGTAAGGAGCCTCCTTACCATGATCGGAGATGTGGTGTGTCAGAGTGGCACCCTGTGGGCGCGCCAAGAATGTTATCATAAAAGACGTCATATGACGTCCACTCAGGATAACATCATTCTGCTATAGGCTGGGTGGGAAGTGGTTAACTGAAACAAACAGCTGTGCATGATCTTTAAATTTGGGTGAGGAACAGCCAAACTCTGCTACTAAGGTGAGGTTGTGAAAGACAGTTTTCCATTTGTGCTGTTGCTTTAAGATGGCTTCTGGAGGTACTCTGACTGGGCGATGACTGTTTTTATGACGCTCACCATTCTTTTTGTGCAGCCAGCCCCAACTTGCTGATCATCTGTGTGCCATTGGTGCATGGCGTCTTGTTCTTTCCGCAACTCCCGAGCCAGGTTTTTTTTAATGGTATTATTTTTCTGTGCTTACTGTCTATCTAGCAGCACCTTTGCCATGTATACTGAATTTTAATTCATATATATATATATATATATATGATTAGCCAAAATAAAATATCCCTGAAGAAGTTAATGCTACTTCACGAAACGCGTCAAGATGTATAAGGCCTCTTGATTGTCTCTGCTCTGCCTACAATATGGCAGGTCTGTGTTTTAAAGGGTGATCCATTTATTATTGCTACATTTTATGGATTTGTACATCAACATGTATGTTTTTTTTAAATATTTATATATTATGAATAAAAACGGTACACTTTTTTATGTTGAAGTGTTTTCTTTATGGTGTACTTCTTTTAAAGTCCCATGGGCATTTTCTCTGTATGAGTCAGTTCATTAGGTTTGGGGACTCAGCTATGCCTCACTCATGCGCCAAGACAGTTTCTTATATTGAAGACAGTTTGATGTCACGGGTCATACACCATGGCAAGACTGAACACAACAACAAGACACAAGGGAGTTATATGGCATCAGTAAGGTCTCTCCCAGGCACAGATTTCAAAGCAGACAGGATGTGCTGTTCAAGCTTTTTTGAAGAAGCAAAAAGAAATGGGCGATGTTGAGGAGCGTAGACGCAGTGATCAGCCAAGGAAACTTAATGCAGCAGATGAAAAACACGTCATGCTTACATTCCTTCCACATCGGAAGATGTCCAGCAGGGCCATCAGCACAGAACTGTGAGAAACCAGTGGGACTTAGGTACACCATCTACTGTCCGGAGAAGTCTAGCTAGAAGTGGTCTTCATGGAAGAATTACGGCCAAAAAGCCAAACCTCCGACATGGATACAAGACTAATCAACTCAACTATGCAGAACAACATAGAAACTGGGGTGCAAAAAAATGGCAGCAGGTGCTCTAGACCAGGGGTCTCCAACATTTTCAAAGGGCCAGTTTATTGTCCTTCAGAATTTAGGAGGGCCGAATTGTGGGCAGTAGGCACAGAAAATGTCCCGGGCCCAGCATTAGTGAAAATAAATATGGCCTCAGGGTTGGTGATCAGTAGGAGGAGGAGTAGTGCCCCTATCAGTAGGAGGAATATTATCCCATCATTGGTATAAGTGGAAGAGCCAGTGCCCCATTGTTGGTGTCAGTGAGAAGAATAGTGCCTCATATGAGATGAAGGCTAGCAAAGGGCCACATCTGGCCCTCGGGCCATAGTTTGGAGACCCCTGCTCTAGACCAGGGGGTCTTAAACTGGGGTCCCTCCAGCTGTTGCAAAAACTACAAGTCCTATGAGGCACTGCAAGGCTGACAGTTACAAACATGGCTCCCATAGGCAGAGGCACGATGGGGCTAGTAGTTTGCAACAGCTGGGGGGCCGCCAGTTTGAGACCCCTGCTCTAGACTGATGTGAAATATTTTGCTGTTGCAAGAGGCAGTTTGTTGGGGGGGAAGGGCTGGAGAGTGGTACACTAATGAGTGTCTGTGGCCAACTGTGAAGCATGGTGGAGGTTCCTATTAACTTTGGGGCTGCATTTATGAAAATATAATTGGAGATTTGTCCAGTTTTCAGTCTTCAGCGCTCTCGCACTTTCAATGACAATTGCGCGGTCATGCACCGCTGTACCCAAATGAATTGTTATCATTTTGTACAAATAGAGCTTTCTTTTGGTGGTATTTATTCACAACGTTTTTTATTTATTTGTGATATAAGCAGAAAAAGAGTGAAAATTTGGAAAAAAAATACTATTTTCTTCTTTCTATTTGAAAATAAATCCAATAAAATCAAATAAATTTAAGCCAAAATGTGTGAAATTTGGTAAAAAAAATCCTGTTAAGTGTATAATAATTGGTTTGTGTGATCACAGACAGATGTACGCAGATGATTATGTACAGATGTGCGCAGGTGATCACGGATTTTACTGTTACATAAGTGGGGGACAGGTGTTTTTACTGTGCGGGGACATGTGTTTTGGGGACACTATTTTGGGGACTTGTGTGTTAACATTGTGTGGGGACACTGGGCTGGTGATCAGTGTGTAAAAATCTGTAAAAAAAAACAGCTCATACCCACTAATCACCGGTGATCTGCAGCGATCCGCTCTCCTCTCCTCACCGACAACTTCTGTGTGAGGATTGGAGAGCCGATCGCCTAGCCACCGGCTCTCTATTTACAACACATGACGGCTGTGATTGGACACGGCTGTCATGTGATCAGGTGAGCCAATCACAGAGCTCTCCTGCCGATTGGAGATGAGCCGTGTCCGGGTGACGCAAGCGCATTGGGATCGCGCCGCTGCATGGGCACGCAATCCCCCTCTTTCTGAGGGACATTCCTGAACGTCCACTCAGAAGGAGGAAGTGCCCACCCAGCCGTATATATACAGTGGCCAGGTGGGAAGTAATTGATAAAAATAAACTATTAACACTTCTATTTTTGAAAGCATTCTTCATTTACAGCATTTCTTCACACCGGCCTGAAATGTTTGCCCAGCAATATATATATATATATATGCGTGTGTGTCAAGATTTTTTTTACTTACCCTATATACTCGAGTATAAGCCGAGATTTTCAGCCCTTTTTTAGGCTAAAAATGCCCCCCTCGGCTCATACTCGAGTCTATACTCCTGACTGTGTACCTGATTATGGTGCAGACTCAGATGGCGGGCAGCCATTGTGGAAAAGCCGCGCCTCTTCCTCGTTCTGTTTATCTGATTATGGTGCACTGCAGAGTCAGACGGCGGGCGGGCGGCCAATCTGGAAAAGTCACGCCTTCTCCTCGTTCTGTTCCGTGATAGGTGGAACACTAAACACAGTGGGGTAGATTCACATAGATCAGCGGACCTTTTGATCCGCGTGATCTATCTTATTTACGATCCGCCAGCGCCAGTTTTTGAGGCAAGTGCTGTATTCACAGAGCACTTGCCTCGTAAGTTGCCCTGGCAGATCGTAAATCCCCCGGCGGAATGCACATTCCGCGGCTAGGAGGAGTTTACTATTTAAATCAGGCGCGTCCCCGCGCCGATCGTACTGCGCATGCGCGGCCGGCTAAATTTCCCATCGTGCATTGCTCCAAATGACGTCGCAAGGACGTCATTGGTTTCGACGTTAACGCAATTTACGTATGGCCTTATTCGCGAACGACTTACGTAAAAATTTCAAAACTCGACGCGGGAACGACGGCCATACTTAACATAGGATACGCCACACTTACCCCTCATATAGCAGGGGTAACTATCCGCCGGAAAAAGACGAACGCAAACGATGTAAAAAAAAAACGACGGCCGGGCGCTTATTTCTGAATTGGCGGTTCTCCTCATTTGCATAGTCGTCGCGTAGAAAAACGGAAGCGCCACCTAGCGGCCGGCGGGAAATTGCAGCCTAAGATCCGACGGTGTAAGTCACTTACACCTGTCGGCTCTAAGGGAGATCTATGCGGAACCTGATTTGATGAATCAGCCGCAAAGATCCGAGCGTTGGATCTCAGAGATACGACGGCGTATCAGTAGATACACCGTCATATCTCTATGTGAATCTACCCCAGTGTCTGCTGGGAAACTGCGTGTTCCGCCTATAACGGAACGCCCGCCGTCTGACTCTGCACCATAATCGGGTACACAGTCAGGAGTATAGAATCATGTATTGCGATCGGCAAGGCTGCAATGGGCACAGTGAGGCGAGATTGCAATGGGCACAGTGAGGCGAGATTGCAATGGGCACAGTGAGGTGAGATTGCAATGGGCACAGTGAGGTGAGATTGCAATGGGCACAGTGAGGTGAGATTGCAATGGGCACAGTGAGGTGAGCTTGCAATGGGCACAGGGAGATTTACAATGGGCACAGTGAGATTTACAATGGGCACAGTGAGGCGTGCAAATGGACATAGTTGACCCTCTTCTCTGCTTACAGTAGCTGCTGCATTTCTCACTGCATATACTCGAGTCAGTAAGTTTTCCCATTTTTTGTGGTAAAATTCGGTGCCTCGGCTTATACTCGCGTATATACGGTACATATCTCATCAGCTGTAGTCAAAAAGTGGCCCTCTAATTATTATGCATACAGAGTACTTGAGATTGATAGCGGATATAATAAGCTTCCATTTATAATCCTTATCAAGAGTATGATCGTAAAATTGGTTGACATGGAAACAAACACAAATTAGCACTTAATAAAGATAAATTGACTTAAGTACGTGCGAATAGTCATTAGAAGGGTCCAGCGTGTGCGGGGCATGCAGAGAAAATGCATTATAATTGTTCATTTCTACATTCATTTGGAGCACTGTGTATAACTACTGTATGTATAACCAGGGCTTTTTTTCAGGGGGAACCTGGGGGAACTCAGTTCCACCACCTTTTGCTCAGACCCTTTGGTGCCTGCTCACCACAATCACTTGTAAACACAGAAGTCTGGTTTCTGTGTTTACAAATGACAGCTCTGCACTCTGTATGTTATGCAATCCTGGTATTTAATGCCCCTATAAGACCCTTCTACTGTTTGTGAAATCTAAAGGGGGTCGTGGTTGAGTTCCTGCACCTATTTTCTGAGAAAAAAAGCTCTGTGTATAACTATGTATTACTATCTATAACTATGTATAACCAGGGCTGTCTTAATGAGGGGGCATACCTGGGCACTGCCCAGGGCCCCTAGCTGCATGGGGGGCTCCTGCACTTTCCTCAAAGCAGCTGGTCCTTGAGCCCACGCTGCCCCGTAATTGGGGGGCCCCATGATGGCACTGAGAGTGATAGATACACAGGGGAAGCAGTCTGCCTCCTACCTACTTGATGTATGTTTACCTGCACTGTCATCATTGTAGGGGCCCCAGAGCATTACTTTGCCCAGGGGCCCATGATGCTATTAAGATGGCCCTGTGTATAACTATGTATTATTATGTTGCTTTTTAGGACTGGTTTTCGGGAAACTTTTTTTTGCATGTGTTGAGGGGGTTTTATGTTAGATCAATTTTGTGTTAATGAAAAAAGTAATTCCATGTAATGAGTAAAATCAATCAGTGAGTCGCTCATTAGTGATAACCGAAGGAACCTATAATTTGTATATTTCCAAATTCCATCAAATACTTGTAGATGTGTCTGCTTTACAACAAAGTTTAGGAATCCAGGAAATGGTGGTCTACAGGCTTGACAAATCTGGTTAAATCCCCCCCCCCCCCCAAAAAAAAAAAAAAAAATTCTCGTAATTCTGGCAAGCTATTTACATACGCCGCCGCAACTTACAGGAGCAAGGGTATTCTCCAGATTCTCGTATTTGCGGCGGCGATTGGCCCGGCTGGCGTAGGCGGCGGCGTATTTAAATTAGTATTTCACCCTAAACTATTTACACTATGGCGCCGCAGTATGCTGTTTTTTTTTTTTTTAATAGCACACTTACTGTATTATTGTAGAAACTTACAGGAGCAATCTCGGCGTGCCGTGCGCACAGATAGGAGCTCTGCGCAGGCGCCATTTCTCCGAGCACTGGCGCGTGCTCCGTAATTCGGAGAAATGCGGCGGCGTAGTGTGCGCAGGCGCCGCATTTTCGCCGAATGGTCCATATCGGGTATTTTAGGAAGATGTGACCGCTATACTACAGCGTCCACCGCGGGGACAGAAAAGGCCAATAATACGTAATTCTATTAAAAAAAAAAAAAAGGCCGCGGCTTGTATTTAGGGTGAACCTCCGCTTTAAGCGCGCCCCCGTGCCGATCGATCTGCGCATGCGCCGGCCGTAAAAGTAGCCCAGTGTGCATGCTCCAACTCACATCGGAAAACGTCAATGAAGCCAACGTGAATGTCACTTACGCAAAGCCCTATTCGAGAACGTTTTAGGTAAACGATGGAAAAACACGACGCTGTCCTGAGTCTATACTTATCATGGCATACGGCAGACCAACGTAAAGCTACCCCTCATATAGCAGGGGTAACCATACGCTTACGGAAACAAGGTAAACTACTGCGACGCGGAGCAAATACGTTCGTGGAATCGGCGTATCATGCTCATTTGAATATACGCCACCTAGCGGCCAGCGTAGTATTGCATTTAAGATCCGACGGTGTAAGTGACTTACGCCAGTCGGATCTACGCCGTATCTATGCGTAAATGATTCTGGGAATCAGTCGCATAGATATCCGGGCTCAGAAACAGAGATACGACGGTGTATCTGGAGATACACCATTGTATCTCTTATGAGAATCTGGCCCTCAATGGTGGCTTTGCTTTCTCCATGTTTTATGATCCAGTGATTAGTACCTAGGGCAGGCAATCCCCTGACCTGTCATATGTTTCAGGTCTGTCCCGGGCACATTCATTCCAGGACAATACAGTGTCCCTAAATGAAACTGCCACCCCCCCCCCCGGGGAAATCTGATGACCCCAAAAAAGGCCGCCACATTACCACTTTACTCACTGACAGTATTTGTCCTGGCTGGGAATGCCTGGAGGAGCACCTGGGCAATACAAGGGGGCCAGAGGGGGCCCTGACCCCCCCCCCCATTATGCTGCTTGTGCTTTTTTTTCTCATGCCCCCGTGTAACAGTCTCTCCTTAGAAAGGGCGTCAAGCTCTGGGATTCCTCCCCCTCCCTCTGCTCGCTGACACTGCATAATGCAAGGTCACACAACCACAGCCGCCCGAGCTCCTTTCCCGCATCCTCATTGGCAGAGAAGAGTGATGGAGACTCCATGAGCACTGGGGGCCCAAGCCTTCATCTCAGTACTGAAAAAACAGACTGATTTCTCCTCTAGGACAGGAGAACCAGGTAAATTCTGAGAGTGGTTCCGCTGTGACACTCTTTTACAGCCCAGCGAGTGCCACCTCCCCCCCCCACTCTCCTCACAGCAGGGAGGAATAAGCTCTCCTTTCAGTCCCGCCCACACTATCTCGTGTCGCTGAAGAGAGTGGATGTGTGTTCAGCGGCCATGTGTGTGAATGATGCCAGATCCAGTGTGTGTGTGCAGTCTGTAATAGTGCATTATCTCCATCCCTTCTCTCCCCCATCTGTCTCCCTCCCCTCTCCTGTTCTTTCAAGACTCAAACTTTCTGCGTCACCACCGTTTCACCCTCGCCCCACGGCAGCTTATCCCGCGGTCAGACACGACCCATTTATCCCAGTAACCGAGACAACACAACTGGTAGTTCCAAAATGGGAATCCTTTAATGGTAACTTCTTTGTTATATGTACAAAGCAGTTAATCACAGGGACAAAGACACACTCCACTCACAAATGGGGGGCTTCATACACCTTTAGATAATGACATTCCGATGAGTTAATTACTACTCATTACCCAGACGGTCTGGCTCCGCAATTAGAGGGGTTAATTACTACAGCTTGACAAGTCACATTCCACATCTTAACAGTGTCATTAGCATACACAATGAACAGGTCTTAGGACAGACCTAATTAGCACAATGGACACAAAACAGTATTAGCATCACACAATGGAATGTCTAGGAGCAGACTCAATTAACACCTCAAAAGCATGTGTCCCCACATTGAATGAAAACACTCTATTGACCTGTCAGAGTCAGACTTTAACAACTTAATATTTAAAGATATCCTGCAAAACATGAATTATCAGTAATGTCCCATCCCATGTAATTTATCATTATCATTTCTCAGTCACCCTATGCCCAAAAGGGGCACAGGATGACCCTAGACCCAAGAGTCATTAGTGATGCTGGCACTCGAGTACCCCCCATCCTTCAAAAGTCTCTGGGTGTCACAGGCCGTTCTGTTACACTTTCACTTTCAGTTAGGCAGGTAATATACAGTGCAAATTTCTTTCCTACATCCGCAGATTGCAGGAAAGAAATTTGCATCATTCCCCCATCAACAGACAGTGCTGACGGGGGAATATCCCTCCTGCCCAGCAATTGTATTCTCCTGACAAACAGTGATTCTCACTAGTGGCAATACAGCAACCACTAGTGATAATCATAAGAGAATCTGCTCATTAATGGTTCAAATCTCAGCCAGTTCCTGCTGAACCAGCTGAGATTTAAACTGTCTATGGCTGGTTTTAGCTCTTAGGCAGCCCATAAATTGATCACTTTTTTTTCATTCAACTATTAGGTTGAATGAAAAAAAAAAGAAATGATCCAATTCCCCCATCTACACATTATAGGTGGACGGAGGGAATCCTCCCAGTGTGGACCAGTGCTGGAATAACCCGAGTTGCTGTCCTGTCCCGGCTATTCACAGCGCTGGTCTCTGTCTCCTTGGCAGCGGCGGCAGCACATTGGAACCCAGTGCTCGTTACTTTATGGGGCTGATGTACAGGAGGGCCAGCACAATTTGTTGTTAGAGATGGGCTGGGCATGTTCAGAAATTCCACATGCCAGAGCCTGCCAGGAAGCCCACACTGCACAGCGCTAATCACAGGCAGTGAGAGATTTACCGGTCCGCAGCTCTGCACAGATCAGGAAATGTCTCACTGCTTGTGATTAGCACTGTGGAGTGTCGGCTTCCTGGCGGGATTGGGCATGTGGGATTTCAAACACACCCGAGCCCATCTCTATTGGTTGTAGACAGTTGAGCTCCCTGCAGGTTGCTTAGCAGCAGTGGAGCCTTCTCTGACATGCTGATCGGGATGCAATCCAGGTGATGCTCCCAGTCAAATCCTAGTGTTAAATATCAGAGATTTTATTGATCAAAGCCCACACTTTACAGGCATAGAGCCCACACTTTACAGGCATAGAGCCCACACTTTACAGGCATAGAGCACACACGGCTGCGGAACATAGTTTGATTATATATATATATATATATATATATATATATATATATATATATATATATATATATATATATATGTGGTTGTACTCTTGATGCTAATAAATACTGTATTTATTAGATCTGACTAGGAGCATCACCTGGATCACATACCGATCAGCATGTCAACAGAGAAGGTTATACAGCATTACTGCTGCTAGGTGACCAGCTGGAGGGTTCAGCTCTCTATAACCAATAGTGCCAGCCTTCCCCTGCATGCACCCATAATGTCACCAGCACTAGGTCCTAATGGACTGCCGCCGCTGCCAAAGAGACAGATGCCAGACCAGCGCTGTCAATAGCAGGGACAGGACAGCTGGGGAACCCCACAGTGGCAGAACACCAGTGCCCGGTGGCAAGACAACCTTTGCAACCCTGAAAGTTCTCCCACTGCTTTGGACCCTTATATTTTCTTGGTGTGCTGGTGACATATATCTCTTGTTTTCTGCCACCCTGGGGGGCCCCATTATAGTAGGAAGGGAGCTCACTGCAGAACATGTAAAAGGGCCCGTTGTGGGATCGTAGTAAAGGGCCACAGGAGATATATATATATATATATATATATATATATAATTGCATTTTATAGTTGGCCCCCCTACTTTTGTCCCTGTCCCCCCATGTGCCCCCCCCCCTAAATATGAAAGCTGGAGACGCCACTGCATCTGGGGTGGGTGGAGAAGGGTTAAAAACAATCAACCAAGGTTTTAGGATGCATCAGTTACGACCTGCTCTTCTCCCCCTTCTGCCACTCCCCCAGCTGCTATTACCAGCAATTACCGGCTGTCAAAATGACAGCCAATAATTTCTTTGTATTACACAGCAGGAGCAGCTGTCAAATGTAACCACTCCTGTGTAAAATTGACACGTTCAATACATTGTAACAAATGTATATTTTCATTGCATTTACTATTGCATTCATCTGTAGCTCCAGGGTGTGATCTTTTGATCTGCACATGACATCAATTTAATAAACCTTGTAAGAAAAAAAAATATATATAATGTATTCTAATTCAATTAATCAGGAATATCATGTATTCGTATTTAACCCCTTATTAACCCCATAGTCAACCTTAATCATCTCTTATTATCTATTTTCTTCTCTTCTCCTGTAGCTATTTATTTTTTATTTTTTTGGTGTATTTTTATTTTTTTATTTCATTAGTTTTGTTCAGAAATGTGTTAAAATAAAAATAAAATTGCCTTTTTTTTTTCATTTACTAAAAACGTTCCTATGCCAGAAACATAATTTTAATGTAAATTTTTTTTTAAATGTGTCAAATTATAGAACAAAAAAAAATAATATTTTTTATTTACAGCAAAAAAAGAAAAAAATATCACTAACACTGGTTGAATTTTTCTTTTATATATATATATATATATATATAAAGAAATTCAAGTTATTTTCGGCTAAAAAATATAAAGAAAGTACAGATTTTTTTTTGTTTTGCTAGATAATAATGCCAAAGAAAAGCCTAGTTTGTCCCCCAAAAAATCATAAACAGCTCTTTTTTTTTTTAGATACTTTCAGCGCCAGTGGCAATGGTGCAGATAAAAAAACAGAGAGGGTGAATGTCCTTAGCAGGAAGAACTCTCATAGTGTTTGACAAACTGGTGGCATGGGGCACCTTTGCCCTCCACCTGCACCCAATCTTTAGAACCCCATGAACATAGGGCCTTAAAGTGCATGTAGTGCCCAAATGCCCCTTATCTTTGTCACAGGTGTCAAACACAAGGCCCGAGGGCCAAATCCCGCCCTTCAGGCCATTTCATGTGGCCCTCACACCTCTCCTGCAGCTGTCGGAGAGCTCCAGCCCTCCTCTGGTCCTCTTTCCTGACCCTTACTTTCTACTTTCAAGCAATGCATCCGCTTCTTCCCAGCAGCAGCTTAAAGAGGAGTTCCACCCAAATTTGGAACTTCCTCTTATCCCACTCCTCACCCCCATACATGCCACATTTGGCATGTCATTTTTTTGGGGGGGAGTGGGGGCTTCAGTAGGAGTGGGACTTCCTGTCCCACTTCCTGCTTCCGCCGAGGGGCTGGTTAGGCGATTAAGCCTTAATCGCCTACACCAGCCCCTCCCTGTAGGCGATCACATGGGACACTGACAGGTCCCATGCGATCGCCTCTCCAATCAGCGGCGAGCCGCGCCACGCGCGCATGCGCAGTGGGTGCCCGGCCGTGAAGCCGAAGGCTGTCACGGCTGGGTGCCCACAGTCAGGATGGAGACGCCGGCCGGGGAGGGGGGGAGAGGAGCGGAGCCCCGGTCGGTGCGTCGCTGGAACGCAGGAGCAGGTAAGTGAGTGTTTATTAAAAGCCAGCAGCTACACTTTTTGTAGCTGCTGACTTTTAATAAACACATTTTTGGCTGGAACACCCCTTTAAGGTAAGTAGGATGCACTGTGATGTAAGGGAGAGTGGGCGACTCAACTTCTGATGGTGGGGGGGCTCTTGACAACTAATGTAAGGGAAGGGGATGAGCTGGACATCTAATCTTACAGATACAACTGGCCCTTTTAAGGGCAATCATAATGCTGATTCAGCCCACAATGAAATTGAGTTTGACACCCCTGATCTAAGTTTTGGATAGAGTCAGAGTCCGGAGTTGGGCTATAACTGTAATGGAACATTACAAGCTCACTAACCTGCCTATGTTGTCTGGCAGGATTGCCTTGAGCACAAGAAAGGCTAAGAAGAATTTCAATAACAAATTACAAAGCTGCATTAGTAGGGTGACCACATTTCCAAACTACCATTCAGGGACACCCCCCCTCCTTCACAAAAATCAGCTTGTGCTGTAACGAATCACAGCACAGTGATTGGACACAAGAGGCGGGATTTATGATTTCTCCAATTACAAGCAGGGGGCGGGATTGTGCTCCTCCAGGCATTCCCGGCCAGGGCAAGTACTGTCAGTGAGTAAAGCGTTGATGTGGCAGCCAGTGCCATCTTAAGAGCATTATTCCCCGGGCAATACAGTGCACTGGGGCCCTGTCTACACAACCACGCACAAGAATTTACTGCCAAAAATCATGAAATTTACTGGCAGAACCACAATTTTTTATTGGCACTGCAAAAAAGTACCTCAAATTACAGTTTTACAAATTTCTTCATTGGCATGAAGGTTAGGTTACTGTAACCCAGCCTGATCAGAGTTTTCTCTTGCATCAGAGTCTGCAGGATTCCCCCTTACAGTGAAAGGGAATTCTTATGTAAAGGGGAACACTGCAGATCATGATGTAAGGGGGAACTCTGATGTGGAGGGGGGCTCTGGTGACCAGAGACCACCTTATATCAGAATCCACTGCTTTCTCTTTACATCAGAGTTCCCACTTACATCACGGTCCTCAGACTGAGTTCCCCCTAGCACTGTAAGGGGGAATCCTGCAGACTCTGATGTAAAGGGGAACCACCTTCCGTAGAGTAAATACACTAAGGTAAGGGGGGGCACTAATATTTTTGTATTCACTCCCCCCTTTCTTTAGCAACCACCCGCCCTTAGACTGGCCTGGTGGTGCTATCACTGACCTCCTCTCAGGTGCACCATGCAAGGCTCAGTCAGATGGCTCCAGCTTGGCTGCTCTGGTTTTATCCTATAGTCTCTTCATGTCTGACTTCTCCTGTGACCCCCATCCCAGCGGCGCTCCCACTCTTAACTCCTCTCCAGACTCTTCCTCAGAGACTGTAGACACGATACAGTTCTACAGTTCTGACCCGCCATTCTCCACCATTTTTTACTGGGGTCGCTGGGCAGCCGATGGGGGCCCCCCAGGCAAGTGGGGCCCCCGGGCAACTTCCCAGTGTGCCCAATGGAAAAGACAGCCCTGGTGGCAGCCATTTTTGGGGGCATCAGATTTGCCCAGGGGGGTGGCTGTGTCAGTTTAATTTCAGAACACTGTATTTTCCTGGAATAAATGTGGGCAATCCGGGACACGTGGTCACCCTATGCATTAGCTGTTTGCCTGGAGTTTTGTTTTTATATTTGCACATGACACTTTTTCATTCCAGCTTGGTGCGGGTTCTGTACACATGGCTTTGTACACTCAAGCACTGAAGCATGTAGATTGCTTTATAACGCTCTGAACCCCCCTCCCCCACGCTGGACAGGCAGGTTCTTCCTGTGATTCTGGCATGTTACATATCTATCTGCAGTCTGCAGCTGCAGGGAAGTTGAAATATTCAGGATGGCAGCGTAGTCATGCGGGTCAGAGAGCGAGGTGCCATAGGCCAAATGGAGCCGTAGCTCCCGAGCGAAATATGAACAGAATGAACCCAGAATACCAATATGGTGAAAGGAACAGACGCTCTGAAGATTTATCTCCTTTACACTTTACATTTTCTACCAAAAATGACTGACATGCTCAACAATTGCAAAAAAAATAAAATAAAAATAAATTAAAATACTTAAACCAAAAAGTGTTGGCTTCAACTTCTTTAGATAAACTTTAACTCCAAATACACTTACATTTTCTTTACTTTTTCTTTACTGTAGCTATAACCCCTTAGAGTGTTTTACAAGCATTAACAGTATATATATATATATATATATATATATATATATATATATATATATATATATATATATATATATATACACATACACATAACATATATATATATATATATATATATATATTAAGACCTGCAGTGGTTATGGTACTTCGGCCTTCTTTCCATCCCTCAATCGCCGAGCATAAGTGACTATCGCTACCATAGGAGGTAGAGGGATAGTGGAGATGAATGCAGTTTCCAGGATGATTCTTCCCAATGGTTAGATTATTCCCCCAAACATGAGCCAAGACTTCATGAAGGGTATACCAGGCATAGAATAACTTTATTGAGAAGGCAGGCTCTTATATACACCAAAAATAATACTTGCAGTAATCAGATGGACAATGACACACTCCAACCACAACATCATACAATGGGCACTAACAAGCCTCCAATACACATCTTTTAGGAGACAGACATACTGGGCCAGATTCTCATAGAATTTCGCTGGCGTAGCGTAACAGAGCAAGTGCCATATTCTCCATGCACTTGCTCCGTAGTTTGCGGAGGCGTAGAGTAAATGGCCCAGCGTAAGGCCGCATAATTCAAAGGGGGCGGCTTGTATTTAAATTAAGCACGCCCCCGCGTCGATCGAACTGCGCATGCGCCGGCCGGGGAAAAAGCCCAGTGCGCATGCTCCAGCTCACGTCGGAAAGCATCGTTGAAACTGACGTCAAAACGACGTGATCGTCACTACGCAATGCCCTATTCGCGAACGAGTTAATAAAACAACGTAAGCGATGGAAAAAGCAGACGCTGACCCGACGCCATACTTAACATGGCATCCGACGGCACCCGACGGCATCCGACGGTACTGCGTAAGGTTACCCCTCATATTAGCAGGGGTAACCTTACGCGTTCGAAAACGACGTACGCGACGACGGGGCGGCGTAAAATCGTTCGGGAATCGGCGTAGTAGCCTCATTTGCATAGGCAAATGAGAAAACAACGTAAAGGCCACCTAGTGGCTGGAGTTGTCATTACAACTACGATCCGCAAGTGTAATGGTATTACACTTGTCGGATGTTCAGCCGTATCTATGCCAAAGTGATTCAAGCAATCACTCGCATAGATACCCGACAAAAAAAACGGCGATACGACGGGGTATCTGAGATACTCCGTCGTATCGCCTCTGAGAATCTGGCCCACTGTCTCTGAGATAATCTACATGAGTTAATTACTAGTCATTTAGGTGACAAAAGATAAGCTCTTCTCACCTGCTACAAAATACACATTTATCATCAATCGAAATTCACACAATACAGTTTCAATTAGCATCTCACCATGAAAGTTTCTTGAGAGCCAGACTAAGGTTCATTTACATGACAGTAGCAGATGACATTACCACAGCAAGCTTTTATAGTACATCTGCCCTCTCTCTGCCTGGGAGATATTGAGATCAGTTAAGGAATAAATCGATTATCTCCAGGCAGAGAGCACACAATTTTCCCAAAAGTTGGAACACCCCTTTCCACACAAGCTATCCCTACAATTACATATCTCTGGGGGACCAACATATCGAAATTTCACCCAGATCAGTCCAGGGGTTCTTAAAAAACAAACCGAACCTATGAGAAAATACCGAACAAAGTCTATTTTCTTCACATATATATATATATATATATATATATATTTAGCAAAGACTCTGGAGAATAAAATGGCAGCCATTGCAATATTTTATGTCACAGGGTATTTGCACAGCGGTCTTTTTGATAAAACAAATTACACTTTTTTTAATTAAAAAATAAGAAAACAGTAAAGTTAGCCCAATTTTTTTATATATTGTAAAACATATTGTTACAGCGAGTAAATAGATACTGTACCTAACATGTAAAAAAATAAAATAACTGACATGCTTAACAAACAAAAAAAAAGTCTTGGCTTTAACTTCTTTAGACTTTAACTCTATTATAAACTTCAACGTGAATGGATATGTTGAAGTTTATAATAAAATAAAATAAATGATCATAAAAAAAAAGATAGGCCCAGATTCACAGAGAATTAGATTCTCGTAGAGTATCAGAAATACACTACGCCGCCGTTTTTTACCTGGCTCTACATGGAATCCAGGTAGATTTTGTCCAGTAAACGACGGCGGCGTAGTGTATTTCTCCCGTCGCAATCCATCTACGCGAGTAGGGGGCGTGAAGGATTTAAAATAGGCGCGTTCCCGCGGCGATCGAACTGCGCATGCTCCGTTCGCAAATTTCCCGCCGTGCATTGCGCGAAATCACGTCGTTACGTCATTCGTTGTTTGAGTAGCGTCGTTTATGGACATTTCTATTCCCGAACGAGTTACGTAAAAAAAAAAAAAAAAATTAAATTTGACGCGGGAACGACGGCCATACTTAACATGGGCTACGCACCGTTAGACCAGCAAAAAGCTGGTCTAACAGTACGTAAAAAAAAACAGACGTAAGCGATTGCTAAGACCGCTCGTATCTTCGTGGATCGGCGTAAAAACACATTTGCATATCCCGACGCATCAAAACGACGCGAACTCCTCCCAGCGGCCGCCAAAAATATAGCAGCGTAGATCCGAATGCTTACGAAGACGTAAGCCTCTCGGATCGAAGCCCGAAGCCGCCGTATCATGGTTTGAGGATTCAAACTAGTGATACGGCGCGCGAAATTTGAAATTACTCCTGTCTAACACCAGTTAGACAGGCGTAATTGCTTTATGAATCTGGGCCATAGACTTTAACTACAAATACACTTACTGTACATAAAATGATATTGTAACTCATTGTAACCCCACAAGGATGTACAGTATATATATATATATATTAGGGCTGTGCAAATTAACTTTTAATTAATCGATTAATCTTTAATTTTTTTGATCGATCAAAATCTTTTTGATCGATCAAAATCTTTTTGATCGATTAAAATTCTTTTGATTGATACTCACCTCTCCGCCAGCTTCTGGGCCTTCAGGGAGTTTCGTCTTAGATCCGGTAACGTCATGGACACCGGCGGGGGTTGCCGTGTCCATCTGAAGGGCTCCTTTGCTGTGCCTTCATATCTGCATGCCGGCCGAACCTTACTATTTGCCACACGCAAGGGCTGTTATGCCGCGTACACACGATCACTTTATGTGATGAAAAAAAACAGTGGGCCAGATTCACAGAGCCGTAACTCCTGTCTATGGTGTTAGACTGGAGTAATTTCAAATTACGCGCATTTTTTAGCTAGTCGGAAACCTCTAACCATGAATAGACGGCTGCGGGCTTCAATTCGACTGGATAACGTGTTCGTACGCCTTCGGATCTACGCTGCAATAAAATTGCGGCCACTGGGTGGACTTCCCGTCGTTTTCCGCGTCGGGGTATGCTAAAGAGCTTTTGCCGGCGATCCCTGAAATTACGATCTTCATTCGCAATCTCTTACGGCATCTTTAGTCATCTTTTTTTTGCGTAACACTATACCAGCTTTTTGCTGCTCTAATATTAGACAGCCCATGTTAAGTATGGCCGTCGTTCCCGCGTCGAATTTCTACGTTTTCCGACGTCTTTTATTATTTTTTACGTAAGTCGTCCGGGAATAGGAATGTTCGTAAACGACGCTACTCAAACAACGAATGACGTAACGACGTGATTTCGCGCAATGCACGGCGGGAAATATCTGAACGGAGCATACGCAGTTCGATCGCCGCGGGGACGCGCTTAATTTAAATGCATCATGCCCCCTAATCACAGATTTCGATTACGCGGCGAGAAATAGACTACGCCGCCGTAGCGTACGGGCAAAAATCTACCAGAATTCGGTGTAGAGCCTGGTGAAATACGGCAGCGTAGAGTATTTCGATTACGCAGCGCAATATTAAGTGTATCTGAATCTGGCCCAACGTTTTCTGTGAAGTAAAAAACAACGTTTTTGAAACTTCACTTTTCAAAGACGATGTTGCATACACACCATCGTTTTTTCACAAAAAGCGAGGTTACGTTCACCACTCTTTTCCATTGAAGCTCGCTTCATAACCAGCTTCAATTTTTTTTTGTCGTTTTTTTACAAGACATAAAAGGACGTTTTCCCCTACACACGGTCAATGAAATTGACGTTTTTAAAAACGTCATTTTTTTTCATCACATAAAGTGATCGTGTGTACGCGGCATTACACTTCTCTCTATCACTTTCCTTTATCAACCTGTGATTCTACAGCCATCCACTGGGAGTTGTGATAGTTCCCTTCATGGGACATCTACATGCCGACGGGCTGATGTTAACCCCTCCTCATCTGGATTCAGCAGTGGTATCGTTGTACACATTTTTATACCAGTATAATACTTAGCTACATTTTTTTTGACTGCTTTTGGTACCGTTTGGTATTACTCGCACCATTTTTACAGTTTATGTAGCTACATGGATTTTATCTCCAGTGCAATATTTATTTTGTTACCTACTTGAAGACTATAAAAGTTTTAATGCTATTCCCATCAAACGCTGCCTTTGTGTGTTTTTTGTATCCTGCTCTCCATTTTTCCAGTGGTTGGAGCTGCACTGGGAATCAGCCTGCAAGGAGATCAGCTAAAAGTAGTTGGATCGGTATGTGCATTGTAATTAATCGAAATTAGTCGATTAATCGATAAAAAAAAAAAAGATTAATCGAACACAAAAATTTTGATCAGTAACAGCCCTAATATATATATATATATATATAGATATATACTGTATATATCCACTTGACCTCTGAAAAATTTACCCCCCTTCATGACCAGGCACTGCACTACTTTAACCACTTCTGGACCAGGCATATTTCTGACTTTTGTTGTTTACAAGTTAAAAATCAGCATTTTTTGCTAGAAGATTGGACAGGCGATCGCCTAGGACCTGTCAGTGTCCCAGGGCATCGCCTACAGGGAGGGGCTGCAATAAGGCGATTAAGCCTAATCGCCTTACCTGCCCCTCGGCGGAAGCAGGAAGTGGGACAGGAAGTCCCACTCCTCCTGAAGCCCCCACTCCCCCCCAAAAAAAATTACATGCCAAATGTGGCATGTAAGGGGGTGTGGAGTGGAACAAGCGGAAGTTCAATTTTTGGGTGGAACTCCGCTTTAAGCAGCGGGCCGGGCAGCTAGCCGCCGCTGCATGCTTACAAACCAATGAGTCATCAGCTGTCAGCTGGCTTCCCCACAAAACAAATGCTGGCACTAGAAATTTCAGAAAAAAAGGAGAACCCAATGCCAAAATAAAGTAAAAAAACGGAGTAGGGTCCGTCCAAAATCCATACTAGACCCTTATCCAAGCATGCAGCACAACAGGTCAGGAAAGGGGGGTCGACGAGCGAGCACCCCCCCTCTTAAACCATATCAGGCCACATGCCCTCAACAAAGCACCTTGCTCCATGTTGATGGGGGCAAGGGCCTCTTACTCACCACCCTGGGCTGTGGTTGTGGGGGTCTACGGGTGGGGGGGCTTATCGTAATCTGTACAGCTATCCAAAAAAGTGTCAAAAATAAATAAAAACAGTAAACAAGTTTTTGACAATTACTTTATTAAAAAAAAAAAAAATCCTGATGTAGATCCGTTGCCTGCCGCCACCACCGGACCCGAAACCCCCACCCAAAAAATGCTTCACAGTCAATGAAGGCTAACCACCTACTGCAGGCTCCGCTGTTTCTCAGTTCTTATATAGATAAGGGGCGGAGCAACCCGGTGACATCACTTGGTGGCCCACCCCCTTGTGACATCACCAACCGGTGTATGCTGTGTCCGAGAACACCTGTACGGGTGATGTACGGGCTGAACTTTTTCTCGGCCCGGACCGTTTGGCTAACACTACTCACTGATTTATTTGAATCTTAAAGAAAATATTCAGTAGATTTAAAATTAACCACTTAAGGACCGCCTCCTGCACATTTACGTCGGCAGAATGGCACGGCTGGGCACATGCACGTACAGGTACATCCTGTGCTAGTACCCAGCCGTGGGTCGCGGGTGCCTTCCCGTGACCCGGTCCGAAGCTCCGGGAACCACGGGACTCGCTGACCCGATCGCCGCTGGAGTCCGGCGATCGTTCCCCGGAGCTGAAGAACGGGGAGAGCCGTGTGTAAACACGGCTTCCCCGTTCTTCACTGTGGCGGCGTCATCGATCGTGTGATCCCTTTTATAGGGATACACAATCGATGACGCCACACCTACAGCCACACCCCCTTACAGTTGTAAACACACATTAGGTCACACATAACCCCTTTAGCGCCCCTTGTGGTTAACTCCCAAACTGCAATTGTCATTTTCACAATAAACAATGCATTTTTTGCTGTGAAAATTACAATGGTCCCAAAAATGTGTCAAAATTGTTCGAAGTGCCCGCCATAATGTCGCAGTCATGAAAAAAATCGCTAATCGCCGCCATTAGTAGTAAAACTATCCCCTATTTTGTAAACGCTATAAATTTTGCGCAAACCACCCGATAAACGCTTATTGCGATTTTTTTTTTACCAAAAATAGGTAGAAGAATACGTATCGGCCTAAACTGAGGAAAACATTTTTTTATATATATTTTTGGGGGATATTTATTATAGCAAAAAGTTAAAAATATTGTTTTTTTTTTTTCAAAATTGTCGCTCTATTTCTGTTTATAGCGCAAAAAATAAAAAACGCAGAGGTGATCAAATACCACCAAAAGAAAGCGCTATTTGTGGGAAAAAAAGGACGCCAATTTTGTTTGGGAGCCACGTCGCACGACCGCGCAATTGTCAGTTAAATCGACGCAGCGCCGAATCGCGAAACCTGGCCTAAAGGTCCGGGTCTTAAGTGGTTAACACTGAGGATCAGCTCAGCGGATAGAACTGATTCCCTTTTTGCTACAACCGATATCGGAATGGAGCTTTAAAGGTCCGTTCATCTAAAATCTTTCCAATAAAAATGAAACCGCGGTTTATCCACTCGGCTAACCCCGGTAATTATGGACGTCGGTCTCCCCGGGGGTTTTCCCTGCTGAATTATGTATAAGGATCGCGTCTCTTCCTATGGAACCACTAAAGGGATTTTATGCGCAGAGATGAGTAATTAATCCAAGCCAGATTGTTGTTTGGTATACTGTATGTATTGCTTATTAGTGGCTATATCTGATACGATGCGAGGATCCATTCCCTGGAAACGATACCATCTGTATGCCATGAATAAGAAGTAATGGAATTTAATCCTGTAGGGGCAATCTACATGGAAATGGCTGCATGCTGTCCCGAGCCTTGTTTGCATCTATTAACCACTTCAGCCCCGGAAGATTTTACCCCCTTCCTGACCTCTTTTTGCGATTCGGCGCTGAGTCGTTTTAACTGACAATTGCGCAGTGGTGCGATGTGTCTCCCAAACAAAATTGGCGTCCTTTTTTCCACACAAATAGAGCTTTCTTTTGGTGGTATTTGATCACCTCTGCGGTTTTTATTTGTTGCGCTATAAACAAAAAAAAGGGAGTCAATTTTGAAAAAAAAATAAGCAATATTTTTAAGTTTTTGCTATAATAAATATCCTCAAAAAATATAAAAAAAAAACAAGACATTAGTTTCACTTTAAGGGCAGCAGAGAAGAATCCGTTCTACTGCCCTGCTAGACAGGGCTGTTCTGTGTAAAGTTCATAGACCTTCTATAAGTACAAATCTTTTGGTGGGACAGCTTTTATGTTCACTTCTCTTTTTATTTAGCTGTTTACTGGGAATCCAACATTATTTATTGAGGTATTTCTACCCAAAGTTTGTGAATTTTCAGAAAAGAAGGTATGACCTTTTAGATAGAAAAAAACACACATTCTAACAGCAGAAAGAACATCCAGAAAATACGGGAAAACTCTGTAATAAAAAGTTAGTAATACATTTGGATTTTCGGGGGAACAAAGCACCAGATATGAGCATCTGCAGGAACGCGCCTTGTTGATTAGTCAAGGCTGAGTAATATATTTGTTCTATGCGCAGTCTGATCCTTCTCCGCCACGCCGCTTTAACCGTGCGTGCGATGGGACGGAACCGCGTTGGATGTATCTTATGGGTAGTCACACCGATGTCACGCACTTATTGTCCCATCGGAATTCATAATGAACGCAGCAATTACTTCCAACCGAATTCATCTTTTGGTGTAAATACAAGGCTCTTTCGGAAATAATATTTAACCACTTACTCACCGCAGGACGTCATACGACGTCCTCCACTTTGTGGGGCTATATCTGAATGATGGGTGCAGCTACAGGCATTATTCAGATATCGCTGTCTTCAGCCGGCGATTCTGTGCACCATAAGAATGATCAAAGCGGTGGTTCCGCCGCTTGATCATTCTTATGGGCGGCGGGAGACGCCCCCTCCCTCCCACCGCCATCCGGTGCTTCTCCGGGCTCTCCCGTGCCATCGGGGGCCGGAGAGCGAATCGGTCGGCGTTTCCTGCAGAACCATAGAGATGACTGGTGACCAGACGGTCACAGTCATCTCTATGACCGTCGGAGGACCGGACGCGACATTATGACATCACGCCCGGTACCCGGAATGTAAACCGAGCCGCAATCGCGGCTGAAAGCATTAGATTTTTGAATTTTTTTCACGATCTAATGCTTTCCAGTCTGGAGGAGAGATGTGAGGTCTTATTGACCCCCCCACATCTCTCCATAAAGAGGACCTGTCACAGTGATTCCTATTAAAAGGGATGTTTACATTCATTGTAATAGGAATAAAAGTGATAAAAAAAAAAAAAAAAAGTAAAAAAAAGTGTAAAAATAAAAAAAATTAAGTAAAAATATATATATATTTTTTTAAAACGCCCCTGTCCTGGTTGCTCACGTGCAGAAGCGAACACGCATGCAAGCCCTGCCCACATATCTAAACACCGTTCAAAACCCTACATGTGAGGTATCATCGCGTGCGTTAGAGCGTGTGCAACAATTCTAGCACTAGACCTCCTCTGTAATTAAAAAATAGTAACCTGTAAAAAAATTAAAGCGTCGCCTATGGAGATTTTTAAGTACCGAAGTTTGGCGCCATTCCACGAGTGTGCGCAATTTTAAAGCGCGAGATGTTAGGTATCTATTTACTCGGCGTAACATCGTCTTTCACATTATACAAAAAAATTGGGCTAACTTTACTGTTTTGTTATTTTTTTATTCATGAAACAGTTTTTTCCCCTAAAAAAAGGTGTTTGAAAAATGATTGCGCAAATACCACGCGAGAAAAAAAGTTGCAATGACCCCCATTTTATTCCCTAGGCTGTCTGCTAAAAAAAAATATATAATGTTTGGGGGTTCTTATTAATTTTCTAGCAAAAGAATTTAGATTTTTACATGAAGGAGAGAAGTGCCAAAATAGGCCCGGTGGACAAGTGGTTAATTGTACTAGTAAGCTGAAAGCACTTTATTGGGCACTGGCAGGGGGTTATGATGGGCCATCGATTGGCAGCTTATGGGTACATTTGATGGGGGCTGATAATCAGCACAGACCCCTCCCCCCCCCCCTGACAGGAAGAGGCACCGATCAGTTCTCCCTGACAGCGCAAACTGAAGAATGCCGCTTACCAGCACTTCCTGGTTCATGCCATGATCAGCTGTGATTGGTCACAGCTGATCATGTGGTAAGGAACCTCTGTCGGAGGCTTCTTATCATGATTGGAGATGCTGCGTGCCCCCGCGGGCGGGCGCCAGCATGGTATCCTGGTGGACGTCATATGACACCCAGTTCGGATGATAGAAGCACTTCCCGCCTGTCCCTGGCTTCTCGCAAACTGCAATCAGGACTTCTTATGTCTTTCTTTCACCAATGTCTTTCTTCTTGTCACTCTTCCATAAAGGGCAGATTTGTGGAGAGCACCACTAATAGTTGTCCTGTGGGTTAATAAATGTTATACTTGTGTGATCTCACTTTGCACATATGCAGTGGCGGTTCGTCCATAGAGGGCGCTGAAGCGCCGCCCCCTCTGGCTCTTGCACAGCCACAGCCACTGAAATACATAGATTCATGCATTGCAATTTGTATTTTCGCCACTGCCGCCCACTAGATGTTGAGCGCCGGCCATCTGAATAACGGCAGCTGGTTGGCTGTGTGGAAGTGCCTATCAGAGCCAGCGGCTGTAGTCTGCTTCCTGAATGTTTATCCTTGGGACGTACCGGCGGTGAGTTCCTTGGATAAGACTGACAGGCGTCTCAGCCAATCAGGTTCACCGGTTCTGGTTATCGGTAACCTGATTGGCTGAAGTGTCATCGAGGGCGGGAGAAGACATCGTGTTAGGCAGGGGGCATTTTACAGGTCACAGTGGCAGCATTTAACTGGGCACAGTGGCTACAATTGCTGGGCACAGTGGCGACAATTATTGGGCAGAGTGGCTACAATTGCGGGGCACAGTGGCGACAATTGCGGGGCACAGTGCCTACAATTGCGGGGCACAGTGGCGACAATTGCGGGGCACAGTGCCTACAATTGCTGGGCACAGTGGCTAAAATTGCTAGGCACAGTGGTAACAATTGATGGCACATACAAGTCACAGTGGCAGCATTTTACTGGGCACAGTGGTAACAATTGATGGCACATACAGGTCACAGTGGCAGCATTTTACTGGGCACAGTGGCGACAATTGCGGGGCACAGTGGCTACAATTGCTGGGCACAGTGGCGACAATTGCGGGGCACAGTGGCTACAATTGCTGGGCACAGTGGTAACAATTGATGGGCACAGTGGTAACAATTTATGGCACATACAGGTCACAGTGGCAGCATTTTACTGGGCACAGTGGCGACAATTGCGGGGGACAGTGGCTACAATTTTAGGGGCACAGTGGCTACAATTGATGGGCACAGTGGTTACAATTGATGGCACAGTGGTAACAATTGATGGCACAGTGGTAACAATTGATGGGCACAGTGGTAACAATTGATGGGCACAGTGGTAACAATTGATGGGCACAGTGGTAACAATTGATGGCACAGTGACTGCGTTTGATGGCATGGCACAGTGGTGACAATTGATGGCACAGTGGTAACAATTGATGGGCACAGTGGTAACAATTGATGGGCACAGTGGTAACAATTGATGGCACAGTGACTGCGTTTGATGGCATGGCACAGTGGTGACAATCGATGGCACAGTGGCTGCATTTGATGGCATGGCACAGTGTTTGAGTTTGATGGCATAGCACAGTGGTGACAATTGATGGCACAGTGGCTGCATTTGATGGGCACAGTGAGGCTGCAATTGTTTTTTTTTTTCCGTTTGCGCTCCCCCCCAAAAAAAAAAAATTGAGCACCAGCCGCCACTGCACATATGGAATATAAACCCTAAACGAACTTAAACTGTCACGTGACCATGACACAACAGTGTTTCACTAATACATGGAGGTGTGTTACTGGCCAGATCACCAGGTGAAAACCGAGAGGGAGGAAACAGGCAAAAGAAAAGAAAACAAATGCAGCCGTCACATCTGATCTAATCCTTTTTGGTTTTGGATTTAATAACTGCTTTAAGTGCAAATAAGCCAGAACTTTTGTTGAAACAAAAACTATTACAGTTTATAATGACTAAATTCTCGATGCGTAGACCACATTTAGCAGCGTCGGTATGCAGTGTTTAAATTAACAATTACAACGTGACTAATTTTCCCACCTAATTAAAGTTTATGTTTTTTTTGTTTGTTTGTTTTTTTATAGCTTTTACTCGACAAACTGTTTTATTAAATACTTTTCTCTTGCTTTTTTTTTTCTTTTTAACCACTTCCCGCCCGGTCAATAGGAGATTGACGTCCGGGAAGTGGTTCTGAAATCCTGACTGGACGTCTACTGACGTCCTGCAGGATTTCATGCCGCGCGCACCCGTGGGGGCGCGCAGAGTGGCGATCGCTGATGCGGGGTGTCAGTCTGACACCCTGCATCTCCGATCTCGGTAACGAGTCTCCGGCGGAGGCTGGCTACCACGTGATCAGCCGTGTCCAATCACGGCTGATCAAGATGTAAACAGGAAGAGCCGTCGATGGCTCTTCCTCACTCGCGTCTGACAGACGCGAGTACAGGAGAGCCGATCGGCGGCTCTCCTGACAGGGGAATTGTTTATCAGCGCATCCCCCCCTCGGATGCCCACACTGGACCACCAGGGAAGGGCAATAAAAAAGAAAAAAGGGGCAATTAAAAAAAAAAAAAGTCAGGATTTTTTTTTGAAAATAAAACAAGGCCAATACAAAAAAAGAAAGATGCCAGTCAGTGCCCACACTGACTGGCAAATTAGATCAATCAGTGCCACCCCACAGTGTCCATCGGTATCACCCCACAGTGTCCATCAGTGCCACCCCACAGTGTCCATCAGTGCCACCCCACAGTGTCCATCAGTGCCACCCCACAGTGACAATCCATGCCCAGTGCCCACCTATCAGTGCCCATCTGTGCCACCCATAAGTACCCATCAGTGCCACCCATAAGTGCCACCCATGAGTGCCCATCTGTGCCGCCTATGAGTGCCCAGTGCTACCCATGCGTGCCCATCAGTGCCGCCTATGAGTGCCCATCAGTGCCACCTATAAGTGCCCATCAGTGCCACCTATAAGTGCCCATCAGTGCCGCATACCAGCGCCGCCTATCGGTGCGCATCAGTGTCACCTCATCGGTGCCTATCAGTACTACCTCACCGGTGTCCATCAGTGCCACCTCATCAGTTCCCATCAGTGCCCGTAATTGAAAAAGAAAACATACTTATTTACAAAAAAAATAACAGAAAAAAATAAAAATGTATTTTTTTTTTCAAAATCCAGTCTTTTATTAGTTGTTGCGCAAAAAATAAAAACCGCAGAGGTGATCAAATACCACCAAAAGAAAGCTCTATTCGTGGGGGAAAAAGGACGCCAATTTTGTTTGGGTACAGTGTAGCATGACCGCGCAATTGTCATTCAAAGTGCGACAGCGCTGGAAGCTGAAAATTGGCTTGGGCGGGAAGGTGCGTAAGTGCCCGGTATGGAAGTGGTTAAAGAAGGTGACATTTGCACAAAACTATAATGATATATATGTGGCACTAACTCAATATATGTGAATAAACAATTGTATAAAACAATCAAAACACATAATCAACTTCAAGTCAATATTCAGTATAAAAAGTGCATGAGCAATAAATAACTTCAAGTCCATAAAGAATCCAAAATTCATACGCAAGTGCCGAAAAGTGCATGGGCAAACAGGAATCTTCAATGTCAGCGGAACGTGCAATACAATGTGGAGTGATCAAAAGTTGCAAAGTAAGCTTCAATTCTTAACCACTTTCCGACCAGCGCACGACAAAATACGTTGGCACAATGGCATGGCTGCGCAAATAGGCGTACCTGTACGCCCCTTTAAATTTTGCGCAAGTGGGCGCACACGTGCCTGCCGCGCAGAGGCGTATCTAGTGAAAATGGCGCCTATGGCAAGCACTGAAACTGCGCCCTTGTCAAAACATTTAAACCCATCTTTCAGATAACCAGGGACACGGCGGGGACAGAGAGGGACACTGGGGACCACTTGCGGCTGGTACTGAAATTGTTTGGGGGGGGCGCAAACAAACTGAAAAAAACCCCATAAATTTAAGCCACTGTGCTCATCAAATGCAGCCACTACCCTATGTGGATCCGGTCTTGCCAGTCATCGGCCGTCTTGGGTGCACCTGTCAAGGAGAAATATTAGCAATAGCTGTGCCGGCATTGCGCTTCAGCAGGGTGGGCGCGGTGCCGGGAGCTACATTAGTGCAGGAGGCGGCCATGGGGGGACGGATGGGGATTTTTGCATGCAGGGGGATGGCTTTTTGTCGCCCCCCTCCCATTTGGCGCCCATGGCACTTGCCATGGCTGCCATACCCTAGATACGCCACTGCTGCCGAGTGAGGGTACTTGCGGGTCCCGTGGACTCTATTGCCTCGTTTCCACTGAGCGGATCGGTTCGGTACGGTACGCTATTTTGGGTGTTTCCATTATGAAAGCCATAAAACCGAACCGTACCGGACCATTCTGGGTCCTGCTTCAGATGTGGGGCCATAGAAAATGTAACGGTTTGGTTAGGGCGGACCTACAATACATTCCACTGATTGGTGGACACCCTAGGCATTTTTTCTAAACCCTGAATGGCCCGGGACGGTCCGACTTGCAGTGGAAACGCTCACAAGAATAGACCGGACCCTTCTAAGCGCTCCAAACTGTACCGACCCGAACCGTTCCGTTCAGGGCAGGACTTAGGGTGGTGGGGGCCCCTGGGCTTGAGTGTTGATTGAAAGGGCCCTCTGGAGCTAAGGGGGATCTAAGTTGTTGAGCGGGGGGGGGGAATGATCTAAGTTGTTGAGCGAGGGGGAGACCGACTGCAATCAAAGTTGTTGAGCGGGGGGTTCAAATTCAATAGAAGTTGTTGAGCGGGGGGATTGAAGTTGCTGAGAGCGGCGAGGGGGTCGCGGAACGATTAAAGTAGCTGAGCAGGGGGGGCCATCGTAGTTGATGAGCAGGGGGATCCACAATTGCATGGCTCTTCTTGCTTTCTCCTCCCGTGCTGCATGGCTCTTCCTGCTTCCTCCTCCCGTGCTGCATGGCTCTTCCTGCTTCCTCCTCCCGTGCTGCATGGCTCTTCCTGCTTCCTCCTCCCGTGCTGCATGGCTCTTCCTGCTTCCTCCTCCCGTGCTGCATGGCTCTTCCTGCTTCCTCCTCCCGTGCTGCATGGCTCTTCCTGCTTCCTCCTCCTGGGGGCCCCCACAGTCAAGCCCAATGGTAAGTCCGGCCCTGGTTCTGTTCAGTGGAAACAAGGCAAAAGTCCGCCGGTGGCCCGCAATCGGGACACGGAGAGGCGGAACAGGGAGATGGCTATGTAAACAAGGAATTTCCCTGTTCTGCCTAGCAACATGACAGGGATCTACTGCTCCCTGTGATTGGGAGCAATGATCGCTGTTATGTTCTAGTGAGAGCATCCCCCTACGGTTAGAGTGAGCACTACTACTTGTTGCCAACCTTTGGCTTGTTCCTGACTACGCTTTTGCTTGATCCCAACCTGCAACCCCTTGTTACCGACCTTTGGCTTGTTTACTGACTACTCTTCTGCTTGATCCCTCTCTGCTATATCTCTACTCCAGCCTGCTCACCTGCTGGTGGGGTCGATACCGAGGACTGCGACCTGGAACTAACACACAGCAAAACCCCTCTCCACCATCAGGTGAATACCGGTTAGTCCTTAGACCCAGAACCTCAGGTGAGCCCATGTCATCCACCAGGGTGACCTGCTTATGTACTAATGCCACTGGTTGGTGGGAGTCTCTCTACTGCTATAGCTACTGGCCTCCGAGCCTGACCCATGACAGTGAGAGCCATACATACTGAAATTTTTTTTTTTTTAGTTTGCATACAAGTAAAATATTAATGCTGATAAACTGCATTAATTGTAAACTATGGGATAAATGTAATAAAATCTATTAACCACTTAAGACCCGGACCATTATGCAGGTTGCCCCTTTTTTGCGATTCGGCACTGCGTCGTTTTAACTGACAATTGCGCAGTCGTCCGATGTGACTCCAAAACAAAATTGGGTCTTTTTTCCCCCCACAAATAGAGCTTTCTTTTTGTGGTGTTTGATCACCTCTGCGGTTTTTATTTGTTGCGCTATAAACAAAAATAGAGCGTCAATTTTGAAAAAAAAACAAAAATGTTATACTTTTTGCTATAATAAATATGCCCAAAAAATATATAAAAAAAACGATTTTTTTCCTCAGTTTAGTCCGATACGTATTCTTCTACATATTTTTGGGACAAAAAGTGCTATAAAAATGCACGGATTACTGTGAAAATTACAATTGCAGTTTAGGAGTTGTGACGAGACCCTTGCTCGCTCGCTTCCGCTCTACTGACACTCCTCTGCTACTATTGGATCAGATTGCCAATTGCAACGTCTGATGGTTCAGTCATCCAAGGTTCCGGGATCCGAACTACAGCTAGGCCAGGCAGGCTGTATGTAAGTTCAAACAGGACTCTTTTATTGAAAGCCACACAGCACACTTTTATACAGAATTTGGAACATCCCACCCCCAACAACCGCTTTCCTATTGGTCAATTTTAAAGTACATTTGTGGTTCTCACTCAGGTCCTCCTTAACCATGCAAATGAGGACTTGGAATAGTCAACAGGGATTGGTCCCATAGCTTGAATAGCATGACTGCTATGTGTAATGAGACAGAAGCCCCAGGGGGCAATCAATGTACACAACAGCCAGACACAGAACAATGGAGCCGTCTGGAGAGGGAGTTAGCCTTAAGACAGGGCAGAGACCCCCCACTGTGTAACAGATTTCAAGTAGAAACACTTTAGCATTCCAAGGTCCATGACAGGAGTTAACCACTAAGGGGCGCTGTAGGGGTTAAGTGTGACCTCATATGTGTTTCTAACTGTAGAGGGGCGGGGCTGGACGTGTGACGTCAGTGATCGTCGTTCCCTATATCAGGGAACAGACGATCACTGACACACAGAAGAACGGGGAAGGTGTGTTTATTACACTCACCTCTCCCCGTTTTTCAGCTCCTGGTGACCAGATCGCGGGACACCGGCGGCGATCGGGTCCGCGGGCGAGGTCACGGAGCTTCGGACCGGGTCGCGAGCGCGCCCACGGCTGGGCACTTAAAGAGGACTTACAGGTACGTGCTTGTGCCCAAATGTGCCATTCTGCCGACGTATATTGTCGGTAGGGGGTCCTTAAGTGGTTAAATAAAAAAGCTTTGCGTATTCACACCACAGTCAGCCAAGGAATCGGGATCGGCATTGATAAATGGCTCTGTGAAAATAACAAGCAATATTTTAATTAAGCAGAGGTAATGTAACACAATCTGCAGAATTGGATGCATACGTTTTTATAGCACAATTATGCATTTCATTGAGCTGGAAATTTTACGGCTTCCATGAGAATTAACAAGCAAAGTTTGGAATATTAAATGGGGGAAAAAAAAATTAAAAAAATGGGTTGTCTCATCTGGAATATTCACGGCAAGCTGGTGTCAAAATGTGTCTGCGAAATGGTAATGCAAGACCCTCTATCAAGTTTTCCCAAATTTTCCAAACTGTTAATTGTTAGGAAACAGAGGGGGTGGGGGGGGGGTATTTACTATTGGTCTCCAGGGTTTGAGTGGGGGGTGTAGCTGATGGAGGGGGATAAAGGCCTTGGGAAACCCAAGGAGCCACCAAAAAATACATCTCAAAAAAGTTGATTTTATTTCAGTAATAAAATTCAAAAAGTGAAACGCGTATATTCTACTGTATAGGTCCATTATACAGAGAGTGAAATATTTCAAGCATTTTCATTTAATTTTGATGATTATGGCTTACAGCTAGCGACAGCCCCAACTTCAGTATCTCAGAAAATGTGAATATTGTGAAAAAGTTGAATATTGTAGACTCGTGATGTCACACTCTAATCAGCTAATTAATGCAAAACACCTGTAAAGGTTTCCTGAGCCTTTAATCACTTAAGCGCCGGACCAATATGCTGCTAAATTCCCAAAGGTGTTTTTACAATTCGGCACTGCGTCGCTTCAACAGACTATTGCGCGGTTGTGCGACGTGGCTCCCATACAAAATGTGCATCCTTTTCTTCCCACAAATAGAGCTTTCTTTTGATGGTATTTGATTGTCTCTGCGATTTTTTTTTTTTGCGATATAAACGGAAAAAAAATTATATTTTCTACTTTTTGTTATAAGAGAAATCGAATAAACTACATTTTAGTCAAACATTTAGGCCAAAATGTATTCAGCCACATGTCTTTAGTAAAAAAAAAAAAAAATCGCAATCGCAATATAAAAAAAAACTAGCTACCTAGCGGCAACAGTGACACTGAGGCGGCGTACACACGATCAAATTTGTCCGCTCAAACTGGCCGACGGACCAGTTCAGCAGACAAATCCGATCGTGTGTATGGGCTAGCGGACATGCTTTAAAATTTGTCCACCGGAGACATGTCCGTCGCATATGTCCGCTGGTTAGTACAATCACCAGCGGACATATCTGCCCGCACAAGCGTCGGAAGGATGCGACGCATGCGTGGAAGTTTTTTACTTCCTGGTGCGGTGACGTTGCGGCGTCAACGTCACCGCCACGTCACCGCGCTGTCTGCCGGCGGGGATTTTGATCCGATGGTGTATACACGCCATCGGACCAAAGTCCGGAGGAGACATGTCCGCTGGAAACGGTCCGTTTCAGCTTACATGTCCCTCCGTGTGTACGCGGCCTAATACAGCGATCAGAAAACCGATCGCTTAGTGACACTGGCAATAGGGGGTGGAAGGGTTAACTAGGGCGGTGATCAAGGGGTTAAACCTTTATTTGGGGGGGTAGGGGGCTACCCTGGACACTAACTGTCACACTGACACTAAATGCAGTGATCAGTAAATATATAATCACTATAATCAGTGACACTGTGACAGGGGGGTGGGTGTTCTGAAGGGGTTAATGTGCCTATGTGTATGGTGTCAGTGTAGTGTTAGTGCGACTTACTGTGTGATGTCTTCTCTCCTCTTGCGGGATTGAAAATACCCGATCGGACCCCGACCCACTAGAAGGCAGGGACGTACTAGTACGCCCATCTGCCTGTACGTGCCATTTTGTGGACGTACATATACATGCGTTAAGTGGTTAAATGGTCTCTCAATCTGGTTCAGTAGGGTACACAATCAAGGGGAAGACTGCTGACTTGACCAGAAGACGGTCATTGACACCATCCACATGGAGGGTACATCACAAAAAGGCATTGCTAGAGAAGCTGGCTGTTTACAGAGTGCTGTATCCAAGCATAATAATGGAAAATTGAGTGGAAGGAAAAAGTGTGGTAGAAATAGGGTGTAAAAGCAACAGGGATAACTGCAGCCTTGAGAGGATTGTAAAGCAAAGGCCAATCCAGAATTTGGGGAGTTTCACAAGGAGTGGACTACGGTTGGTGTCAGTCCTTCAAGAGCCACCGCACACAGATGTATCCAGGACATGGGCTCCAACTGCTGCATTCCTTATGTCAATCCACTCCTGAACCAGAGACAATGTCAGAAGCGCCTTACCTGGGCTAAAGGAGAAAAATGTTTGAATTTCATTTGGAAGTCAAGGTCGCAGAGTTTGGAGGAGGAGTGGAGAGGCACATTATCCAAGTTGCATGAGGACCAGTATGAAGTTTCCACGGTCAGTGATGATTTAGGGAGCTGTGTCAAGTCTAAAGTCAGCACAGCCCTCTACCAGGAAATTCTAAAACTCCCCTCTGCTGACCATCTTTATGGAGATGCTAATTTCATTTTACAGCAGGACTGGCACCTCCCACACTGCCAAAAGAACCAATGCCTGGTTTATCATGGTAACACAGTGCTTGATTGGCCAGCAAACACGCCTGACCTAAACCCCATAGAGAATCTGTAGGGTATTGTCAATAGGAAGGTGAGAGACACCAGACCCAACAATACAAACAAGCTGAAGACCTCTCAACGCAACCTGGGCTTCCATAACACCTCAGCAGTGCACCAGGCTGATCACCCCCATGCCACGCCGCATTGATGCAGTCATTCATGCAAAAGGAGCCCCAACCAAGTATTAAGAGATCACAGGAGCACATGGGGATTCTCTGGAGTGGTATATCAACACAAGTCCAAGGCCCACCCATCACAAATCATAAGATACAGTCTCGTCAAGCAACACAAAATCTCACAGGCCCTGAAGAAGGGTGAGCTCCTGTTCTTTAAAATGTATTGGCAGTACCTCATCATCTTAACCAATAAAGAGGCTGTAAAGGTACAATTTTTTTGCCCTAAATAGCTTCCTTTACCTTAGTGCAGTCCTCCTTCACTTACCTCATCCTTCCATTTTACTTTTAAATGTCCTTATTTCTTCTGAGAAATCCTCACTTCCTGTTCTTCTGTCTGTAACTCCACACAGTAATGCAAGGCTTTCTCCCTGGTGTGGAGTGTCATGCTTGCCCCCTCCCTTGGACTACAGGAGAGTCAGGACGCTCTCTACATTGCAGATAGAGAAAGGAGCTGTGTGTTAGAGAGTGTCCTGACTCCCCTGTAGTCCAAGGGAAGGGGGCGAGCACGACACTCCACACCAGGGAGAAAGCCTTGCATTACTGTGTGGAGTTACAGACAGAAGAACAGGAAGTGAGGATTTCTCAGAAGAAATAAGGACATTTAAAAGCTAAATGGAAGGATGAGGTAAGTGAAGGAGGACTGCACTAAGGTAAGAGCCGGTTCACACTGGGGCAACTCGTCAGGTGACTCAGCCGCCTGACAAGTCGTGTCCCATTCTATTCAATAGAACCATTCTAATAGGTCGCTCCGACTTAGAAAAAGGTTCTTGTACGACTTTGGGTGCGACTCGGGCGACTTGCATTGACCTCTATAGAGAAGTCATTTTGCAAGTCGCCTCTGAAGTCGTTTTCAGGACGCCTTGCTGAGTCGCCCCCAAAGTCATTCCGCCCCAGTGTGAACCGGCTCTAAAGGAAGCCATTTAGGAAAAAAAATTGTACCTTTACAACCCCTTTAAAACCAATTTTCAGGTTGCACGTATACTGTAACCCATCTAAATGTCGTCCGATTAGGGTTCAGATCTACTATAACATTCTCATTTTGATTGTACAGATTAGTCTTCGACGAATATTAAAATGTTCACTTTCAACTGTTCAGATCATAATAAAATAATAAATAATAAATCCAATTACATTTCTCCTTAGGGAGATATTTAAAGCGACTTTTTAACTTTCCATGTCATCTGAAATTAATTCAAACGTCTTGCGTTCTGATAGATACCCATCACTCTCAACCCCCAGAAATAATCTATTTATGGCAATTCATATTCAAATGATTAAATTGTGTGAATTTTACTAATTTTCAGCACTGTACCAATCTCTAGCACCTCGGTGGTAGAAGGACGCTGGAAGAATATGCATAAAAATTGAATTAATGTGGAGCGTTATACCTGAGGTATATTGATATTAAAAATGTCCTGCTTCCTTACTAATGACATTAGAAAGGATCCAAATTACACTGTAAATGAGAGAACCACAAGACGTATTACGATTTGTCATATCTATCTATGTATCCATCTCTCTCTTCATAAAGCTGGCATCATGGGGAGGCAATCATGGCTGGATCTAGTAAAGTGTAGTAAAAAAAAAAAAAAAAAAACTAAAAAACAGGGAGTATAATGTCAACAATATGGAAGAGATGCTGTAAACCAGTATTTCCAGTTTACTCAGCATGCTTCTGTACCACAAGTCACAACCCAGAAGTATCATCTGGCAGGTAGTGCAGAGGTGGTGCAGGAGCAAACAGGGAACACTAGTATATAGGGCTTTTTTTTCAGCGGGAATGTGGGGGAACGCAGTTCCGGCACCTCTGGCACTGAATGTATGTAATGGCTGGGAGGAGCTGGAGGGTCTATTGCTGGCTGCTGGGGGATCTGTCATCTCTGGAGAGGATCTATTGTTGGGTAGGAGTTTAGAAGAGATGCGGATACAGCACAGAGGACCAGTATCAGAGCTGGGATGGTCTGATTTTATCCGTTGCCAATTCTGGAAGGAAGCGCTAGCTCTTGAGCAGCAACACCAGGGAAAGGTCCTCCCCTCCATCCATGTAAGGTACTGGCCGCAATATGACATATGAATGCCGTTGTTGGGGGAACAACTGAAGCAGGAGTGGACAGCAGAGAGCAGGCTGATCCGGGCAGAGATGCGTTTGGACGAGAGCTACAGAGCCCTCCGGTGGTATATAGCTCAAGAGTGCCGTGGTCAGCACATGACTATGATGGCCTGGGATTGTTGTATTGGAGGATGTCCAGTGATCCTGACTTTGGGGAAGATTGGGGGTGGCGCTTGGAGGAAATAATGAAACACAGAGAGCAAAAATTGAATGTCTCGGAAGGGCACTGGTTACAGGAAGATTTGGAGTTTCTGGCTGTCCAGGAATGGGAGCTGGAGATCGCCTACAGACAGCTGCTAGACTCAGCTCAGCAGTAGGGTGGGGCTCCCGTTGCCTGGGACTATGAGGAAATTTCAGATGACAACTCTGAAATCCTTGCTGATGAATCGGCAGTGGAAAATATGGAGATTGCCATCCCTAAAGCCAAAGCGGATGATGTGGAGTTCCAGGGGGCTAGGGCAGTTGGCTCATCTCCCCAGCCACAGATTACAGAACATATGGACTTAATGGACCGTCCAGAGGATGTTATGGTTTCTGCATCCCCAGCAAAAGTGCTGGCAACAGGGCAGAGTGTGTCTCGTTTATTCTGGGGAATGGAATGGGTCATGTCTGCTGGATTGTTGGAGTGCCGGATAAGCAGTCTTGGGTTGGTGGAATGGAAAATCGTGAACGGTGTTAACCCCTGACCGTTACAGGCAGTCTTCCTTAATCCTCAATCTCAGTGCCTGTCAGAGATGCCAACCGTCCATTAAATTTGCAGACAGTTTGTAAAAATTGGATGATTTTTTACACTGTACGTGAAGGTCTGTTAAGGACGGTGGCTGCCCGTAAAAAATATAGCCACAGACCAGATTTGTAACTGCTACAAAGCCAACTGGGCTGGAGTGGGCTCGGGCAGGGCTCGGGTGAGTTTGAACTGGGCTTTAGCAGGTGGGCCTGCGTTTACGCTATGGCTCCGCTGTCAGAAACCATGAATCAAGCCGAGACAGAAGTACAGTTCACACTTGTTTAATAATAATAAAAAGAAAGTCTCTGTGATGTTGACCAAGGCAAAGGCAGAGAGCAAATGAACTGGAAGGCTTAAGTAGGCAGGACTGACGAGCAGGATCATTAGACATGTGCACACATTTTTTTTTCGTTTTTTTTGTTCTGTTTCGTATCGTTCCATAGGTTCGTTTCCGTTCGTTTTTCGTAAGACGCGCTTTTTTTTCGTATTCCGATCGTTTCGTATTTTTGTTACCGTTTTATTTTCGTACATGCGGGATGGTTAGTTATTCTGTTTAATTCATGTTCGTTACTTGTTAGACAATAATTTTCGTGAATTTTCGTCAGTGATTTGCATTCTGTATTTTGAATTTTCTTTTTCTGTTCGTATTTTCAGTCGTATGTTCATATGACATCTATAACAAAAGATTTGCATTCTGTATTTTGTTTGAATCCTTTTTCTGTTCGTATTTTCAGTCGTATGTTCATTGTTCATATGACATCTATAACAAAAGATTTGCATTCTGTATTTTGTTTGAATCCTTTTTCTGTTCGTATTTTCAGTCGTATGTTCATTGTTCATATGACATCTATAACAAAAGATTTGCATTCTGTATTTTGAATTCCTTTTTTCTGTTTGTATTTTGGATTCAAAATACAGAATGCAAATCTTTTGTTATAGATGTCATATTAACATGCGACTGAAAATACGAACAGAAAAAGCATTTTCGTAATTTTGTACTTTCGTAAGTATATCGCGGGATTCGTGGCACTTTCAACACGCACCTCATCCATATAAACTATTGTTAAGCCCCATACACTTGGTCAGACTTTTTTAACAACAAACATAAAAACGATCGTTTTCCGTTCGTTCTCAAAAAATGTGTTCGTTTTAAAACTCCATCAGAAAACCATTTTTGGGTTCAAAAGTCTGGCCAACTGATCTCCCTTCAGATGAAAATCCACAGAAAAGTTTATTTGGCTTTACTGTACTACTCACTGTACTAGTGTACTCAGCACAAAAGAGAAGCTGCTTCACTAACTACACTCACTCACTGCCCATTCAAAAAACGAAAATGACATCTATAACATCTATAACAAAAGATTTGCATTCTGTATCTTGAATGCTTTTTCTTTTGGTATTTTCAGTCATATGTTCATATGACATTTATAACAAAAGATTTGCCTTCTGTATTTTGAATGCAAAATACGAACAGAAAAAGGAATTTAAAATACAGAATGCAAATCTTTTGTTATAGATGTCATATGAACAATGAACATACGACTGAAAATATGAACAGAATAAGGATTCAAACAAAATACAGAATGCAAATCTTTTGTTATATATGTCATTTTCGTTCTTTTGCCGTTTTCGTTTTGTCGTATTTTCGTCGGATCGTTCGTTCGTATTTGCGGTTGTTCGTTATGCGGCTCATTCGTAATCCCGTCATTTTCGTATTTTGGTGCTTTAATTTTTTCGTATGTACACATTAGCCCGCGGGTACGAAAACAAACATTTTCGTACGAAAATAACATTCGTACGAACAGGAATGCACATATCTAAGGATCATCAACATGTGAGTCACTGTGGAGAGATAGGAGCTGGCAATTAGCCAACAGCTAAGGGCTAAGAGAAGGAAGGGCTGAGCCCAGCCCTGACATCCACTTGGTGCATTTTAAGAATTGTAAGAGGGGTAGTCAGGAGCAAGAGTTGGAACAAAGGGACGGTGGGAGGACTGGAGTTAAGAATGGAGGATCACAAAGCGGAGGAGGACCCCGGCCATGGTCTGACTGAGCCTACCCTCAGTGGCAGAAGCTGGAGCTACAGGATGGGGGAGGACTCAGAGTCCAGATGGAACATCAACAAGCAGAGGGGGACCAGGGTCTGACTGACCTCCATTGCCCTCACTGCCCTGCACCCAAGCTTAAATACTGATATTTGCACTAAAAACTGCCATTTTGGCTAACATTTGTAAACATTGGCTCTGTCGGTAAATTGTTTTTGTGTCTTATCAGTAAATCTTACTTTGGGAGATTGGCAACCATGGTGTCTGTTCTCTTGGGCACACAGCAGGCTGATATGGGAAGGAAGAGGAGAGCAAATTTGGCTTTACTGTATTGTACTAGGGTCCATTTCTGCTTAGGAGAAAACCTACTACATCCCCTGGCTTTTTCCCCTAGGTGATGGTATCATCCCAATCATTTGGGCAAGATCTTGGGAACACAGAGGGTCCTACATTTTGTATACTAAGGATTTCCCCAGTTCTTGCTGGGAGGATGGTGACATCACCCACTTTAGTGCCAGACCAGGGGTAAGGTAATTATATTTACTAACTTTTTTCCCCACAGGTTCTTTGTTTTACACTTTAATGTAGTGATTTAGCATAGGGAGGAAGGTCTTGATGTAATGAGAAGATCTCGACTTTTAGGGCAAGGCCACTTTAAGAATCTGCTATGTGTGGTTTTTAGACTGTTCAACTCCCACTTTCATAGCCAAGCTTACCCACAGTTTTGCTTGATTCTGAGACTGGCGGCACGGGAAGTGGTTAAATCTTGTGCAGCCAGTCATTTTATGTACATATTGTTCCCGCAGAATAATTTGTTACTAAGGCTCCGAAAAAGGAAGTTAATTGCTATGTCGGTTTTACTTGCTGCGTCCAGCTAACACTTTCATCAAACTTCCACTCAGCCAAAGAACCAATTAGTGAAGGATAAGCTGCTCTCGGAACAGGTCTCATTACACAGGTTTATATCACCTGCTTCGGGATTAGGAAATCTAATGGAGCAGACAATGTCCCTCTTTGGGATGCAGAATGACTAACTAGGGTTGTGGATGGCCTGTCAGTATTAGTAACTGTTCAAATGCAAGCCACCTTTCACTTATTCTGTCACTAGTGGTCCTCTTCAGGGGCGTGACAATGTTCTACCCATTTGTTCGAAGACCAGTGTACCATTTGAATGTCCTTGGGGGCACATCATCACACAGGCTGTTATGTGCCCACTGGAAGCCTACGGGGATCACCCAAGATGCAGAGTCTAAGTACCAGTTTGTCTTCACCAGAGCTCCTGATGGTGGAGATGAGCCAAAAACTCAAGTGATTCCCAGTTGTGTATTCTGCAAACTGGCACCATATCATGGTCCTGAGGATCCCCCACCAAGAGTTCCTGGCAAACAAGAAAAAAGTTAGGACTGGACATAGGCTTGGGCAAGTGGCAGGCAAGAGAAAAGTCAGGTCAATCTGGGTCAGCAAAAAAAACAAACAAGCAAGTGGCAGGTAAGTATTCAAATGCAAGCCACATGTATTTAGACACTTCTGTTGTCATCTTAACCACTTAAGTCTTGGACCATTATGCAGGTAAAGGACCTGCGATTCGGGACTGCGTCGCTTTAACTGACAATTGCGCGGCCGTGCGACATGGCTCCCAAACAAAATTGGCGTCCTTTTTTCCCCACAAATAGAGCTTTCTTTTGGTGGTATTTGATCACCTCTGCAGTTTTTATTTTTTGCGCTATAAACAAAAATAGAGCCACAATTTTGAAAACAATTCAATATTTTTTACTTTTTGCTATAATAAATATCCCCAAAAAAGATATAAAAAACATCATTTTTTCTCAGTTTAGGCCGATACGTATTTTTTTGCGCAAAATGTATAGCTGTTACAAAATATTTTGATTAATATTTTTTTTCACTTCTAATGGCTGTGATTGGCAGTTTTTTCGTGGCTGCGACATTATGGCGGACACATCGGACACTTTTGACACATTTTTGGGACCATTGTCATTTTCACAGCGAAAAGTGCTATAAAAATGCACTGATTACTGTGAAAATCACAATGGCAGTGAAAGGGTTAACCACTAGGTGGCGGTAAAGGGGTCAAGTGTGCCCTAAGGGAGTGATTCTTACTGTAGGGGGGTTTGGCTGTAGGCGTGACGTCACTGATCGTCGTTCCCTATATCAGGGAACAGAAAATCGCTGACATTGCCACAGAGAAGAACGAGGAAGGTGTGTTTACACTCACCTCTCCCCGTTCTTTAGCTCCTGTGACCGATCGCGGGACACTGGCAGCGATCGGGTCCGCGGTTCCCGCGGGCACCGTCACTGAGCCTTGCACCGGGTTGCGCGCTCTTAAATGCAATGTACAGGTACGTGCCTGTGCCCAGCCGTGCCATTCTGCCGACGTAAATGTGCAGGAGGCGGCCCTTAAGTGCTTAAAAGAAACTTTCCCAAAAGTTTTGGAAATAATAATTGTTAGCTTTAACCACTTCACATCCCGGCAATTGACAAAAGACGGCCACAAGGTGGCTCTCGATTGCCGGGAGGACGTCTATAGACGTCATCCGCTCCTCCAGGCACTGGGGGGCGTGCGCTGACGGCGGCGCGCCCCCGCCACATCACTGAAGTGCCAATGCGCGTGCCTGACGGCCGCGATGTCCGCCAGGTACCGGCGATCGGCGGATACACAGACAAGGATGTGGATCTCTGTGTGTAAACACAGAGATCCACGCCCTGTCAGGGAGAGAGGAGACCAATGCTGTGTCCCTTGTAGTGTTGAGCAGAATATGCCATATTCGATTTCGCGATATATCTCGAATATATAGTCGAATATTCGAGATATATTCGCTAAATACGAATATTCGTGATATATTTTGGAAATTAAATCATTGCGAATTTTCGCTATCGCGAATGCGAATGCGAATGCGAAATTTCGAGAAATGCGGAATGGAGCACTCTGATTGGCTCAGAATATTCGTGATATATTACAATATAAAATAATTGCGAATATTCGAGAAATGCGGAATGGAGCACTCTGATTGGCTCAGAATATTCGTGATATATTACAATACACAATAATTGCGAATATTCGAGAAATGCGGAAGGAGCACTCTGATTGGCTCAGAATATTCGTGATATATTACAATATAAAATAATCGCGAAATTTTGAGAAATGCGGAATGGAGCACTCTGATTGGCTCAGAATATTCGTGATATATTACAATACAAAATAATCGCGCGATATCGCTATTGCCGAATAATCGCATTGCGATTTTTCAGGAATATAAAATGAGCGCTGCAGCTACTCGACCCAAGGTCTCTAATCATACCAGCAATGCTTTTAGACGTCGATGGGGATCTCTAGGATGTGATCTGTTCTAAAAAAAAATTGAAAAAATACGAATATTCGAAATAGCGAATATTCGCCGCGATATTCGCGTTATTCGCGAATACTCGAATATGCAATATTCGTAGCGAATATTCGCAATGCGAATATTCGTGAGCAACACTAGTCCCTTGTACATAGGGACACAGATCGGTCACCCCCCCCAGTCAGTCCCCTCCCCCCACAGTAAGAAACACTATGCAGGGCACACATGTACCCCTTCCTCGCCCCCTAGTGTTAACCCCTTCCCTGCATTAAAGTTTTTTTTTTTCATAATCAGCATCCTTTACCTGAGAAAACACTGTAGGAAAAATCTTAATGAACCGCCCCCTTTACCTGCAAACATTCTCCTTTTCACTTCCTCATTGTTCTTTTTTGCTCAGATGTTTCTCTATTTCTTCTCTGTTCTGTTCACTTCCTGCTTGTTTGATTTTACTGACCACCGTAAAGTAATGCATTACTGCGCCCCCTCCTGGGAACTACATCTGTGCGGCAGGACGCTCTCTATGTGTTAGAGACTTCAAAGAGGTGTGAATTACTGGGTGTGCCGCAATGCATACTGGGAAATGTAGTTCTGACATGAACGAGCGACATGAACGAGCGCCACAAACCAGGAAGTGAATGAGAGAACAGAAACTAGAACACCGGAGGTGATATAGATGAAGGAATTTAATAGGTATTTACTCGTTTTTTAACAGAATCATTACACTATTCTGTCGGTCTACCTTGCAGACATTCATTTTAGGTAAAAAAATAATTCCTTTACAACTCCTTTATTATTTATACAGTAAGCAGTGCATATTTGTAGCACTGGTCGCTGTATAAATGCCAATGGTCCCAAAAATGTGTCAAAAGTGTCCGATGTGTCCGCCATAATGTCGCAGTCCCAATAAAAATCGCAGATCGTCGCCATTACTAGTAAAAAAAAAATGATAAAAAAATCATAATTCTGTAGGCGCTATAACTTTTGCGCAAACCAGTCGCTTATTGCGATTTTTTTTTTTTAACAAAAATACGTAGAAGAATACGTATCGGCCTAGACTGAGAAAAAAAATAGTTAAAAAAAAAAAAAATGGGATATTTATTATAGCAAAAAGTTAAAAATAGTGGGCTAGATTCAGGATGGAGAGCGTATCTTTGAGCGGGCGTAGCGTATCCGATTTACGCTACGCCTCCGCAACTTTTACAGGCAAGTGCTGTATTCACAAAGCACTTGCTCTGTAAGTTGCGGCGGCGTAGCGTAAATGTGCCGGCGTATCCCCGCGTAATTCAAATAGGGCAGGTAGGGGGGCGTGTTGTATGTAAACTAATTGTGACCCGACGTAAACGACGCACTGAACAAACTGCGCATGCGCCGGCCGTGAACGTATCCCAGTGCGCATGCTCCAAATAACGTTGCAAATAGTCAATATAAACGACGTGAACGTAACTTACGCCCAGCCCCATTCTGAATCGGCTTATGCAAACGACGTAAAATTTTTACATTTCGATGCGGCCCCCGACGTCCATACTTAACATTGGCTGCGCATCACTATAGCAGGGGCAACTTTACGCTGGGCGTAACTCTAACGTAAATGGGCCAGATTCAGGTAGAGTTAGGCTGGAGTATCAGTGATACTCCAGCCTAACTGTCGCTTTAAGCTGGCGTTTTTGTTTTCTGTAACCAGAAAACAAGAAACGCCGGGTTGGAGTTCCGATGCGAGCAGCGTAATTGAATTTCGCCATCGCATCGTTACTTCAACTTAAAAATGGCGCCGGGGGCGTTCCCGCTGATTAACGCTGAAAAAATATGTTAATCAGCGGGAGTCGGAAATTCACGATCTTTTCCGGGCGCGACGCAGTGACTTTACGACGTTTCCGGAAGCGATACGCGGCGTAAAGATAAAGCAGCCCCCTAGTGGAGTATCCTATGTTAAGTATAGGCGTCGTCATCGCGTCGAAAAAAAAAAAAAACGCGTCGCTTGCGTAAAACTTTCATGTGACGTCATTGACGTTCACTGACAGAATTTGGAGCATGCGCACTGGGATGCATTGACACTCGACGCATGCGCAGTACGTTCGCCGCGGGATTGCGCATAGTTTAAATAATACACGCCCCGTACCCGCCCAATTTGAATTCCGCTGGCTCATTTGCGATGCGCTGCCGCAACTTTAGGAGCAAGTGCTTCGTGAATGACAGCACTTGCTCCTAAAATTTTGGCAGAGTAACGTAAATGAGAAGCGTTACTCCAGAGCAAAGATGCTCTCATCTACCTGAATCTGGCCCAATGACGCAAATAGATACGCCGGCCGCAAGTACGTTCGTGAATCGGCGTATCTAGCTAATTTGCGTATTCGACGCGTAAATCGACGGAAACGCCACCTAGCGGCCAGCGTAAATATGCAACTTAGATACGACGGCGTAAGTGACTTACGCCGCTCGGATCTAACACAAATCGATGGGTAACTGATTCTAAGAATCAGGCGCATAGATACGCCCCACTCACGCAGAGTTACGACAGCGTATCTGGAGATACGCCGTCGCAACTCCTTTCTGAATCTAGCCCAGTGTGTTTTTTTCAAAATTGACGTCTTTTTTTGTTTATAGCGCAAAAAATGAAAACCGCAGAGGTGATCAAATACCACCAAAAGAAAGCTCTATTTGTGGGGGGAAAAAAGGACGTAAATTTTGTTTGGGAGCCACGTTGCACGACCGCGCAATTGTCAGTTAAAGCGACGCAGTGCCGAAAGCTGAAATTTCGCCTGGGCAGGAAGGGGGTATATGTGCCCAGTAAGCAAGTGGTTAACATGCTCCTTTTTGTTGTTGTTGTTTTTCCTAAAACCAAAGGATTTATATATCTATTTTTAATGGTGACAAATTGTATTGGAATGGTTCCTTTCACTCCAGGAGAAGCTGTCACCTGAGTCTTATCTCGTCTTCCCTGACACTGACACAATCCAATTTACAAACACTCTAGCTGTGTCATTTGATATTCCATTTTTTCTGTTATTTAACTTCTTCTCAAAAGCCAATGTGCGTGTTTTTTTTTTATTTATTTTTTTATTTATTTTTTATTTTTGAAGCGTCATTGTCAGCGTTGTTATTTATTCAGTAAACTGTTAGGGTTAGATGAGCTCGCGCCATTTCAATGCCGGGGAAGAAAAGTGGAAATTTACTTCTAAATGATTTTCTGAGTGATGTTTGCTATAAAAATGGAGATGGAGTCGAGGCGTCTTATTGATGAGAAGATGTTCGCTGTTGAACTGTGAAGGTATTTTCCAGCAGAACGGACTGGATTGAAGCCCAGTGGCATTATGGCTGTCACAGGATTATAACGCATCGAAGCGCTTCCGAGTATTTTTTTGATTTTTTTTTTGCTGATTCTTATCCAAAATTTACGTGATCCTAAGAAACGATCGGAATAAGCTGTAAAAAAAAAAAAAAAAAAAAAAGAAGCAAAACTTACCTAGAAAAGTCAGCTAAAGAAAAAGTTTTACTAATTACGATAGAAAGGGCCATATTCACGTAGGAGCGCGTATCTTTGTGCGGGCGTAACGTATCCTATTTACGCTCCGCCTCCGCAACTTAGACAGGCAAGTGCTGTATTCACAAAGCACTTGCTCCGTAAGTTGTGTCGTCGTAACGTAATTGTGCCGGCGTAAGTGGGCGTAAATTAAATTAGGCAGGTAGGGGGCGTGTTGTATTGAAATTAACGGTGACCCCACGTAAATGACGCGCCGAACGAACTGCGCATGCGCCGGCCGTGCACGTATGCCAGTGCGCATGCTCCAAATCACGTCGCAAATAGTCAATGAAAACGGCGTGAACGTAACTTACGCCCAGCCCCATTCTGAATCGTCTGACGCAAACGACATAAAATTTATAAATTCCGACGCGGTCCAGACGTCCATACTTCACGGGCCAGATTCTCAAAAGAGATCCGACGGTTTATCTCAAGATACACCGTCGTATTTCTGTTTTTTGGCCCCGGGTATCTATGCGTCTGATTTCTAGAATCACTTACGCATAGATACGGCGAAGATCCGACAGGTGTAAAACACTTACACCGTCGGATCTTAGATGTAATTCTTCTCTGGCCGCTAGGTGGCGTTTACGTTAATTTCTCATTTGACTATGCAAATGAGCCTGATACGCTGATTCCCGAACGTTTTTGCGCCGCCTCGTCATCGTTTACATCGTTTCCGTAAGCGTAAGTTTACCCCTGCTATATGAGGGGTAACCTTACGTCAGTCCGCCGTATGCCATGTTAAGTATGGCGTCGGGACAGCGTCGTCTTTTTCCGTCGTTTACGTCGTTTTACTAAGTCGTTCGCGAATAGGGCTTTACGTCAATGACGCTCACGCCGGCTTCATTGACGTTTTCCGTCGTGAGCTGGAGCATGCGCACTGGACTATTTTTACGGGCGGGGCATGCGCAGTTCGATCGGCGCGGGGGCGCGCTTAATTTAAATACAAGCCGCCCCCTTTGAACTACGCGGCCATACGCCGGGCCATTTACACTACGCCGCCGCAAATTACGGAGCAAGTGCTTGGAGAATACGGCACTTGCTCCAGTAAGTTGCGGCGGCGTAGTGTAAATGGCATACGCTATGCCGCCGCGGATTCTACGTGAATCTGGCCCAACATCTTTTTGTTGGAATATCTTTATGCCTGAAATCGCCTTACGTAAACGGCGTATCAGTACTGCGACGGCCGGGCATTTGTTCGTGAATCGGCGTATCTAGCTAATTTACATATCCGACACGTAAATCGACGGAAGCGCCACCTAGTGGCCAGCATAAATGTGCAACTAAGATACAACGGCGTAAGAGACTTACGCCGCTCGTATCTTAGCTCAATCCCGGCGTATCTTGTTTTCTGAATACAGAAAATAGATACACCGGCGCATCTAAGAAGTTACTTCTTACTGAATCTGGCCCAAAGTGTTTTTGCATAGTCCAGAAAAAAATAGAAGTTGATTGATCTGCATAATATGGCCACATCCCTAAACCACTTGCCAACTGCCTAACGTAGATGTACGTCAGCAGAATGGCACGGGCAGGCAAAGCAACGGCGCTCTGTGAACGTGCCCGTGAGACCTCTGGACTCGATGTCCGCCGGTGTCCCGCGATAGCATTACGGAGCGGCAGAACGGGGCGTTGCCTTTGTAAACGAGGCATTTCCCTGTTCTGCCTTGTGACAGGATAGTGATATACTGCTCCCTGTCATCCCCCACACAGTTAGAATCACTCCCTAGGACACACTTAACCCCTTCCTCGTCCCCTGCTGGTTAAAGGAGTTGTACAAAAAAAAGCATTTTTTTTCTTTTGCTGAAATGACTGTTCACAGCAGAGGTGTCCAAACTCAATTTCATCGTGAGCCGCATCAGCATTATGATTGCCCTCAAAAGGGCCGGTTGTATCTGTAAGATTAGATGTCCAGCGCATCCCTTTCCCTCCCCTTACATTTAGATGTCAAGGGCCACCCCACCATCAGGAGTTGAGTCCCCCAGTCTCTCTTATATCACGGTGTACCCCCCTTTTCCTTATGCTGCTGCTGGGAAGAAGCTGGATGCATTGCTTGAAAGCAGAAAGTAAGGGTCTGGGGGAGGACTGGAGAGGTGCAAGGGCCACATGAAATGGCCTGGAGGGCCGCATTCGGCCCGCGGGCCTTGTGTTTGCCACCTCTGGTTTACAGGGTATAGAGACACAATAGTTAACTGATTCCTTCTAACCACTTAAGGACCGCCTACTGCACATTTACGTTGGCAGAATGGCACGGCTGGGCACATCAACGTATATATACGTTGATTTTAGTACCCAGCCGTGGGTCACTAGCGCGCGCCCGCGGCGCGCTCCCGTGACCCGGTCCGAAGCTCCAGGACCGGAACCGCGGGATTCGCGGACCCGATCGCCGCTGCAGTGCGGCGATCGGTCCCCGGAGCTGAAGAACGGGGAGAGCCGTGTGTAAACACACCTTCCCCGTGCTTCTCTGTGGCCGCAGCATAGATCGCGTCATCCCTGTTATAGGGGGACGCGATCGATGACGTCACACCTACAGCCACACCCCCTAGAGTTGTAAACACACACAGGGAACACTCAAATCCTACAGCGCCCCCTTGTGGTTAACTCCCAAACTGCAACTGTCATTTTCACAGTAAACAATGCAATTTAAATGCATTTTTTGCTATGAAAATGACAATTGTCCCAAAAATGTGTCAAAATTGTCCGAAGTGTCCGCCATAATGTCGCAGTCACGAAAAAAAATGCTGATCGCCGCTATTAGTAGTAAAAAAAAAATAATTAATAAAAATGCAATAAAACTATCCCTTATTTTGTAAACGCTATAAATTTTGCAAAAACCAACCGATAAACGCTTTTTGCGATTTTTTTTTACCAAAAATACGTAGAAGAATACGTATCGGCCTAAACTGAGGAAAAAAAATGTTTTTTTATATATTTTTTGGGGGATATTTATTATAGCAAAAAGTAAAAAATATTGCATTTTTTTTTAAATTGTCGCTCTATTTTTGTTTATAGCGCAAAAAAAAAAAAACGCAGAGGTGATCAAATACCACTAACAGAAAGCTCTATTTGTGGGGGAAAAAGGACGCCAATTTTGTTTGGGAGCCACGTCGAATCGCAAAAAGGGGCAAGGTCCTTTACCTGCATTTTGGTCCGGGTCTTAAGTGGCTTAAAACAATTAAAAATAGATACAAATCAATCAACCTGCAGTTTCTAGTTTAGTTTTTGCATGCTGTTTCCTGTCTCTCTGATGTACAGAGCCACAGAGCCAATACAGGGCAGTGATGGTTTGGAAAACGAAAGTGATTGGTGCGGAGGGGTTTTAGATACACAGTAATCACACCTCCTTGATTAGTGACCACAGAAAGAAAACTCCAATTGCTGTGGTTATCAGGAAACAGACAACCAGGGAGTGTGGAGATCAGAGAAGGATTACAGCAACTTGAGAGCGAAAACGAACAATGATAATGTAAAAACAGCACTGCATTGAGGTAAAGGAAGCTATTAAGATAAAAAAAAAAAAAAACCCTTTATCCCTTTCACTGTCAGTTCGTAATGGAGATAGCACATTCGTCACTCTGTAACGGACTGAAAAGCGCAAATCGTCTCTCACCAAACTTCTACTAACACGACTGGTATTGAACTTCAATTTTCTAGTGCTGTCGTACGTCTTGTACATCACCGCGTTCTGGATGTTTCGGAATTATCTACAACATTTGTGTGACCGTGTGCATGCAAGACAAGTTTCAACCAACATTCATCGGAAAACAATCCACGGTTTTGTTGTCGGAATGTACGTGGCATAAGAGTTCCCTTCACTGGAACTGAGGGGCCAAGCCCAACCCCTGAAAAACAATCCCACACCATAATCGCCCCTCCACCAAATGATTTGGACCAGTGCACAAAGCAAGGTCCATAAATGCATGGATGATCAAGTTTGGGGTTCAGGAAATTGAACTCCACTTGATAGAACCCATTTGGTATGAATTAGAGCCGAGACTGCGAGCCAGACCTTCTCGTCCACATCCGTGACTGACCTCACAAATGGGCTTCTGGAAGAATTATTTAAACATTCCCATAGACACTTCTAAACTTTGTGGACGGCCTTTCCAGAAGAATTAAAGCTGTTATAGCTGCAAAGGGAGGCCAACTCAATATTGAACCCTACGGACTAAGACTGGGATGCCATTAAAGGGTTAGTAGTTTTTTCTTTAAAATAACAAACATGTTATACCCCCCCGATCCACGTCTTCTGAGGTCCCTCAGCGGCTGTCTCTGGTCCTCTCCGCAAGTACTGACCACAGTCATGCGAGAGAGCTTGCATGTTGGTGAGTAATTGCAGGCGCACTCCCTGCGGGGCCGCTCGCTGTATCACTCGGCCCCGCCCCTCCGCGCGCCGCATCACTGGATGTGATTGACAGCAGCGCCAGCCAATGGCTGCACTGCTCTCACTCCATCCGCTCTAGCCAATCAGCAGCCAGGCTGAGTGGCAAAGAGGATCTCGGGACCGCGCAGGACTTTCGACGGGTCAGTTAAGTAAAACGGGGGCTCGGGGGGGGGGGGGGCGATATACACTGAAGTTTTTTCACCTTAATGCATAGATTGCATTATGATGAAAAAACATTTTCCTTTACAACTCCTTTAAAGTTCATGTGCGTGTAAAGGCAGGCGTCCCAATAATTTTGGTAATGTAGTGTATTTGTGTGTTTATTTGTGTATCAGCATGTGTGTTTGTTTTAATGAAGACCAGAAATTCCTTTCTGTTTATCCAAGTCGGATTTTTAAATAGCTTAAAAAGCTCCATCGCTCAGAACTGAATTATTTAATCACCCCATTTGCCAGATGTTAAATAGCAGGTTTCTTTGCTGCGGGCCTCAGAGGCATCCGATATTCCGAGCCGGATTCACTCCCAGAGCTCTTTACCAAAGTTATCCCATCAGCGGGTGTGCTTCAATGCTAATGGGTTGCAGGTGAATAAAAAACTGTGAATAAAAAGGAAAAGAACATAATTACACGTGGCCATGGAAGGAAGACATTCACAATAGAGGAAGGAGGACACCGGGGAGCACCCAAAACCATATGAATGGTTCATTTTATTGCTGGTTCCCAAGATGGCCTTTGACCGCCACGTCCTATTAGGCAAAGTGCATTAACCCTGAATGACTTGAAGCTTGTATTGGGCTTGTATTGGGCTGGAGACAAGAAATGCCCAAGAAGATCCGGCGTGGTGGCCAGGCCTTCTCCCACCAGAGTGCCGTTCTATGGAATAGCCTCCCTGTCATGCTCCAGGAGGCCCCTACTCTCCCGGTCTCCCGCGGGCTACTGAAGACTTGACTTTTCATGCAAGCCTTTCCTGCGTGGCCCCTCTCTTCCACCCTTTCTGCCGCTCTGTGCTGCTTTTGGTTCCTGGGTCCTTTTTTTTCCAGGAACTCTGCTATGCACGTCGGGACCCTTCGGGGTAAGAGAGAGATATAATTTTGCCCCCCCTGTATAAATCATTAGTAAGACCTCATGTGGAATATGCAGTCCAGTTTTGGGCACCAGTTCTCAAAAAGGATATCGGAGAACTGGAGAAAGTGCAGAGAAGGGCAACAAAACCGATAAGAGGCATGGAGGAGCTCAGCTATGAGGAAAGATTAGAGGAACTGAATGTATTTACTCTTGAGAAGAGGAGAGTAAGGGGGGATATGATCAACAGGTACAAATATATAAGAGGTCCATATAGTGAACTTGGTGTTGAGTTATTCACTTTACGGTCAACACTGAGGACAAGGGGGCACTCTTTACGTCTAGAGGAAAAGAGTTTTCACCTCCAAATACGGAAAGGTTTCTTCACAGTAAGAGCAGTGAAAATGTGGAACAGACTCCCTCTAGAGGTGGTTCTGGCCAGCTTTAAGAAAGGCCCGGATTCTTTCCTAAATGCACAAAATATAACTGAGTATTAAGATTTGTATGTAACCTTTCAAACTCAAGAGGTTGAGGGGGGAGGGAGTCCACTAATTTGCGGCATATTTCCTCTATAGCTTTCTGGAGTACCTCTTTATCAATCGTTTCGGGTATCCCCCTAAATCTCAGGTTTTTACGTCTGCTACGGTCCTCGATTTCTTCTAATTTAAGTTGCAAGAAATCTACCTGAGAGGTATGTGTCCTCTGGATACGCTCCAGGTGGCTGACCCGCTCCTCTAACCTCCCCCCGTCCGTCTCAATACGGGTGCACTTATCTGCTAGTTGCTGTACTTCTCCCCGTACAGTTTCCAGGTCTCTGCGATGCGTCTCTTCCATCCTTGCTACTAACGCCTCCATATCCAAACTCTCTTGAGTTTGAAAGGTTGCATAGAGCACTAGGTCCCATATCAGTAAATCTGAATAGACCAAGAGATGTGATCGGCTGCTTCCAATATTTTTCACAGAAAGAACTTATAAGTCGGAAAGCGTGGGAAGCAGAGGAGATCACATATGAAGGCTCTCGGATACAAATTTTACCAGATCTTTCCCGGGCCACGCTACAACGGAGGGCAATGTTGCGCCCAGTGCTGGACAAAGTCAGGAAGGCAGGAGGGACATATCGGTGGGGATACCCGATCGCTGTTATAATAAAGAAAAACACACAGTCATTTCATTTACAACAGCCCCTGGAGCTCCCCGAACTGTTTGAATTCATGGAGATGGAAATAATGGAGGTCCCGAATTGGTTACAACATCTCCCAGGCCCAACAAGAACAATAGGCGCGACAGGAGTGAGGGGGCAAACCCCCTCTAAAGACGGGGGGAGGAGGGGGGCTAATGGGGGCTTAGTAAGGAAGTAATGAGTAATGAGTAGTCCGTGAAAGGAAGGGAGTAAAGGAGGGAAAAGGTCATTTCCTATTTTTATTTTTTATTTTTATTCCCCTTTTTTTTTTTTTTGCTCACTATTCTGGCCGTCCCTTATATAAGTGGCAGGCCTGATTGACATGTAGTTCCCCCCCCCTCCCACCTCCCGCCCCCTGCTCCCCACCCCGGGTCTCCCCCCCCCTGTACTCTAGATGGGGAGGATGGCCGGGGTCGGATAAGTCTGTGCCCCTTACAGATAGATGAGGGTGCTCAGTCCCTACAGGCCCCTAAATTAATGCAATATGTACCCCCCTTTTTTTTTTTTCTTGTTCCCTCTCCCCTCGTCCCCCCCCCCCCCGTCTGCCGCACCGTCCCGCCCGGGGCCCCCGCCGCCCAACGGGAGTCTCTGGTGGGGGAGCCCCATTTTTTTTTTTTTTGGCCACCCCCCCCTGAGAGGGGATAGGTCCTTATGGGTATCACAGGATGAGACTAAATTGTCACAAGGGACTCACAGGGGGACTGCACAGTGGAGATTGAACACTGTATAAGCACTGTAAATGAGTGCAATTGTAAGCTATAATGATTCCTTATGTATTTTTTTTTTTTTTTTTTTTTTTTTTTTTTTTTTTTTGTGTGTTTTTATATATTTTTATTTATTATGATTATTTTTTATTTATTATTACTTCCATTTTCTATTTTAATTTTTTTTGGGTGTTTACACTGTGCATTTGTTAGAACTTTTTTAGAATTGGTAACACGATCACTTTATCTTAAACAGAATGGTATCAATGGGGCACAAGGGGTAGTAATGCACGGAATAAGAACTAGGATGTATGATATAAGTTGTACCCGCAACCCACAATTCATAGGGAAGTAAAAGAGAGGGAAGTATTTAAGAGAATGAAGGGGGAAGCGGAAGGAAGGAGTGGAACACGGAAAGGGAGGAGGGTAGTAGTATGCCCTCCCCCCCATATATATATATAAAGCACGATATTTTGTTTTTATATTTTATTTTTATTTTTATTTTTTTTTTATTTTTTTCTTCCTACTTCTTGGGTTTCACTTAGTTTTTAAGTCTCAATAGACTAAGAAGCACTTATCCCTTTTTTTCCTCCAGCCCTGGAGGGGGGCTCGGGGGTGGGGCGGGCGGGGGGAGGGGGCGGGGCGGGCGGGGATGGGGGGAGATGGAGATGGAGACATAGTTCTGGGATGGGGGGGGGGTGAAGAAGAGGGGGGGTTAACAGAGGGAATATAGCTACCAAGATGCAGGTTCAGGAGGCAGGTCTTGTAAAGGAAGGAGAGAAGAGGAGATCTCTGATTAAGTTTGGATAGAGGATATAATATGTAAGGTGCAACCTGGAACTGTAATGTAATGCAATGGGAGATGGGGGGTGGGGGAAGTAGGGGTGAAGAGGGATTGTATACAGAGAGGTGGATCGGGTAGTGGGGGGGGTGGAGGGGGGGGGTATGACTTGGAGTAAGAAGGAATGATTATTGTGTTTTTTTTTTTTTTTTTTGTTGTTTTAGATTTGTGTATTTATCTGTGTATTTATGGATTTGTACTCCCCTCCTAACTTGGAGATAAAATGACAAATAAGGATTTTGAGAATCCGAGAGCTGTGAAATTAAAGGACAAACGGAAGGATAGAGAAGGGAACAGATAAAGATATGGATATGGATTAGAAAAGAGAAACTGTAGGGAAACAAATGAGTCGGTGGGGAGGTGGGAGGGGAACAGGCCGGAGCTATCTTAACCTAACTGACCAGCCCCTAGAATAGGAACGCACGTCGGACCATTGGGAGGCGGTTGAAGGCGAGCGATCCCCGTTGGGGTATAGAGAGGGATAGGTAGGGAGGGAGGGAGGAGGGTGGTACATTTAGAAGAGGGAGGGATTGGGTAAGGGTAAGTGAAGAAGGGGTTTTTTTTTTTTTTTTTTTTTTTTTTTTTTTTTTCCCTCAAACACAGAGATGGAGGGAATAAAAATAACATCATTTAATGCGAAAGGGCTAAATACCCCAGAAAAACGTAGGATGTTGCTGAATGACCTAAGAAAGACAGAGACAGATATCGCATACATACAGGAGACACACTTTAGGAAAGGAGGATTTCCATTCCTTCAGAATAGATTCTATCCATGTGTATATCACGCAACTAATCAGGAAGCAAAATCTAAGGGTGTCTCGATTCTGATCTCTAACAGAATTCCCTGGACATTAGAGAATAGTTACCTAGATCCAAAAGGAAGACTGATTTTTTTGAAAGGGAACATCGGGGGAATTAAAGTGACTCTGGCCACGATGTATGTACCGAATGTACACCAAGATGTGTTTATGAGGCAGGCACTGTCGAAGCTGTTGGAATTCTCAGAGGGGAGGTTGATCCTCGGGGGGGACTTCAATATCTCTTTGGACCCAAGAATAGATACCTCCAGGGGTACCTCGTCAACACCTGAGGGAGTAAGGAGGGGAATATTGCGGAAACTACAGGAAACCCAACTAGTGGATGCATGGAGGACACTCCATGGAGAGGAAAGGGATTATACCTTCCTCTCCAATCCACACCAAGTTTACTCACGTATAGATCTGTTCCTGATACCCCATTATCTAGTCTCTGAAGTGAGAGAGGTGTCCATCGGTAGTATAACGTGGTCAGATCACGCCCCGGTTAGTATGCACCTGTCACTGTCTGGTGGGGCTCTAGCCCAAGAAAGAAGGTGGCGTTTAAATGAAAGCCTATTACAAGACCCTGAAATCAGGGAAGAGGTGGCTAAAGAGATCACAGCCTACTTTCAAATAAACGACACACCCGGGTGTGACCCGGGAATGGTCTGGGAGGCGCACAAGGCAGTGATCAGGGGGGTTCTGATTAAGTTTGGATCAATTCGGAAAAAGAGGAGAGAACATCAGGTCAAAAAGTTATTAGAAGGGATTCAGAAACTGGAAATCCAACATAAAAAGACATTAGACCCCCAAATAGGAAGTGAGATAGGCCAGATGAGAAGACAGATCACAGAAATCTTACGATATAAGGCAAAAGCGATAATACAGAGGGGAAGGAGAGTAAATTATGAACTCGGAGACAAATGTAGCAAACTTCTGGCTGGGAAACTAAAGGAAAAAGGTCTTTCCACGTATATCCCACAAATTAAGGGGAGTGAGGGGCAACTAAAGCGGAAGCCAAAAGAAATAGCAGAGGAGTTCGGTAAATACTATTCTACCCTGTATAACCTGGTACAAACACCGACCGCTATATCTAAAATGGAGGAATATCTTTCCTCAGTAAACTTACCGAGGCTTCCATCACCGGCCCGAGCCAGTTTAGAATCCCCCATTACAATAGAGGAACTGAACATAATATTAAAAACAGTAAAGACAGGGAAGGCCCCGGGACCGGATGGCTATACAATAAAATATTATAAAGAATTTGCTAATTTACTGAGCAGTCAGATAATAAAGGTCTTTAATGCGATCGGCCTGGGCGCAGCATTTCCGCCGGACACATTGTTAGCCCACATTACGGTAATTCCAAAAGAAGGGAAAGATCCGGCGGAGTGCGGCAGCTACAGGCCGATCTCATTGTTGAACACCGATCTAAAACTGTTTACGAAGATATTGGCAGCCCGGCTGCAGACATGGCTCCCGGAATTAGTAGATTTAGACCAGGTGGGATTTGTCCCAACTCGTGAAGCAAGGGATAACACAATAAAAGCGCTCAACCTGGTCCATTTTGCTAGTGAGGGGGACATCCCTTGCGTGTTCCTGAATACAGATGCCGAGAAGGCATTTGATAGAGTAAACTGGTGCTACCTTTTCTCCGTGCTGCGGCGCGCGGGGCTGGGTGAACGTATGATTAGATGGATTAGGAGTGCATATACGACCCCACGCGCCGCAGTGAGAGTGAATGGAATATTTTCAAACCCTTTTAAAATCACGAATGGAACGCGACAGGGATGCCCCCTCTCACCCCTATTGTTCGCATTATCCCTGGAACCCTTACTAAACAGAGTGCGTCAAAACTTGGACATACAGGGAATACAAATAGGAGAGCAGATGCATAAGGTCTCCGCCTATGCAGATGATCTGTTGTTTTCTATATCCAACCCACATATTTCACTTCCTAACCTTATGAAAGAGATTGATAATTACGGTGAAATATCAAACCTAAAAATAAATCAGACTAAATCTGAAGCGATGAATGTGGCAATGACATCGCAGATGAGTAAGATTATACAACAGAACTTTGGGTTTAAGTGGAAGAACGAGTTAAAGTACCTGGGTACCCAGATTCCAGTAAATTTAAAGGACACTTTCAAAAAAAATTTCCCCCCACTTTTTAACTCTATTAGATCGCTGCTGGAGAAATGGCAAACTGGGTTACATAAAAATGAGTATCCTGCCAAAAATGATGTATTTGTTCCAGGCCCTTCCAATAAATATACCAGTGGCGTACATCCAACAAATGAATACCCTAATGACGAAATTTATATGGTCAGGCAAAAGACCAAGAATAAGAAGGGAGTGGATGAAGATGCCCAAATGTATTGGCGGGATGGCAGTGCCAGACATTGCCAAGTACTACCAGGCGGCCCATCTGACAAGAGTGGTAGACTGGTGTAGACACGGACAGTATAAGCGGTGGGTGGATATGGAACAACAGATCAGTAAGACCCCCTTGCGGAGAGCCCCCTGGTGCTATAGGTTATTACCAAGCAGAGTGAAGAAACATCCCACAATTGGCCCAACGCTGCGAATTGCGGCTAAGGTATGTCAGAATTCAAAATTTTCAACAAATCAGTCGCCCCTATTCCCTGTAGTAGGAAACCCCGGTTTTACACCAGGACTAGAAGGAGATGTATTTAAGAAATTAAAAGGAAAAGGTATTGTACAGGCCTCACACTTTCTGCAAACAGAAAGTTGGCCATCAATTGAGGACCTAATGAGACCAGGGGGAAATTTTGAATTAAGTTTCTGGCAGGCACTTCAAGTAAAACATTATCTGAGGTCGCTGGGACAGCCGTCCAATTTTCGGAGACAGTTAACAAAATTTGAGACATTTTTTGAAGAGGAGGAACCAACATCGCGTGTGGTTTCTAGGATGTACAGAATGTTGATATCCCCTCAGGGGGATTACGTAATGCCTGGAATCAGGAGATGGGAAAGAGATTTGGGAAGGACTTTCTCGCCAATACAGGAGAAAAATATTATACATTTGGCATTAAATTCTTCTGTTTGTACGCGAACACAGGAATCTAACTATAAACTCTTAACCCAATGGTACTATACACCAGTAAAACTGCATAAGCTCTCCACAGAAAACTCAGAGCTCTGTTGGAGATGTGGATTGGAGAAGGGAACTATGCTGCATATATTTTGGTCATGTGCAAAAGTAAGACAATACTGGTCAGAAGTACAGAGAATCTCTCAAAAATTCACGGAATACCAGATACCAGACGACCCAGCTTTTTTCCTTCTCCATTGCACACATATACCAGTGCGGATATATAAAAAATCAGCCCTATGTCACATGATAAACGCTGCTAAAAGCGGAATAACCTTACAGTGGAGAGACACTAGACCACCCTCAATTAGGAGATGGCTTAATAGAGTACGAGAGACAGGAGCAATGGAAGATCTAGTCCTCTCAGCACAAAATAAAAGAGAACAGTATGTAGAAATCTGGACAAGATGGAATACATTTATGTACTCCGAAGAGGGGAAGAAATTGTTGGAGGAGGAGAGTGAGGAGGACTAGGTGAGGGAGAGAATATAGAAGAAGGAGCAGTAGGAAAGAAGGGAAGTACCTCCGTCTCTTGAATGAGGGGTTTTGGTTGGGGGGGGGGGGGGGGGGGTTTTTTTTTTTTTTTTTTTTTTTTTTTTTTTTTTTTGGGAATGGGAAGGGAAGGTATAAAAGGACAAGGGTACAGAGAGGAATCAGGTGAGGGAGATATGTATGCCAATTTAGAGAGTGGGACTGGTGGGTTCAGGATGTTTGACTCACCAGTAGAATGCGAGGAGGAAGGAGAGACACGAAGAGGTCCTCCGGAGGGCTTATTCCCCCAGTGGCATTTTGTTTAGTAATTGGATGATGGATATAGATCTATTGTTTATTGTTAATTTGTTAATTGAACCTTTTTGTTATGTTGATTCCTCTTTGAGACCTTTGATATAAAATAAAAATAAATAATATGAAAAAAAAAAAAAGATTTGTATGTAAAGTTGATCCGGGGTAAATCCGATTGCCTCTCTGGGGATCAGGAAGGAATTATTTCCCCATCCTGTAGCAAATTGGATCATCGCTCTGCTGTTTTTTTTTTGCCTTCCTCTGGATCAACTGTGGGTATGGAGTTGGGTATATGGGATTGCATTGTGTTTTTTATTTTGTTTGTTTATTTTTTTGTGGTTGAACTGGATGGACTTTTCAACCTGACTAACTATGTAACTATGTAACGTTATATTAAGATACCTCTCAACTCAACACTAGACATTTGCAATTCGTTTCGTTACAAATTAGTTTTTCTTAACAAATTTGTTAAAGGGGTTGTAAAGGTTTGTGTTTTTTGACTTTGAGGCGGCGTACACAGGACCGAGAAACTCGACGGGCAAAACACATGGTTTTCCCCGTCGAGTTCCTTGTTCGGCTGTCCAAAAACTCGTCGAGCCAAATTTTCCCATTGCCCGTCGAGGAAATAGAGAACATGCTCTCTATTTGGCTCGACGAGTTCCTCGACGGGTTTCTCGGCGAAAAGTGTACACACGACCGGTTTTCTCGGCAGAATACGTCTCCCATCGGGTTTCTTGCTGAATTCTGTCGAGAAAACCGGTCGTGTGTGGGGGGCCTAATACATTAAGGTCACAAAACACCTGGCAATGAAGGCCCCCCCAGCCCCCCCCCCCCCCGTTTTACTTACCTGAGACTGTTCACCTGCTGTGCGCGTGTCCAGTGTCCTCTTCTCCACAGAGTCTGGCCATTGATTGGCTAGATTGGGTGGATTGATAGCAGCGCTGCTGTCAATCACATCCAGTGGTGCGGCGCGGTGGGGGGGGCAGGGCCGAGTGATACAGTCGGCGACTATAGCTCCTCCCCGCAATAGCTCCTCCCCGCAAGAGCGCCTGCAAGAGGGTTAGCTCTTGCGGGGAGAAGCAGAGACAGCCGGCGAGGGAACCAAGAAGACCAGGATCGGGGCCACTCTGTGCAAAATGAACTGCACAGTGGAGGTAAGTATAACATGTTTGTACCCGAAATTTTAAATTTTCTAATTTTTAAATTTTTGGAAATTCAAAAATTTGTAAATTCTAACTTCGGAAGTTCAAAATGAGAAGATTCAAAATTTGTAAATTCTAAATTTGTAAATTCGGAAATTCGAAACTTTGGAAATTCGAAAATAGGAATGAAAATCCAAAAATAAGAATGATAATACGAAAATAAGAACCAAAAATACGAAAATCTGGAATAATAACTAACTAATAATAAACTATTAAATTATAGGTATTGGAATTTCCTTTTAAATTTGGCTGTTACTGAACGTAACGAATAGAAATTTATCCGAAGTTCATGAATTATCGGTATTAATGAATGCTGTATCTAAACAAATGGAACGTAATAAATAAATAACAATAAATAATAATAATAATAATGATAAAAATGTATTATTTTTTATTATTTCATTCCATTCCATTTGTTTCATAACTTATAAACAGATACATTTGTATTCATTATGTTCACTAACAGACAAAATTAAAAGGAAATTCCAATACCTATAAGTTAATAGTTACCGTAGTTAATATTAGTTAGTTAGTTAGTTAATATGTCAAATTTTTTGGATTTTCGTTCTTTCGAGTTTTCGGATTTTCCTTTATTTTACGATTTTCTAATATTCAGAACTTTGTAAATTTCCGAATTTTCGGATTTTAGAATTTTCAAATTCCACATCAAATTTTAGACATCGCTTGTATATCACGTCAAAATGTATGAAAAATTATACTAGTAACCCTTATGCTGTGTACACACGGTCGCTTTTTCCGATTAAAAAAGTCAAAATAGTAAATTGCTAATCGTCGGATGTTTTTTTACCTTAATGCATAGAATGCATTATGCCCTGTACACACGATTGGTTCGTCCGATGAGAACGGACCGATGGCTGTTTTCATCAGACGAACGATCGTGTGTGGGCCCCATCATTTTTTTCCCATCGGGGGGAAAAAATAGAACCCGTTTTAAAATTTTCTTATGGTTAAAAAACCGATAGAAAAAAATGAACGTCTGTGGGGAAATCCATCGGTCAAAAATCCATGCATGCTCAGAATCAAGTGGACGCATGCTCGGAAGCACGTGGTTGTGTTGTACGTCACCGCGTTGGACACGATTGGATTTTTACCAATGGTGTGCAGGCAAGACTGATAAAAGTCAACTCCATCGGATAGCTGATGAAAAAATCCATCGGTACGTTTTCATCAGACGAACCGATCGTGTGTACAGGGCATTAAGGTGAAAAAAACATGTACCGTATAAACTCGAGTATAAGCTGAGTTTTTCAGCAAATTTTTTTGCGCCTGATCTCCTGGACTTTGGGGACCCGGTACCAGCCGGCCGTAGGTTGGATCCCAAACTTGCCACACATGTAGCCCCACCCTTCCTCTACAAGTGTGCAGAGTTTGTTGTCCGGGGGACCTACTGTTGGGGAGCACTGATTTTCCAAAGCCGGGCACCCCTTCCATAGACTCCCATGTTAAATGTAAGTCTAGTCATGGGCACAGTGAGGCATGGGCACAGTGAGGTATGCAGATGGACACCCTAGTCTTATACTCGAGTCAATGGGCCAGATTCAAATACATTAGAGTATCTATCCGGCGGCGTAGCTTATGCTCTTTACGCTACACCTCTGCAAATTGTGCCTTATTCAGAAAGCACTTTCTCCGTAATTTGCGGAAGCGTAGCGTAAAGTGGCCGGTGTAAGGGCGCCAAATTCAAATTAGTCATGTGGGGGCGTGATTCATGTAAATCAATCATGACCCCACGTTATTTTACGTTTTTCTTGCGCCGTCCGTGGACGTATCCCAGTGCGCATGCGCAAAATCACGTCGCTAGTTGTCAATGTAAACGACATGAACGTAAAATACATCCAGCCCCATTCCCGAACGATTTACGCAAATGACGTAACCGACGTACAATTCGATGCTGTCCCGACGTCCATAGTAAACATTGGCTGCGCCTGCTATAGCATATATATTCGAGTTGTGCTAGCCGGCCGGCTACATTTACATGCATATTTTACCTACATTTTTGTAAGTGCAATTTTAATTTAATTTTAATACATGGTAAATGGTTTTACACTATATACCTTTTTTTCTTATAATTTGTCATCAATCAACACTGATCACTTGCTCATTACGGGAGGAGCTGTTGACCATTGGATTTCGTGCTATTGAACCCCCTGGCTGGGGAGAAAGCCATCTGCGATCAGAAGGTCTCTAGTTGGGATCTTCCCCTCTGGTAAGGGACAGTGTTTTCCATCGGTGAAGGTGTTTTTTCTATCTGCATCACTTTTCTGAGGTTCCTGTTTGTGATGTCACCATCTGCTTGAACATACGGAATTTCACTGCCGATTTATACCATCAGATGTTTTTCCACTTGTATTAACTGCTTGATGGACTATATATATATATATATATGTTTTCACTGTTTGATATTGCTCTTTATCATTTTAGAGCTTCTCATATTGCGCAGCTTGTTCTTGTAATATTACTGTTTTTGCTGTGAGTATCTCACCATTTAAAGCCGCTTGCAATTTATTTCTTTTTTGTATCTTGCCTAGACAGCGCAGTATCACCGCTTTTTTAGTAACTTTACGCCGGACTAACGCTTACGCAAACGACGTAAACTACGAAGCCTGGTCATGGATCGGCGTAAATAGCTCATTTGCATATTTTACGCGTAAAACGACGTAAGCGCCACCTAGCGGCCAGCGTAAATATGCAACTAATATACGACGGTGTAAGTCACATACGCCACTCGTATCTTAGCAGAAATCCGGCGTATCTTGTTTTCTGAATACAGAAAAAAGATACGCCGGCGCAGAATAGACTTTACGCGGCGTATCTATAGATACGCCGACGTAAGGGCTCTCTGAATCTGGCCCAATACGTTTTCCCATTTTTTTGTGGTAAAATTAGGTGTCTCGGCTTATATTCGGGTCGGCTTATACTCAAGTATATACGGTAACTTTAAAACACCTTTAATTCAAAATTTTTTAACTAAATGAAATGAAATAAAAATGAATTTTGGGAGTAGCTAAATAAATTTATTTTCCAGATGAAACCAACATTCAGAAACAAAATATTTCACACATGTCTAGTAGGCAGTAGCCATCGCCCCTTGCTTGAAAATGTTTATTCATTTATTTTTTTGGCTGTATCGGAAAAGGTTAGATCTAAGACCGGACATAAATCCCGAATTGGAGAACAAATGATTGTTCTGGCTGATGAGCACCATTTAGGGTAGTGAAGTGTCAGCCACTTCTTCCGATGGTGGCTGACGGAGCCAAGCGGCGAAACTAAATTGAGGAGCAATCAGCTTCAGCCTCTAAATCTGCTGAAACAGGGATTCCGTAGAGGAAGCGAAGCAATCATTCCCCTGGAAAACAATTTAGAAGAGCTGATTTCAAAATGAAGGACTCTAAATGGTTTAAGGGTAGCATGATGCCACATAAATAGACAAAATGTGTTTTCATTAGTCGGAGCGTTTGATGGGAAGGAGGAAGAAAAGGTGTCCCGGGGAGAATGTTGTCACAGCCGGCTCACGTCGGAGGTCTGGATGAAGGGGACTGCCCTCCCAGCACTCTAATGATAATTGGCTTCATTGTTATTAATGTTGGAATCTTGTGAAGAGAAGCTCCTGCCTCCCGCGGGAACATTGAACCCGCAATGGCTTTTTTTTCTTTTGATGTGAAAATCCTGATATTTTAGCTGCCCCGCCTCTGCACTGCCTCCTGGCTTGGTGGCCATATGTAAGCCCAGGGGCCCAATAATCTTCTATTGCCGGGGGCCCCATGAGTTGTCAGCCTGCACCTGGGTAAACCCTTTGCTTCCCCGGACACCTGCAGAACCCCCCAGCCACCACCAGCTACCCCCTGAGCCGCCCCCTCACAGAATCCAGCCACGTAGCCTCCGGCGGTGGCTTGGTATTTCCCCGGCTTGCGGCCCCCCCTGATACACCATCCACCTGCCAGCTACACAGCAATCCCCCCCGGATACCAGCAGGACCCCCCACTTCCCTAGGGCTAGAACTGCATCCCGGCAGCTACCGGCGCACGCTTCCTAGGAGTAGGACGTGTGGCCCACGGGATGTAGATAGGTAGGGCCCCCTCCACCCCCCCGTTCATCACCGCGACCGAGTGGCCCCCCGCACTTCCCCTCCAGACACCAGCTTGCTACCCCCTTGTAATTGGGTCACCTACCACCCTCTCCTGACTCAATAACTACCAGTTGGCCATACCCCCCCCCCTCAAGGTCACCACCCTGGCTCTTTGCAGCCGGAGTGGTAGCCATCTTGCAACACCCAAGCCCCATTCCCCTTTCCTCAATACCATTTGAACTTGACCCAGGGTTCGCCCGATCGCCTCTCAAGGGGTCAGGAAGGAATTTTTTTTCCCTGTCGTAGCATATTGGCGTAGCACAGCCAGGTTTTTTTTTGCCTTCCTCTGGACCAAGCCAGGATCGAGGATTAAGTTAATCCTTGCAAATCCCCCCCCCCCTTCTCCCCCTGGTGTTTGGCGACTATGGTTAATCTGCAAAATTCTGCAGAAACCATTGGGGATCTGAGGCAATTTGCTGCAATACTACCAGCCATCACTAAAAAAGCCCTAAGAACTGAGCGACTTTTGAGAATCGATCGACGATCGACTATCAAAAATCTCAGCCGTTTACCCCAGCCTAAGCATATATCATGTGCTTTGATCAACACAAGGTCGGCAGTAAAACACCGACTGGAAATCCATGATTTCATCCTACAATACGATTTAGACTGCCTCTTTATTACAGAGAGCTGGCTCACAGCCGACTGCAACACCATTCTAGGATAACTGGTGCCAGAAAACTATCGTATTATAACCGAAAACAGAATAGGGCAAAGAGGAGGACTAGCGGTGATCCATAAGACTCATCTTGCGATCACTAAACCAGTCCTTCAAAACCCTCTTCCATTCATGGAAACCCTTACCCTGCAACTGCAAACAAACTCCCAGGAGACCGTCCGGATTCTACTCTGCTATAGGCCACCTGGCCCAAAATCGCAGTTTCTCCCATCATTGACAGACTTTATCTCCACCTGTACCCTTAACAGCAAACACCTCTTGCTGCTCGGGGACTTTAACCTCTGGGCCAACTCCCCGCAAGACCCTATTGCCGACGCCTGCATCGATCACCTTGAAGGATTAGGGCTACAACAACTAGTATGTGGGCCCACACCTGCTTCAGGTCACACACTCGATCTTATTTTCAGACAAGATCTGGAAATAAAAATCTTGGAAAATGAACCGTTGCCATGGACAGATCACCATGCAATTAAATTCATTATTTCCGATTTCCCCTTAACTTAAACATCAAATCCAGTGACAGCACACTGGACTAGATGTCAGAAGAAGCTTCACTCGGAACTCTTCAAAACCACGTTAAGGAAATAAATACAATTCAGCCGAACGGCTGAAGAAACACTGGATATCATAAATACAGCCCTATTACAGTCAGCCGACTTAATAGCGCCGAAACGCAAAACCCGCATCCGGAAAAATAACTCCAGCTGGTTCAACAACCAACTGGCGTTACTGAAGCAAGAGCGCAGAAGGGCGGAAGCCGTCTGGAAAAGAAGCTCTTCAGATGAGAACCTCAGCGTCTACAAAGCAACAACAAGCAAATACCACAAATAAATCTTCAAACTCACTCAGACCATGAATCCAGGATGTCTTGAAGCCCCCAATTCGGATTCACAAGAATTTTGCAATGAATTGTCGGATTACTTCATTAACCACTTAAGGACCGCCTACTGCATATTTACGTCGGCAGAATGGCACGGCTGGGCACATCAACGTATATATACGTTGGTTTTAGTACCCAGCCGTGGGTCGCGGGCGCGTGCCCACGGGCGCGCGCCCGCGACCCGGTCCGAAGCTCCAGGACCGGGACCGCGGGATTCGCGGACCCGATCGCCGCTGCAGTGCGGCGATCCGTCCCTGGAGCGGAAGAACGGGGAGAGCCGTGTGTACACACGGCTTCCCCGTGCTTCTCTGTGGCCGGAGCATCGATCGCGTCATCCCTGTAATAGGGGGACGCGATCGATGACGTCACACCTACAGCCACACCCCCCTACAGTTGTAAACAACACATTAGGGCACACATTCCCTACAGCGCCACCTGTGGTTAACTCCCAAACTGCAACTGTCATTTCCACAGTAAACAATGCAATTTAAATGCATTTTTTGCTGTGAAAATGACAATTGTCCCAAAAATGTGTCAAAATTGTCCGAAGTGTCCGCCATATTGTCGCAGTCACGAAAAAAATCGCTGATCGCCGCTATTAGTAGTAAAAAAAAAAATAATTAATAAAAATGCAATAAAACTATCCCTTATTTTGTAAACGCTATAAATTTTGCGAAAACCAACCGATAAACGCTTATTGCGATTTTTTTTACCAAAAATATGTAGAAGAATACGTATCGGCCTAAACTGAGGAAAAAAAATGTTTTTTTATATATTTTTGGGGGATATTTATTATAGCAAAAAGTAAAAAATATTGCATTTTTTTTTAAATTGTCGCTCTATTTTTGTTTATAGCGCAAAAAATAAAAACCGCAGAGGTGATCAAATACCACCAAAAGAAAGCTCTATTTGTGGGAAAAAAAGGACGCAAATTTTGTTTGGGAGCCACGTCGCACGACCGCGCAATTGTCTGTTAAAGCGACGCAGTGCCGAATCGCAAAAACCCCTTGGGTCATTTGCCAGCGTATTGGTCCGGGTCTTAAGTGGTTAATAAAATCGAGAGGATCCGACAAAGCATTCGGCAAAATAAATCCCCCCTCAACCCTTCCCGTAAATATTTACACAACACCTGCAGTAATTCACCACAACCAGGTAAGTTCACGCTGAAACCTATCTCTATCAATGACACTAATAATATCATCGGTACTTTGCGTAACAGCACCGCGCCAAATGATATCATCCCCACTTAACTGCTGAAGGAATGCGCCGACATCTTGGCACCTTCTATCACACAGCTTATCAACCAATCTTTCAGGGAAGCCATAGTGCCCTCCCAATTGAAGGAGGGTATAATTCGACCCATTTTGAAGAAACCCAACCTGGACCCCAAGGACCCACTTCACCGTCATCCAATAACAGGCCTAAATGTACTCTCAAAGGTAATGGAAAAAGTAGTGGTACAACAGCTGCAACAGCATCTAGATACCCACAACCTACTTGATCCATTTCAATTGGGATTCCGGCCCGGACAGGGGACGGAAACCGCATTGCTCAAAATATGGGACGATGCTCTCGAGGCCGCAGACGAAGGAGAATCTTGTCTTCTGGTTCTGTTGGACCTAAGCGCAGCCTTCGACACAGTAGACCACAAGCTTTTATTGACTCGGCTAGCTGAAGTAGCCAAAGTCGCAGAAGGCGATTTATCTTGGTTCTCCTCTTTTTTGGAAAACCGATCACAAATAGTGAAGTTAGGACCTTTCACTTCTGAGAAACGCACATTATCGTGCAAAGTCCCTCAAGGATCCCCCCTGTCGCCGGTGTTATTCAACATCTATCTTCACCCTCTTTTTGAGATTATTAGCAGCCAAAAACTGCTTTACCACTCATATGCAGACGACACGCAACTGTATTTCCGCATTTGCAATAAAAAGGATCATCACCTCAATCTAGAGACATGCCTCTCTTTGATAGAGGACTGGATGACAAAGAGTTATCTTAAACTCAATGGAGCGAAAACAGAACTTCCCCTGTTTCACGCCAAGCGTATGATTCAACCTGCAACAACCTGGACCCCCCGCCCATTCTGGGCTAAATCATCACCCCTAGCGACAAAGTCAAAAGTCTCGGGGTCATCTTCGACTCCTACATGACAATGGACGCACAAATAGGGTCAGTAGTCAGCGGAACTCACCATCTGCTGCGTCTACTACGCAGACTTACTCCTTTTATTCCCAAGGAAGACATAGCGGTCGTGGTGGGAGCAATTGTAAACTCAAGATTGGACTATGCAAATGCCCTTTACCTCGGACTCCCCAAGTACCAAATCGCTCGTCTGCAAGCCGTTCAAAATACGGCCGCTAGACTTGTGACTGGAAAAAAACCTTGGGAATCCATCTCACCTTCGCTGAGATCCCTTCACTGGTTACCAGTAAAAGACAGAATCACTTTTAAAGCACTCTGTCTAACGCATAGATGTATCCATGGGAATGCTCCCCATTATCTATGCGAAAAAATAAAAGCTCATAATCCCAATCGCGTTTTGCGATCCACCAATCAAAATCTCCTCCAGATACCGAAAGTCCAAAGGAGATTCGCGGTCCAAGGTCCCAGACTATGGAACGCTTTACCAACCAGCATTCGGTTGGAGGAGAACCACTTAGCGTTCAGGAGAAAGATCAAGACTCATCTCTTTTGATACCAAAGGAGACAGGAACAACAAGCGCCCAGAGGCGATTAAGTTTGCATGTGCCGCGCTATATAAGTTTTCATTCATTCATTCATTCAAGGCATGGGCACAGTGAGGCATGAACACAGTGAGGCATGGACACAGTGAGGCATGGACACAGTGAGTCATGGACACAGTGAGGCACATGGACACAGTGAGGCAAAGTGAGGCACAGTGAAACATGCAGATGGACACCCTAGGCTTATACTGGTCCTGGAGTCAATACGTTTCGCATTTTTTTTGTGGTAAAATTAGGTGCCTCGGCTCATATTCGGGTTGGCTTATACTCAAGTAAATACGGTATGTGCCAATTTGTGTTGGTCTATGGCCGCATACACACACACGATCAGACTGGTCCGATGAAACTGGCACCAAATTGATTGTGTGTACAGCCCGTCGGACCAAAGTTTTAAAACTTGCTTTAAGGACCAAAACGATGGTTAGTGCACAAAAGCATCGGACCAAAAACCTGCGCATGCTCAGAATCAAGTCGACGCATGCTTGGAAGCATTGAACTTCGTTTTTTTCAGCACGTCGTTGTGTTCTACGTCACCGCGTTCTGGTCTGATGGGATTTTGGACTGATGGTGTGTACGCACATCAGACCACTTCAGCGGTGGTCCGATGAAAACGGTCCGTCGGACCAGTCTCATCGGTTTGGTCTGATCGTGTGTACGTGGCCTTTCACATAAAATCCCAATAAAATACATTAAAATACACATTTTTGGTTGTAACATAATGTGGAAAATTTCAAGGGGTATGAATACTTTTTACATACAGAACAAACATTTAAACTTCCTATCTCTTTTTAAACTTTTGTCACCCAAACTGGAGTTTCCACTTTATGTAATTAAACATTCGTATAGCATGAAAATGAACGCAGAATTAACAATTTTAGGATGTCCTCAAGCGCTCTACACTTGGCTGTCCCTTTTCTGCCGTGATGTGTCTTTTCCTTTCCAAGAATCTATCTATCACTTACAATGTAACAGTGTCGTGTTAGGCAAGACAAATGGGGGGCGATAAACACGTTTTTATGGATCTGTAAGAGGATAGCCGGGTAATATTTTAATTGTAATATAGTGCCTAATCATTCTGCTAAATACATAATTGTCTGCTTCTATTTCTCCGAGAACAAGGCTTAATTTGATGTATAACTGAAGCGGAATGCCAGGCGCGATGCCAGACTGGGGAAACATTGGGCCATTGGAGACCAAAGCGTTACGAAGGATTCAACTAAAACATTCACGGCAAATGATGAATTCCGCTCCTTCTAATCACAAGGAAGGATTTAAGGAGGGACATTTTTCATTTTGAAAATTTATCGATAGAGGCGAACAAACACTGGCAAGTGCTCAATACCGAACGGCGACAGTTCCCTCAAGCCTTCTCTTTGGGTTCACCGACCAGTTTGGGCCAGATCCACGAAGCATTACGACGGCGTATCTTCAGATACGCCGCCATAATTTCAAATTTGCGCCGGCGTATCTTTGTTTTGTATTCACAAAACAAGATACGCCGGAATTACGCTAAAATACGACTGGCGTAAGTCTGTTACGCCGTCGTATCTTAGTTGCATATTTACGCTGGACGCTAGGGGCGCTTCCGTTGGTGTTCCACGTAAAATATGCAAATGAGCTAGATACGCCGATCCACGAACGTAGCGTATTTTTTTACGTCGTTTGCGTAAGCGTACGTCCAGCATAAAGTCACCCCTGCTGTATAGAGGCGTACGTAATGTTAAGTATGGACGTCGGGCCAGCATCGAATTTTCCGTCGTTCACGCCGGCTTCCGTTGGTGTTCCACGTAAAATATGCAAATGAGCTAGATACGCCGATACACGAACGTAGCGTATTTTTTTAACGTCGTTTGCGTAAGTGTACGTCCAACGTAAAGTTACCCCTGCTGTATAGAGGCGTACGTAATGTTAAGTATGGACGTCGGGCCAGCGTCAATTTTTCCGTCGTTTGCGTAAACCGTTCGCGATAGGGATTTGCGTAAGTTACGTTCACGTCGTTTTCACTGACTATTTTCGATGTGATTTCGTGCATGCGCACAGGGATATCTCCACGGATGGCGCGTGCGCCGTAAAAAAAAAAAAACGTCCTTTACGTGGGGTCAAGCTGATTTACATTAAATTACGCCCACGGCTTTCTGATTTGAATTGCGCAGCCTTACGCCGCAACAATTACACTACGCCGCCGTAACTTACGGCGGAAATTGTTTGTGGATAAGGATACGCCGCTGTAACTTACAGCAGCGTAGTGTAACTTAGATTGGCTACGCCAGCGCCACTGTGGGGATCTGGCCCTTTGTTTTTATTTTTCCTTTAATTTTTTTTTTTAAGGGATACCAGGATGGCATGCTGTATACGCAGGGCTGATCCTAGGGTCATAGATGCCTGAGTGCAGAAATATTTCTGGCGCCCCCCCCCCCCCCCAACCACATGGGCATGGTCATCTTACCAACTCTCCCCTTTACAAATGTTTCTATTGTGTATAGAAGTGTCACGTACATGGTTGGAGGGCGAAATGCCGAGAGGGCTCCCCTTGCGGCTAAGTGCAGTACACCTCTGAGGTTGGGTACAGAGCGCGTAATGCCCAGAGAAGCACAGATTTCCAGATGGATCCAGGAGAGAAGAGCTGGTGAGTGCCTGAAGAATACTGGAGAATACAGGAAACACCGCTGGGCTGCAGTCTCTAGGAGTCCTCGGTAACACTTGGCAAGATGTGCAAAAGGAGCCACAGTGGAAGCCGGCTGGGGATCAAACACTGTGGATCCAGGCAGGAGATGCAGGTTTGCAGGAATGGAGACAAGCCAAGGTCTGGTGTTGGAAAACAGGCAGGAACAGATAACTGAAGCAAAGTCTGTGAAACAAGCCGGGATCAGGTGCTGGAGAAGGTAACAAGTCAATAATGCAAGCCAGGGGGTCAAACCAGGAGAGCGGATCAGACAGGTCAGGAACAAGCTGGGTCACAACAGGAAATCCAAACAGTAATAATACAGATACTCAAGAAGACTGACAACAATCCAGCAATTTGGATCAAACAGTGGCAGCCTTTTATAGGCCAGCAGGAGGATCTTCCTGTCACATGATGAGCCTATGGCTCCCATTTCTTCTACTGGCAAGATTGCCAGTACCTCTTCTATGGCCATTTCTTCTACTGGCAAGATTGCCAGTACTACTTCTATGGGCATTCCTTCTACTGGTAAGATTGACAGTACTTCTACAGACATTTCCCTGACAAGAAGACTCACGTCTCTATTGCAGGATCCACGTGGTCAATCCAAAATTCTTCTGGTTCACCAGTTTTTGATGGACTTTCCATTGTACATTTTTTGTTATATTTCATCCATTCACTATTTCACTTGATACACTGTGAATTTTATAATTTTTCTGTATAGAAGACTCACGTCTATTGCACTTAGCGCTACATTTTTTCCCCACATCATTTCCAATATTTGTCATATTGTAGTGTAGCTGCTCATTCTTTTAGATTTTGCATTTATTTCACACTCTCTTGATCAGCGCAATATTTCCCCACTTTCTTTAAACCAGCCCTTAGTACCGATTTGTAAACTCGTCATCGCTTCTGTTAGACGAGTGAATAGGGCGAATCTTTCCAATAGATTCCAGCCCAGGTCATAAAAAAATACTTTATTTTCATTGCTACAACAGTTCGATATAGATAAGAGATTCGACATGACAGTGACAATAGCGATCTGTGTCTATCGAACCTGCGGTCGAATGTGCCTAACCTAACTAATTAGTCTGAGATTATTCGACATGGAGAGAAAAGATCTGCATAGAGAGAGAAGATTGGACATTATGGGCCAGATTCAGATAGAGTTACGCTGGAGTATCAGTGATACTCCAGCCTAACTGTCGCTTTAAGCTGGCGTTTTTGTTTTCTGTAACCAGAAAACAAGAAACGCCGGGTTGGAGTTCCGATGCGAGCAGCGTAAATGAATTTCGCCATCGCATCATTACTTCAACTTAAAAATGGCGCCGGGGGCGTTCCCGCCGATTTACGCTCAAAAAATATGTTAATGAGCGGGAATCGGCAATTCACAAGCGAATTTGGGCGCGACGCAGTGACTTTACGACGTTTCCGGAAGCGATACGCAGCGTATAGATAAAGCAGCCCCCTAGTGGAGTATCCTATGTTAGGTATAGCCGTCATCATCGCGTCGGAAAAAAAAAAAATCGCGTCGCTTGCGTAAAAAGTTCATGAATGGGGATGTGACGTCATTGACGTTCACTGACAGAATTTGGAGCATGCGCACTGGGATGCATTGACACTCGACGCATGCGCAGTACGTTCGCCGCGGGGTCGCGCTTAGTTTAAATAATACACGCCCCGTACCCGCCCAATTTGAATTCCGCCAGCTCATTTTCGATACGCTGCCGCAACTTTAGGAGCAAGTGCTTCTTGAATAACAGCACTTGCTCCTAAAATTTCGGCAGAGTAACGTAAATGAGATGCGTTACTCTGGAGTAAAGAAACTCCCATCTACCTGAATCTGGCCCTATAGAGACAGTGTTGGGGGAGAACATCCGACACGAACAATGAAGATTCGACAAAGCAGCCAAAAACATACAAACATCGAATCTGTCATTGAAGGCTTATGGTGTCTGTCGAAAGTTCTAAGAAGATTCGACGGAGAAGCTAAACGGTACGACGCCGCGATCGTACATTTCTGGTCAAATGCTCCGCCCATAGGCTATAGAAGAATTCTAATGTTGTATGACTAGTAATAATAATTTATAAATATAATTATTACTAGTGTCATACAACATTAGATTTCTTCTATGGCTTGTAGGTGGAACATTTGACCGTAAATGTACGATTGTGGCGTCGTACAGTTTAGCTGCTCCGTCCAATCCTCTTAGAACTTTCGACAGACACCATAAGCCTTCAATGACAGATTCGACCTTAAATTCATTTGGATTTTCGCACAAATGCATTTTATAACAAAACAAAATAAATTAAAACAAATTTCTGGACATAGACGTGCGCACAGGGTGTGCCAATTGTGCCCAGGCACACCCTAATCCCCCTGTGCAGAACAGATTCCCCCTACTGCCCTGGCTCCTCCCCCTCCCGCAGCACTGCCAGCTTCCCTCCTCTCCTATCGACTGTTGCTGCTGGGATATTTTAGGAGTGGGGAAAGGGCCAGTAAATATGTAATTTACTTGCTCCTTCCCTTTCTGAATGAACACCGCAAGCAATTGGTGGTAGTGTGTGTTTTGGCTTTGGGGTGCACACCCTAATGCAATAGGCTGCGCACACCTATGTTTCTGGAGTAACTAAATATATTTATTTTTCGGACGAAAACGAAATATTTCAGTGTGCACATGTCTAGTATCCTTTGGACACAGCTGATCACAAATCACAGTAACGAGCCAATCACAGCAGCTCTTTACCATGTGATCAGCTGATGACATATAAACAGATTTGCCGGTTATCAGCAGTTCTTTCCTCCCAGACTGTGTCTGTGTGGGGAAAAGAGAGGTGTTTACCAGCAAGACTTTGAGTACATTGTTTACACTGATAATCAGGATACTGATCATTAGTGCAGCCCTATCAGTACCACCTATCAGTGCTCATCAATGCCACCTATCAGTGCTGCCTATCAGTGCCGCCTATTAGTGCTTATCGATGTCTGTCAGTGCCACCTATCAGTGCTCATCAATGCTTCTCATCAGTGCCACCTATCAGTGCTTAATAATGCTGCCTATCAGTGCCCATCAGTGCTGCCTATCAGTGCTTAATAATGCTCTGCCTATCAGTGCTGCCTATCAGTGCCCATCAATGCTGCTTATCAGTGGCCAACAGTGCAGCCTATCAGTGCTGCATATCAGTGCACCTATCAGTGCCCATCAATGCTGCTTATCAGTGCCCATCAGTGCCACCTATCAGTGCTCATCAATGCTGCAGCTGGAGTGGCGCACTCACATTTTTCTGTACCATATTTTCGCAATACGCAAAGACCATGATATCTTGTCTATTTGAGCAGCCTATGGGCCAAATTCTCAGAGGCGCTACGTCCGAGTATCTCAGATACCCCGTCGTATCGCCGTTTTTTTCCCCGGGTATTTATGCGAGTGATTCCTAGAATCACTTTGGCATAGATACGCCTGAAGATCCGACAAGTGTAATATAATTACACTTGCAGATCGTAGTTGTAATGACAACTCCGGCCACTAGGTGGCCTTTACGTTGTTTTCTCATTTGCCTATGCAAATGAGGCTACTACGCAGATTCCCGAACGCTTTTACGCCGCCCCGTCGTCGCGTACGTCGTTTTCGTCCGCGTAAGGTTACCCCTGTTAATATGAGGGGTTACCTTACGCAGTACCGTCGGATGCCGTCGGGTGCCGTCGGATGCCATGTTAAGTATGGCGTCGGGTCAGCGTTGGCTTTTTCCGTCGCTTACGTCGTTTTACTAACTCGTTCGCGAATAGGGCATTGCGTAGTGACGATCACGTCGTTTTGACGTCGGTTTCAACTACGATTTCCGACGTGAGCTGGAGCATGCGCACTGGGCTTTTTCCCCGGCCGGCGCATGCGCAGTTCGATCGACGCGGGGGCGCGCTTAGTTTAAATACAAGCCGCCTCATTTGAATTACGCGGCCTTACGCTGGGCCATTTACACTACGCATCCGCAAACTACGGAGCAAGTGCTTGGAGAATACGGCACTTGCTCTGTTACGTTGCGGCGGCGTAGTGTAAATGGCTTACGCTACGCTGCCGGAATTATGTGAGAATCTGACCCTATGTCTATTGATACCTGATGCTTCCTTTCCTCTTTTCAGACTTTATTTATTGCAACACGGTGACAATTACGCTTAGGGAAGGAGGAAGTAATTGCAACATATGAGTCATTATCCACTAGACAGAAACTGGTGAGAGTCTTCAATGGAGTTTATTATAATTATTTTTTTATGATTTAACAGGAGAGGATTCACCCTTAATAAAAGTGAAGTTTTACTTCATTCACTGTTGTCTCACTCCATAATGCTATTCATAGTCTGGAAATTGCTATCAATGGTCCTGAAATTGCTATTCATGGTCCTGAAATTGCCATCCATGGTCCTGAAATTGCCATTCATGGTCCTGAAATTGCTATTCATGGTCCTGAAATTGCCATCCATGGTCCTGAAATTGCCATCCATGGTCCTGAAATTGCCATCCATGGTCCTGGTGTTGCTGCTCATGGTCCTGAAATTGCTATCCGCGATCCTGTAATTGCCACATATGAACTTGGAATTGCTATCCAGGGTCCTGAAATTGATGTCCATGGTCCTGTAATTGTTGCATATGAACGTGGGACCGCTGTCCATGGTTCTGAAATCGCTATCCACAGTCCCAAAATTCCCATCTATTCTTCCAAATATTTATTCCCTTATCCTGAATCTTCTCTCATTGTTCTTGGATTTGATTGAAAGCAGTGGAAACCAATGGTTGTGCTGCCATCAATCTATCCAATCAACACCGAGAAGCAGTGGAGAAGAGGATGCCGGGGGACGAGCACAGCAGGTGAACGGGCTCAGGTAAGTAAAACGGGGAGCATTGGAGAAAACAGGAATACCCAGAGGAAACCCCCATGTCAGGTCCTGTGGCCAGATCAGAAGTGCACCCCGTTGGAGTCAGGGTTGCAGGAGTAGATATGGAGCAGAGGTTTGCTGGGGCGCAGACAGGGATCGTACAGGAAGCTTGAGCCCAAGATTCCCCAGGGCGCGGAGTCTAAGATCCAGCTGGTATTCACCAGAGTCTCTAGTGGTGAGGATGGCCTTTGCTGCAACTGGATCCAGGTCGCGGCCACTGGAGTCCCCTAGGTCATACTTCGTAGGGAGAGAGGGGCAGCCACTGAGGACACAAGAGGAAGTGAAGGATAAGCCGAGATCGGGGCAACAAGCAGACAAGGATAACCAAGGGACAGGCCAAGGGTCAGGGTCACAAGCAAACAGGAGTAGTCCGACATCAAAAGTCCAATGGAGCCTACACATGGTTGGAATTTCTGACCAAAAGCACACATTGGACTTTTCTTGTCGGAATTTCCGACCGTGTGTGCGCGGCATAAGCCGAGTTTTTCAACACATTTTTTGTGTGCTGAAAATGCCCCCTTGGCTTATACTCAAATCTGTGTCCTTCTGCAGCCTCATGCACCTGATCTCCCGGCACTGTGACGTCTATCATGGATGAGGAGGAGGCGGGGCTTTCTACACTGGGCGGCTGCCGACTGACTGTGTGACATGGAGATCAGGTATGCAGATCGGCACAGTGAGGTACGCAATGGGCACAGTGAGGCAGGCAATGGGCACAGTGAGGCACACAATGCAATGGGCACAGTGAGGCATGTAATGGGCACAGTAAGGCAGGCAATGGGCACAGTAAGGCAGGCAATGGGCACAGTGAGGCATGCAATGGGCACAGTGAGGCATGCAATGGGCACAGTAAGGCAGGCAATGGGCACAGTGAGGCTGCAAATGGACACAGTAAGGCTGCAAATGGGCATTGTTGACCCTCTTTTCCACTTACAGTAGCTGCTACATTTCCTACCCTAGGCTTATACTTGAGTTAATATGTTTTCCCAGTTTTTTTGTCATAAAATTAGGTGCCACAACTTTTATCTTGGTCGACTTATACTCGAGTATATACAGTAAGTTAAAAAAGGGCAGCTCCCCCAAGAGTTGTGTGTTGGTGTATTGTGCTTTTGCTCACCTCTGATGCTGAGGAGGTGGTGCCGGACTCCCTCAGGTATGGAATGTATATTTTGTAGAATTGATGGCCATGAACTTTGCATGTTCCAGTTGGTTATTTTGAACAATAAACCAGAGATAAAATTGTAAGAAGACAAATATGGGGACCTGTGACTTCCTTTAGTTTACTGCTTTGTCGCTCTTTGTCCATCATTTCTCTGCCTTTCTCATTCCAGCTCCCATTCACTTACTAGTTGATTCGGTTGCAGTTTTGATTTAAGGCTTATTATAACTTTGTCAGAGTCACAGCTCAGCTCATTGGAATGTGCTAAAGGCTATGCATCTGCTGAAACAATTTCACAGCTAGTTTGTCGCTTTCTTCTGGTTGTAAATAGAATTTTGGATGTTGCATTGATCTCTGACAAAATTCCCCTCTTGTACAGGAACATTGTTCCCCCTGAGGCATCATCGTGGTTACCTCATATAGTACACATGGCTAGTGACAGTTTCCTGTCCAGGGGCGTGCAATATTGGTGAAGAATAGATTGTCTCTGTATGTCTGCTCCATATTGGCACTATATGCCCAATAAAGTATGTTGTAAAAAAAAAGTATCTGAAATTTTGCAGATCATAGTAGGGACTGGCCAGAGATGGATCTCTTTGACACAATTGGCCAAAGAGGAATTACTTTCACACAGTTGGCCAGGGAGAGATTACACTGACAGAGTTGGCAAGAGAGGAATCACTTTGACAGAGTTGACCAGGGAGGAATCAATTTGATGCAGTTAGCCGAAGAAGGATCGGTTTCATACAGTTGGCCAGTGAGTGTTTACTCTGAGACAGTTGACCAGAGAGGAATCATTTTTATAAAGTTTGCCAAGGAGGAATCACTCTGACATAGTTGACCAGAGAGGAATTACTTTCATAAAGTTGGCCAGTGAGGGATCACTTTCACACAGTTGGCCAGGGAGGGATCACTCTGATACAGTTGGCCACGGAGGGATCACTTTGACATAGTTGGCCACAGAGGAATCACTTTGATAAAGTTGCCCTGTGAGGGATCACTTTCACACAGTTGGCCAGGGAGAAATCACTCGGACACAGTTGGGCATGGAGGGATAACTCTGACACAGTTGGCAAAACAGGGATCACTTTAACATAGTTAACCAGGGAGGAATCACTTTCAAAATTTGGCCAGTGGGGGATCTCTCTCACACAGTTGGCCAAGGAGGGAAAACTTCCACACAGTTGGCCAGGGAGGGATCACTCTGACACAGTTGGCAAGAGAAGGATCACTTTGACATAGTTAACCAGGGAGGAATAATTTTTATACAGTTGGCCAGTGAATGAGGGGTCACTTTCACACAGTTGGCCAATGAGGGATCCCTCTGACACAGTTGGCAAGAGAGGGATCAATCTGACGCAGTTGGCAATAGAGGGATCACTTTGACATAGTTGACCAGGGAGGAATCAATTTCACACCGTTGGCCAGTGGGGGGGTCACTTTCACAGAGTTGGCCAGGGAGAGATCACTCTGACATAGTTGGCAAGAGAGGGATCACTTTGAAATAATTGACCAGGGAGAAATTACTTTAATACAGTTGGCCAGTGAGGGATCACTTTCACACAGTTAGCCAGTGAGGGATCACTTTCACACAGTTGGCCAGTGTCACGGTTCCATGTAAATTGATATGGCAAAGGGTTTTACCTTCTGTTCAAGCTGCTCAGGTTGCTGCCAATCTGCCTTGAGCCTAGGTATTATTAAGCCTTTGCACTTGTGGCTTAGTGTTCTAGCAGCGTGTCCCTACGTTGAACCTGGACCCTCTCATTCCTCTGGTATTTGCTGTTTATGAGCATTCCCTTTTTACCTGTTTTTGAGTATTCCCGTATTCTCTGTGTGTTGGTTTATCGTTTTCTTGTTCTCAGTGTTTCCTCTGGCTGTGCAGTTATATTCCTTTTGGTTTCTGCCTGTGGATTTCCTTCATTTCCTGTTGATGTGTGTGCCTCTCTCAGTATAGTCTGCGTGTACCCGTGTCCTTCCAGCAGGCTGATTGATTTCACTGTGCCTGCCCAGGTGTGCTAGAAAGCCACAACCTGGTTGCTGCTTCACAGCACAGCATCCACGCCTTCAGGGGCTCTGGTAAAGACTGGGTGGCTCCTTAGACCCTGCAAATCTGGCACACCTCCACAATGCTCCGGCAGCTGTGAGGATCCATTCCCGGGTACACCTGATTAGTCTTTTATTGGTCCGCTACATCTTGAGTTACACCACACCAGTTAACCAGTGAGGGATCACCTGCACACAGTTGGCCAGTGAGGGATCACTTGCACACAGTTGGACAGTGAGGGATCACTTCCACACAGTTGGCCAGTGAGGGATCACTTTCACACAGTTGACCAGTGAGGGATCACTTGCACACAGTTGGCCAGTGAGGGATCACGTTCACACAGTTGGCCAAAAAGGGATCACTTTCACACAGTTGGCCAGTGAGGGATCACTTTCACACAGTTGGCCAGTGAGGGATCACTTTGACATAGTTGGCCAGTGAGGGATCACATTTACACAGTTGGCCAGTGAGGTATCACTTTTACACAGTTGGCCAGTGAGGTATCACTTTTACACAGTTGGCCAGTGAGGGATCACTGTTACACAGTTGGCCAGTGAGGGATCACTTTTACACAGTTGGCCAGTGAGGGATCACTTGCACACAGTTGGCCAGTGAGGGATTACTGTAATACAGTTGGCCAAAGAGGGATCGCTTCCACACAGTTGGCCAGTGAGGGATTACTGTAATACAGTTGCCCATAGGATGATTACATTGATGCCGTTGGCCAGGGAGGGATCAATTTGACACAGCGGGCCAGAAAGGGATGACTTTGATGTAGTTATCCTGCATAAACTAAGAGTCCCCGTTTTTTTGGGAATAGTTCACTAGAGAGTGCTCGGTCTTCCAAATAGCATCTAAAAAAAGGTAAGCTGCAATTGTAAATACACATTAGTTGCTGTCATGCACACTGCTCTATGCATACTACAAATCCCATAGTCCATCGTGGGTGCGAGCAAGAGAGGGGGCTGAGAGCAATAGAATGGAATATTTAAGTTAAACTGGATGGAAGAGCAGAAGACATTTTACCTAATGCATTCTCTGCATTCACATAAAGGACCTATGTTCAGCTCATCCCCTGCTCCTGGTAAATACTTACATGCATGAGCCTGATCTCGATCCAACGCTCTGCCCATTAGCAGCCACTGTCTCTCCCTCCTTACGGGCATGGAGGCAGTAGCGTGAGCCATCGGCTTTTCTGCTGTCAATCAAATCCTAGGTCAGGGCCGTGTTGCGCTGTGGGTGTGTGAATGGACACACAGAGGCCAGCTCGGGATCGAGCCCACATGAGTCCCCCAAGAACACGTGGCTTGCTTTTGGGGCACGCAGACAGGTAGAGGAGCCAGGAGCCAGAAGAGGAGGAACTGGGCTCCTCGGTATAAGCCATTGCACAGAGCAGGTAAGTATGACAAGTGGGGAGAAAACGCGCTGCCAAAAAATAGACACATAAATGGTGAAAAGAGCCGCCAGCAAAAAAGCAGTCAGATAAACTGTGAAATAAAGAAAAACAAAAGTAATGCAGCGTTATTACCTGATAAATAGGTCCATAAATTAGTGAGCAGACAATATCCAAAAATGTGTCAACGAAATCCAGAAAGCAAATATCCAAAAAATAAAGTTCATGAAATCGCGCAGAAATAAATAATCTGAAGATGTGCGTAATCAAAAATCACCAACGTGATCCACCACCTAGTGCAATGGTTCTCAACCTGGGGGTCGGGATACCCTCGGGGGTCAAATGATGATTTTCTAGGGGGCACCGAATCCTGGGCTGTTCCTGAAAACCGCTCTTCCATCCTTTTTGCGGCCGTCCAGCTGAACTGTTCCTGGAGCCCATGGCCACCCACTCAGCCTCTTCGCCGGCTGCCCATTCAGTTCACGAAATGGTTGGTGGGGCAAAGACTGGAGGTCAGCTGACTGGTGAGGAATATGAAGTTTGAGGGGCTGCAGGAGACCCTATCTGCTGATTTTTGCATAGGTGTCACTGTTACGAGACACCACAAAGCTGGAGACACAGTGAGTAACACTACCTGTCATTATAGTTGCCATAAAAAGTCCCCACTACAGTTCTCAGATCAGCAGATGACCTTGATCAAGAGCACCCAAGTTGGCTGATCAGAACTCCCCCCAGCACTGCCACTAATCCTACTCCTTAACAGCACTGCTACTCATACCATTCACCCAACCCCCCCACCAAGGAGTAAGAGAAGGAATAAAAATAGAGAATACATGGAAGGGAGGGGAACAAAGAGGGAGGAACAAAGAAAAAGGGAGAGAAAGAATACGAGAAAGAAGAAAGACGGCTAGAGAGAGAGATGGGGAGAAAAAACAAGAAATTAGGATAGCGAGAGATAAAACGAAAAGAAAGAAGAACAAGGGAGAAAGAGTGGTACATCCTAAAATGTGCCAGAAGGGGTTTAATACTGTACAAGTGGAAGGGACTCAGGGAACGCTAAATGTCTACCGGTTAGGGGTGCAAATTACTTGTCTCGCCTTGGGTGCTGACAAGCCACTCTATGAAAATAAATTTACTTTTAGGCCGCGTACACACGATCAGACAGGTCCGATGAAACTGGTCTTTCATCCGACCAGTTCGATGGTGTGTACGGCCCATCAGACCGTTGTCCGTCGGACCAAAGTTTTAAAACTTGCTTTAAAACCTGTCTGATGGACACCTGTCAGACAGGTTCGATGGTTAGTACACAAAAGCATCGGACCAAAAACCTGCGCATGCTCAGAATCAAGTCGACGCATGCTTGGAAGCATTGAACTTCGTTTTTTCATCACGTCGTTGTGTTCTACGTCTGATCGGATTTTGGTCCGATGGTGTGTACGCACATCAGACCATCAGACAAGTTCAGAGTTGTCTGATGAAAACAGTCCGTCGGACAAGTTTCATCAGACCGGTCTGATCGTGTGTACGTGGCCTTAGGGGTCCCCACAACTTGAGAAATGTTATCAAGGGGTCCCAACACTAGAAAGGTTGAGAACCACTGGCCTAGTGTAAGATGGATTCTTACCAGAATAACAGAATAGGTAAAAGGGAAAGCACTCACATTGCCACATCCGTAAATTTGGAAGACGAAAAAAGGAAAATGACTTGAAAAACGGTAATCAATGGTCGGACTTTGGAGGCAAGACAGGAATATCCCAAAAAAAAAAAAATCTATTACAAAAAATGGAAAATTTACAAAACAGATCAATAAAAACCATACAGGATATAAGATATGGAAAATATCCTCGATGCACAGAGGATATTTTCCATATCTTACCTCCAAGTCCGACCATGGACTCTTACCAGAGTTGCAGGCCTCTATTATGGAGTCAGGCCTCATACACACGAGTAAATCTATCTGTTCAAATCGGTCGGACCGACCGATTTGAACAGATCTGTCTGCTGGCATTTTGGTTTGCTCGCGTGTACACATGTGCAAACCAAAATCCCCGCCGCCAGACAGCGCACTGACGTGGAAGTAAAACACTTCCGCGCATGCGTCGAAACCATTCGGCGCGTGTGCGAGAAGACATGTCTGCTGGTTAGCGTACTAACCAGCAGACATGTTGGGCGGACGATTTCCCAGCCGACAGATTGGTAAGCATGCTTTCCAATCTGTCGGGTGGCCAAATCCATCTGTTTGCCCGTACACACGATCGAATCTGTCTGCTGAAACGGTCTAGCAGACCGTTTCCAGCAGACAGATTTGATCGTGTGTACGAGGCCTCAGATGCGCTCAATATGGTGTATTATCATCAATCATATTTAGAAAACAAGGGACTGGGGAAGAAGGAATGTGCAAGTTATTCCACTAATAAACAGGCGTGGAGTAGCCACCGCCTATATAGATCTAATACCTGACTAGGTAGTGCTGCTGTAACCAAAAATCTAGTATTTGAACAAAAGGGGAAGGAAAAAGGAAACGGGATAGTCGGCCCACCAGGGGCCTAAAGGGGTTACTTTAAGCAGCACAAAATTGATCTGAAAGATGATAATGATACACCATATAATTATTCATTTATTTAATAGTATCAAAATTTAAAAGATGTTTAAGCACAATAGTATAAAAATTGAACTGACCGTATGGTAATTAAACGAGTATTGATTACCATATATACAAAAAGAAAAACACATAACATTTAAACAAAACAGGAACACATACAGACATAGACAAAAAACATGGTCCGGACACTTTTGTATTCAGCCTGCACGAATGGCAACACTTAAATCTATAGTGATGCGACTAACCATATAGTGATGGCAGGCGGGATCAGTTGTATCCACTACCAATAGCCGCAATTGACCAATCGGTGTTAGCGATATGTGGAGGCTGGATACAAGCTCGTTGTGAGGTGGGGGGGAGGGAAGGGGGAAGGAAAAATTATGGGAGGGATATGCCTTGGTCGTGATAATGGATCCACTGTTCGTTAACCAAGGTGTATATGATTTGGATGTTTACTTGCATAAATGACTTGGTATATATTAAGTACTGACATAGTCCAGGTAGTAACAAGCAAGTTGGTAATTGAACAGTCCTGAATGTCCTGGTAATGGGATGCGTATCACAATAAGACTTTTAGATGATGGTTAGTACTGGACTCACGCTGTTAAGTATGTTTAGATTAATTAGACATCTAAGCTAGAGTCCATAGTCATTCACATGGGACCATGTAATCAGCACATGACAAGCCTTGGTGTTTATTAATAAATGAGAGCTAAGTTCCGTTTGAGGCTCTCTGCGTAGTATCAATAGGAAATAAAACACCCTTAGATAGATATACGTTACCACCTTGGTAGCCGTCGTATGGAATGCAGATCTTTATTCACTGCTGGTCAAATTTGTGCGCGCTGTTCAGTTACCCCGTTGTGGCGCTGTCTGGTATGACATCAATTTCCACTATAAAGTCCAGTATAGAACAAGGGACTGGTTCAGCGCGCGGGTATGATCGACATCAAACATCCTTCAAGGATTGTGAGTAGTTTTGACCATCCTGCATATACCTCGCTGCAGTCGTTTTTTAAATTTTGGCGTCTGCTGCCGCTATCCCTCCGTCCTCCACACGAGCTGCTGGTGTCACGGAATCACGTTAGGTGATGACGTCAACGCGTTTCGCCTGGCTCATTGGCGTAGCTTCGTCTCGGACATATGAATCGACAGTGTGGGCGCTTGCTTATACGCGTCACAGCTGCCGGTTATCACCAATAGGAAAGAAGGTAAATAGTAAATGTGGGGTCTTTGCTGGTAGACCTGTTATCATTTAAGGATTTTCTTTTTGGTTTGAGTATAGAACATATAAGGTCAGCAGTTTTGTTATTGATAGTTGGATCGTCTGGTTAGAAGCATGGGTTATAGCATGGGGGAGAAAGAGATTTTGTAAGTATGAAACACACAGTATCCCCCAATATATAAAGAGCTATCCCATGCCGTTTCAGACGAGTCAACTATAGAGATCTATTGTGTTCACATATGCTAGAAGAAAAAAAGGAAGGGGATAAGTTACTAGGAAATAGGGGAAGGGGAGGGGGAGGGGATAGAAAAAATTAGAGAACAAATACAAAAAGGCACAAACAAACAAAAGACTAGCATATAGAATGGACACATATGTGGCGATTGTAAGACTGGCGATTTTACGGGCGCCAGTGTGATTAAATTCAATATAGCTATTTTTGCTAAAAATGAATTGATCTTATTAAGCAGTGATCTAGATGAGGTTAAGTGAAGGCAAACATTGTATCCATGATGTTAATATTTGGATTATATGTCAGATTAGTAGATTAAAAGCTGAGGAATTTTGCTTTTATTTTAAGGAACCAAAAAGGCCTGTAAATTTAATTCTGTGTTAAGTCCCACCGGTACTAGAGATTTAAGGTGGTATACCCACAGAATTAAATTTACAGGCCTTTTTGGTTCCTTAAAATAAAAGCAAAATTCCTCAGCTTTTAATCTACTAATCTGACATATAATCCAAATATTAACATCATGGATACAATGTTTGCCTTCACTTAACCTCATCTAGATCACTGCTTAATAAGATCAATTCATTTTTAGCAAAAATAGCTATATTGAATTTAATCACACTGACGCCCGTAAAATCGCCAGTCTTACAATCGCCACATATGTGTCCATTCTATATGCTAGTCTTTTGTTTGTTTGTGCCTTTTTGTATTTGTTCTCTAATTTTTTCTATCCCCTCCCCCTCCCCTTCCCCTATTTCCTAGTAACTTATCCCCTTCCTTTTTTTCTTCTAGCATATGTGAACACAATAGATCTCTATAGTTGACTCGTCTGAAACGGCATGGGATAGCTCTTTATATATTGGGGGATACTGTGTGTTTCATACTTACAAAATCTCTTTCTCCCCCATGCTATAACCCATGCTTCTAACCAGACGATCCAACTATCAATAACAAAACTGCTGACCTTATATGTTCTATACTCAAACCAAAAAGAAAATCCTTAAATGATAACAGGTCTACCAGCAATGACCCCACATTTACTATTTACCTTCTTTCCTATTGGTGATAACCGGCAGCTGTGACGCGTATAAGCAAGCGCCCACACTGTCGATTCATATGTCCGAGACGAAGCTACGCCAATGAGCCAGGCGAAACGCGTTGACGTCATCACCTAACGTGATTCCGTGACACCAGCAGCTCGTGTGGAGGACGGAGGGATAGCGGCAGCAGACGCCAAAATTTAAAAACGACTGCAGCGAGGTATATGCAGGATGGTCAAAACTACTCACAATCCTTGAAGGATGTTTGATGTCGATCATACCCGCGCGCTGAACCAGTCCCTTGTTCTATACTGGACTTTATAGTGGAAATTGATGTCATACCAGACAGCGCCACAACGGGGTAACTGAACAGCGCGCACAAATTTGACCAGCAGTGAATAAAGATCTGCATTCCATACGACGGCTACCAAGGTGGTAACGTATATCTATCTAAGGGTGTTTTATTTCCTATTGATACTACGCAGAGAGCCTCAAACGGAACTTAGCTCTCATTTATTAATAAACACCAAGGCTTGTCATGTGCTGATTACATGGTCCCATGTGAATGACTATGGACTCTAGCTTAGATGTCTAATTAATCTAAACATACTTAACAACGTGAGTCCAGTACTAACCATCATCTAAAAGTCTTATTGTGATACGCATCCCATTACCAGGACATTCAGGACTGTTCAATTACCAACTTGCTTGTTACTACCTGGACTATGTCAGTACTTAATATATACCAAGTCATTTATGCAAGTAAACATCCAAATCATATACACCTTGGTTAACGAACAGTGGATCCATTATCACGACCAAGGCATATCCCTCCCATAATTTTTCCTTCCCCCTTCCCTCCCCCCCACCTCACAACGAGCTTGTATCCAGCCTCCACATATCGCTAACACCGATTGGTCAATTGCGGCTATTGGTAGTGGATACAACTGATCCCGCCTGCCATCACTATATGGTTAGTCGCATCACTATAGATTTAAGTGTTGCCATTCGTGCAGGCTGAATACAAAAGTGTCCGGACCATGTTTTTTGTCTATGTCTGTATGTGTTCCTGTTTTGTTTAAATGTTATGTGTTTTTCTTTTTGTATATATGGTAGTCAATACTCGTTTAATTACCATACGGTCAGTTAAATTTTTATACTATTGTGCTTAAACATCTTTTAAATTTTGATACTATTAATAAATGAATAATTATATGGTGTATCATTATCATCTTTCAGATCAATTTTGTGCTGCTTAAAGTAACCCCTTTAGGCCCCTGGTGGGCCGACTATCCCGTTTCCTTTTTCCTTCCCCTTTTGTTCAAATATTATCATCAATCAGACAGAACATATCCCTCAGAAACAGTGTTCAGTGCTTTCAGTATGTCTCAGTGAACGTAGGGAAAAGGATGTGCATCGTGGATATAAAATGAAGGAAACATCCACATAGTGTAATACCGTAGACACTATTTTAATAATGCAAAACAGGATTAAACAGGGTGAAAGAAGCGTGTAAAATCAATCCAAGAAAATTGAACCATGCATACATATGTTGGATCAGCATGGCAGCGCCACGTACATACGCTCTACCCTACATGTTTTGTCAGAACTGACGTCATGCATGTGCCAATGCATCCACGCTGTATTTATATCAATCCAGCAGGGGTGGGCTCCAAATTAAATTAAATTCATAATATAAACAAATATGGCTGCTACCGGAGCCAAGCTTCTATGTAAAAAACTTGAATGCACTCCAAGCCTCGATATAGTAATGAGTAAACAAAGAAATGATCCTCGTAACTCGCGTCACGTCCCGCTAGTTGTTAGCCAAGCCTCGGGGTCAGGTAAGTATGACATGTTTGTTATTTAACAAAAAAAAAACAACATAATTTTAGATGACCAGTTCTACTGAGTGGAACCTGCAGCACAAAAGCCCTGTACACACGATCGGTCCATCCGATGAGAACGGTCCGACGGACCGTTTTCATCGGTTTACCGATGAAGCTGACTGATGGACTGATGTGCCTACACACCATCGGTTCATGAACCGATCGTGTCACAACGCGGTGATGTAAAACACAACGACGTGATGAAAAAAACGAAGTTGAATGCTTCCAAGCATGCGTCGACTTGATTCTGATCATGCGCAGATTTTTAACTGATGCTCGTGCGTACTAACGATCGGTTTTGGCCTATCGGTTAGCCATCCATCGGGTCAATTTTAAAGCAAGCCATCTGTTTTTGGACCGAAGGATAATGGACCGATGGGGCCTACACACGATCGGTTTGGACCGATGAAACCGGTTCATCAGACCATTGTCCTCTGGCTTACCTATCGTGTGTACGAGGCCTAATGTAAAAATGCATATAAAAGCAAAGGAGAAGGCCTTCAAAAAATTACAAGGCTAAGGGATTATCATCAGCATTCAGACTTTACAAAGAATGCAACAAGAAATGTAAAGCCCTGTACACACGATTGGTCCATCCAATGAGAACGGTCCGACGGACCTTTTTCATTGGTTCACCGATTAAGCTGACTGATGGACTGATGTGCGTACACACCATCGGTTCATGAACTGATCGTGTCAGAACGCGGTGACGTAAAACACTCAATGGCGTGATGAAAAAAACGAAGTTGAATGCTTCCAAGCATGCGTCGACTTGATTCTGAGCATGCGTGGATTTTTAACCAATGCTCGTGCGTACTAACGATCGGTTTTGACCTATCGGTTAGCCGTCCATCGGGTTAATTTTAAAGCAAGCCCTCTGTTTTTGGACCGAAGGATAGCTGACCGATGGGGCCTACACACGATCGGTTTGGACCGATGAAAACGAACTTCAGTCCGTTTTCAGCGGTTTTAACCGATTGTGTGTACGTGGCTAAAGACGCAACATGCACAGGTTCCAAAGCTGAGCAGAGCCCTTCAGCACATCTGCACATTGCCAATGAGTGGGGGACCCAGAATTCCTGGAACTGAATTTCCTCTTTAATACTTCTAGCACACAAAGGAAATGATAATTGGCGGGGGTTGGTCCTGAATCTTCAATACGAGAAAGTAGGCGTTCGTAGCAAGCGGCCCAATTTGCAGTCAGAGAAACAAGAAGCACAATTAGTTTTCTGCGAGCTTTGCTCTCACTTGCTCAGGTTAAAGACTTCAAGATAGATAGTGATAAGGTTCTATTATCGGTATGGCTCCCAAAGGGATACATTATGTTCTTCAACAAGGCTGCTCTGAGGAACAATATATGAAAAAAAGGCATCTCTGGGAAATATGCCACCATAGAAAGGGATCTTCATTAGAATGCATGATATGTGCACCAGGAATATTTCAGTGGGCTCTTATTGCCTTGTAATGGATGCAAGAAAATCACTCGGACGTCCGTTTATAACTGGTGGAACAAGATTACATATAAATGCAGCTGAGAAGATAAGGGGGGTGACATAATACCGAATGTTACTAATGCCACCGTTCTTTAACCCCCTTGAAATGCATCATATACATTAACCACTTCAGCCCTGGAGAATTTGGCTGGCCAAAGATCAGGCCACTTTTTGCGATTCGGCACTGCATCGCTTTAACCACTTAAGACCTGGACCAAAATGCAGGTAAAGGACCTTGCCCCTTTTTGCGATTCGGCACTGCGTCATTTTAACTGACAATTGCGCGGTCGTGCGACGTGGCTCCCAAACAAAGTTGGCGTCCTTTTTCCCCCACAAATAGAGCTTTCTTTTGGTGGTATTTGATCACCTCAGCGGTTTTTATTTTTTGCGCTATAAACAAAAATAGAGCGACAATTTTTGAAAAAAATTCAATATTTTTTACTTTTTGCTATAATAAATATCCCCCAAAAATATATAAAAAAACATTTTTTTTCCTCAGTTTAGGCCGATACGTATTCTTCTACCTATTTTTGGTAAAAAAAAATCGCAATAAGCGTTTATCGGTTGGTTTTCGCAAAATTTATAGCATTTACAAAATAAGGGATAGTTTTATTGCATTTTTATTAATTATCATTTTTTTTACTACTAATAGTGGCGATCAGCGATTTTTTTCGTGACTTCGACATTATGGCGGACACTTCGGACAATTTAGAAAATTTTTTGGGACAATTGTCATTGTCACAGCAAAAAATGCATTTAAATTGCATTGTTTACTGTGACAGTTGCAGTTTGGGTGTTAACCACAAGGGGGCGCTGTAGGATTTGAGTGTTCCCTGTGTGTGTTTACAACTGTAGGGGGGTGTGGCTGTAGGTGTGATGTCATCGATCACGTCCCCCTATAACAGGGATGACGTGATCGATGTTGCGGCCACAGTGACGCACGGGGAAGCCGTGTTTACACACGGCTCTCCCCATTCTTCAGCTCCCGGGGACCCATCGCCGCACTGCAGCGGCGATCTGGTCTGCGAGTCCCGCGGTCCCGGAGCTTCGGACCGGGTCACGGGTGCCGCGCCGCGGGCGCCCGTGACCCACGGCTGAGTACTAGAACCAACGTATATATACGTTGATGTGCCCAGCCGTGCCATTCTGCCAACGTAAATGTGCAGTAGGCGGTCCTTAAGCAGTTAACTGGCAATTGCGCGGTCGTGCGACGTGGTCGCTCTATTTTTGTTTATAGCGCAAAAAAAAAAAAAAACGCAGAGATGATCAAATACCACCAAAAGAAAGCTCTATTTGTAGGAAAAAAAGGACGCCAATTTTGTTTGGGAGCCACGCAACCCTTAAGCAAATCGCTTAAAACATGAGCCGGGCGCAAGTACGTTCGTGAATCGGTGTATCTCCCTCATTTGCATATTTGCATTGAAAATCAATGGGAGTTTCAAATGCGTCCAGCGTAAATATGCGGCCACTCTACGCCGGCGTAGGCAAGTTACGTTGATCGGATGAAGTCAGTTTTTTTCCGTATCTTAGTTCTATTGGTACGGCGCATGGATACGACGGCGCATATGTACACTTACGCGGCGTACCTCGAGATACGTCGGCGTAAGTGCTTTGTGTACGTATGGCCGTATTCGCTAACGACTTACGTAAACGATGAAAAAAATTCAAAACTAGGCGTGGGAACGACGGCCATATTTAACATAGGATACGCCGCACTTACCCCTCATATAGCAGGGGTAACTATCCGCCGGAAAAAACGCAAACGCAAACGACGTAAAAAAAAAGCAACGGCCGGGAGTTCGTTTCTGAATCGGCGGTTCTCCTCATTTGCAAATTCGTTGCGTATACAAACGGAAGCGCCACCTATCGTCCAGCAGGAGATTGCAGCCTAAGATCCGACGGTTTAAATCACTTACACCTGTCGGATCTAAGGGAGATCTATGCGGAACCTGATTCGATGAATCAGCCGCATAGATCCGATCGTCGGATCTCAGAGATACGATGGCGTATCAGTAGATACACCGTCGTATTTCTATATGAATCTATCCCATGCGGCGTATCTCGAGATACACCGACGTATCTTGCGTCTGAATCTGGCCCTCTCTCTCTGGTCTATGGTGAGCCTCATAACACTGGTGCTACCATTAAAAATAGATCACCAGCTGGGCTGTAAATAAAACTATTTCTCACAAAGTTTCTGTAGAGTTAACAGCAAAAGAATTTTACTGGCAACGATTGGCACTGTGACTTCTCCGCAGACTTTTAAAGCCAATTTATTAAATCATCTGCTCCGAGATACAGTATATTTTTTGTCTAACTCCAGAGACAAATATAGCAAATACATGTTACATATGACAAGTCCCATCTCTCTTCATTTTCACCGTAGAACATTGCAATCATGCTGTCAATCAAACTCGTTATTCCAGACTCTGACAAGTGCACAAGCGTCGTGGGAATACAGCCGAGGTGCCTACCCCAAGTTCACATCATGCAGAAAATAGATTTTTCTTTTTTACTGCAAATATTCAACAAGGATTTAAGGGAAAAATCTACCGTTCTTAAAATATATATATATATATATACACTTTGGGCCAGATTCTCGTATGGCGGCGTAACTTTGAGCGGGGCGTAGCGTATCGTATTTACGCTACGCCGCCGCAACTTTGGACGCAAGTGCAGCATTCTAAAAACACTTGCGACCAAAGTTACGGCGTCGTAGCGTAAATGGGCCGGCGTAACCGCGCCTAATTCAAAATAAGCAGGTAGGCGGCGTGATCCATGTAAATGAATCGTGACCCCGCGTAATTGACGCATCGGCGTATATAGCTCATTTACATATTCGACGCGTAAAACGACGGAAGCGCCACCTAGCGGCCAGCGTAAATATGCAACTAAGATACGACTGCGTGGGAGACTTACGCCGCTTGTATCTTGGCCAAATCTATGCGTAACTGATTCTAAGAATCAGGCACATAGATACGATGGCTCACATTCGGACTTACGACGCCGTACGTGGAGATATGCAAGTAAGTCCTTTGAGAATCTGGCCCAGTATCTCAAAAAAGTGAGTACACCCAAGAACACCCAAGAACCTGAAATGAAGCTGCAATGGTGGCCAAGACCATACAGCGGTATAACAGGCAGGCATGTACTGGCCATTGGGACTACAGGGAGTTTACCGGTGGGCCAATGGCTCAGCGGGCCGGTTTCGGTGATAGGCTGTCAAAGGAATGGCTGTGCGACCCATTAATTTGAGCACCGCTGTACTGCCTATAAGAGAAATAAAGTAGAATGGCTAATGGCCAGTGAATAGGGGGGCTTGGGTGGCCATCAAGGTTGGCTGGCCGGGGGGCCCGGTTTGTCAGGCCGACCGGTATAGGAGAGACCTGTTATCCGCACATCCCTCACCTCACTGTGCAGCAATGGCGGTTTCTGAAATTCCAGCCAATGAGGCTTAAGCAATGTTACTGAATGTCGTTACCCCTCCAGCTTCTCTTGTTTTTGTGTGTGTTTGCAAAATTAAAGTGGGCTGCTCTGGATGAAGTCCAGGGCCAATTTTTTGTCCCAGTCCAGCCCTGATAACAGAACAGGTTCCTCTCAGAACAGGCCTCGCAATGGTCCGCCAAAGAAGTTAAGGTCACTTGCTCAGCGTCACATCCAGAGTTTTTTTGGGGGGAAATAGATGAATGAGTGCTGCCAGCATTGCTGCAGAGGGTGAAGGGGGGGGGGGGGGGTCAGCCTGTCAGTGCTTAGACAATACACTGCACACTGCATCAAATTGGTCTGCATGGTAGTCATCCCAGAAGGAAGCCTCTTCTAAATATGATGCACAAGTAAGCCTGCAAACAGTTTGCTGAAGACAAGCAGACTAAGGACCTGGATTACTGGAACCGTGTCATGTGGACTGATGAGACCAAGATAAAGGTATTTGGTGTCCGATGCTGTCAGGCGTGTGTGGCGGCAACCAGGTGAGGAGTACAAAGACAAGTGTGTCTTGCCTACAGTCAGGCATGGTGGGGGGAGGGTCATGGTCTGGGGCTGCATGAGTGCTGCCGGCACTGGGGGGAGGGAACCATGAATGCCAACATGATCCCCTCCCTTCAGAGACTGAGCCGCAGGGTAGTATTCCAACATAACCCAAAAACACACCTCCAAGACCACCACTGCCTTGCTAAAGAAGCTGAGGGCAAAGGTGATGGACTGGCCAAACATATCTCTGCAGACCTAAACCCTACTGAGCATCTGTGGGATGTCCTCAAACAGAAGGTGGAGGAGCGCAAGGTCTCGAACATCCACCAGCTCTGTGATGTCATCATGGAGGAGGGGAAGAGGACTCCAGTGACAACCTGTAAAGCTCTGGTGACCTCCATGCCCAAGAGTGTTAAGGCAGTGCTGGAAAATAATGGGGGCCACACAAAATATTGACACTTTGGGGCCCAATTTGGACATTTTCACTTAGGGGTGTACTCACTTTTGTTGCCAGCGGTTTAGACATTAATGGCTGTGTGTTGAGTTATTTTGAGGGGACAGCAAATTTACACTGTTATACAAGATGTACACTCACTACACAACATTCAGTGTTGTCACATGAAAGATAGAAGAAAATATTTACAAAAATGTGAGGGGTGTACTAACTTTTGTGAGATACTGTGTATATATATATATATATTTTAAGAATGGGATATATATATATATATATTTATATAGTAGATATAAAATGCAGTGAGCTCTCATCTCCGATCCCCTGATACACACGGCCAAGCAGCTTTACCCTTCACTCCCATAAGTAGATTTACACTATTCAATGCTATTAAACTATTTAAATTGTTACAGTGCAGCATCATATTGTCATGAGGAAGGCTCCATAATATGAAATGTAATTTGCCTTTTCTATACGTATAAAAATACCCAGTGATTTTCCCTTCAACAGGCTTGCAATGCAAATTTCCCTGCAGTAAAATGACTGAAACATTGTTAACTAGTTCAATTCTAGAGCATTTTTTTTATTTTTTTTGTGGACAAAGTCAAATCTAAATTTTTGGCTGTAATTTTTGTACCCCCTAGCATATTATATACTGTATTTTATGAAAGCAGAGGAGGGGGTGTCATGATTGCCCTTGTGTCTGTCTGGAGAGGCGGCGGGGACTTTTGTTATGCTCTTGGCTTGTTGTTTGTTTGTGATTATTATTACTCTTTAACCCCTTCCTTACCGGGCCATTGTAAAATGACGCCGGCAGGAACCTTCCCTCGATCTGGGTGGACGTCATATGACGTCTTTTTTTCACGGCGACCTAGGGCACGCTTGTGACCCGGTGCGCGTGCCTGGTGGCCGTGATTGCCGCCAGGCACCCGCGATTGCCGGTGATCACGGCAGGAGTGTGGGTTTGTGTGAAGAAAGAAAGAAAGAAAGAAAGAAAGAAAGAAAGAAAGAAGGAAGACAGGGATAGGGAGGATGGAAGTGAGGGAAGGTGGAAGTAACAATGGGAGAAAGTAAGGATAGAAAAGAATGGAGAGGGAGAAAGAAAGAATGAAAGATGGACAATGAAAGAAAGAAAGAATGAAAGATGGACAAAGAAAGAAGGGAAGAAAGAAAGAAAGAAAGAAAGAAAGAAAGAAAGAAAGAAAGGAAGGAAGGAAGGAAGGAAGGAAGGAAGGAAGGAAGGAAGGAAGGAAGGAAGGGATCGAGAAAAGGAAGAAAGGAAAGATATAACAGATGGAAGAAGGAAGGTAAGAAGTGAAGTACGGTGAAATGAAAGGACTGAAGGAGAAAAAAAAATACAAAAAGGAGGAAGGAAGGATGATAGAGGGAAGAAGAGAGACAAGAAATAAAAAAAAAGTAATAAAGAGAAGGGAGGGTAAAATTAAGGGAAAGTGGAAGGTACAATGAGAGAGATGAAGAAAGGAAAAAAATAGTGGTAGAGAGGAAGGAAGGAAAGAAGGGATGGAGAGGGAGGAAAGGGAGAGAAAAGAAAGGAAGAAATAAAAATAGAAGGGATGGGTATGGAAGGAAGGAAGGAAGAGAAAGGACAAAAGAGAGGATTGAAGGACAAAAAAGGAAGGAAGTGAAAGAAGGCAGAAAGATAGAGAGAATGAAGGAAGAAAGGAAGGAAGGAAGGGAATCGAGGGAAAGAAGAAGGGAGGAAAAAAGGAAGGAAGGAAAGACAGAAAAGTTGGGAGAAGGATGGAAAGAAGTGAAGGAGGGTGGGATGAAAAAAATGGAAGCAAGAAAACAAAAGATAAGAAAAGGTGGAAGGAAGGAAGGAAGGAAGGAAGGAAGGAAGGAAGGAAGGATGAGAGAGGGAACAAGAGAGGAAAGAAAGAAAGGAAGAAAGAAAGAAAGAAAGAAAGAAAGAAAGAAAGAAAGAAAGAAAGAAAGAAAGAAAGAAAGAAAGAAAGAAAGAAAGAAAGAAAGAAAGAAAGAAAGAAAATAAGGGAAGGTGAAAGGTACAATGGTAGAGAGGAAGGAAGGAAAGAAGGGATGGAGAGGGAGGAAAGGGAGAGAAAAGAAAGGAAGAAATAAAAATAGAAGGGAGGGGTATGGAAGGAAGGAAGAGAAAGGACAAAAGAGAGGATTGAAGGACAAAAAAGGAAGGAAGTGAAAGAAGGCAGAAAGATAGAGAGAATGAAGGAAGAAAGGAAGGAAGGAAGGGAATCGAGGGAAAGAAGAAGGGAGGAAAAAAGGAAGGAAGGAAAGACAGAAAAGTTGGGAGAAGGATGGAAAGAAGTGAAGGAGGGTGGGATGAAAAAAATGGAAGCAAGAAAACAAAAGATAAGAAAAGGTGGAAGGAAGGAAGGAAGGAAGGAAGGAAGGAAGGATGAGAGAGGGAACAAGAGAGGAAAGAAAGAAAGAAAGAAAGAAAGAAAGAAAGAAAGAAAGAAAGAAAGAAAGAAAGAAAGAAAGAAAGAAAGAAAGAAAATAAGGGAAGGTGAAAGGTACAATGGTAGAGAGGAAGGAAGGAAAGAAGGGATGGAGAGGGAGGAAAGGGAGAGAAAAGAAAGGAAGAAATAAAAATAGAAGGGAGGGGTATGGAAGGAAGGAAGAGAAAGGACAAAAGAGAGGATTGAAGGACAAAAAAGGAAGGAAGTGAAAGAAGGCATAAAGATAGAGGGAATGAAGAAAGAAAGGAAGGGTTCGAGGGAAGGAAGAAGAGAAGGGAGGAAAAACGGAAGAAAGGAAAAATTGAAAAGATGGGAGAAGGAAGGAAAGAAGTGAATGAGGGTAGAATGGAAAAAAAAGGAAGGAAGAAAACAAAAGATAATTAAGGAGGAAGGAAGGAAGTACAGAAGGAAGGATGAGAGAGGGATCAAGAGAGGAAAGAAAGGAGGGCAGAATAAAGGAAATAAGGGAAGGTGGAGGGTACAAAGGGAGAGAGAAGGGAAAGAAGGAATGGAGAGGGAGGAAAGGGAGGGAGAGAAGAAAGGAAAAAAGAAAAATAGAAGGGAGGCAGGGCCAGATTAAGAACATCATGGGCCTGGTGCTGAGGATTTTGTTGGGGCCTTTTATAAATAATAAATAAATGCGTGAGAATCACAGCGCAGCAATGGAGGGCCCAGTCTGAAAATTTAAGTGTACCCTAATGTGCTAATATGCTGTGCATACTTGTACATTGTGGCATAACCTACCCCAGGGCCTCTAAAAAGTAGTAATGTCAGGAAAGTTTACTACCGCTTTAATATCACAGGATCCCAGAAACCTCTCATGGGGCCCACTACTGACCCAGTGGCCCTTGGGCAGTGCATAAGTGCATAGTTGCCAACATTTAAAAAATATTTTCAGGGACACTTTTTCACAAGTGCTATATTTAGAGTAGCTGAGATCCCCTACGTTCCTCTGTACATCACAGTAGTAATCACAAAATTAAATAAGTTCTAATAATGGAACAGAACAAATATGAGAACTGAGATTTCCTTTAGTTGAACTAACAAAAGTGTGTCCATTCTAGAGCTGGTAACATTGAGGGTATTCAGTATCATTTTAAAGAACTGTTTTTGTGGGTAAGCGACATAGGGGAGGAGTACGGACGGTATATAAGTGGGAAGTATGTGCAGGTGAGTGAGAGGAATGTGGAGGGTCTAACATTGGGCACTATGTACAGGAGAAGAGTGCAAAGGGTACGGCAAAAGGCACAATGTACAGGAGAGAAGTGTGGAGGGTATGACAGTGGGCATCATGTACAGGAGAGAAGCATGGAGGATACGACAGTGGGCAGTATGTACAGGAGAGAAGTTTATGACAGCAGGCACTATGTATAGGAGAGGAGTGTGGATGGTATGATAGTGGGCACTATGTATAGGAGAGGAGTGTGGAGGGTATGACAGTGGGCAGTATGTACAGGAGAGGAGTGTGGACGGTATGATAGTGGGCACTATGTATAGGAGAGGAGTGTGGAGGGTATAACAGTGGGCAGTATGTACAGGAGAGGAATGTGGAGGGTATGACAGTGGGCAGTATGTACAGAAGAGAAGTGTATGACAGCAGGTACTATGTACAGGAGAGGAGTGTGAAGGGTATGACAGTGGGCAGTTTGTACAGGAGAGGAGTGTGAAGAGTATGACAGTGGGCAGTATGTACAGGAGGAGTGTGGGGGTATGACAGAGGGTAGTATGTACCAGTGAGAATTGTGGAGGGTATAATGGGGCAGTATGTACAGGAGAGAAGTGTGGAGGGTATGACAGTGGGCAGTATGTACAAGAGAGGAATGGGGATGGTATGATAGTGGGCACTATGTATAGGAGAGGAGTGTGGAGGGTGCGACAGTGGGAAGTATGTACAGAAGAGGAGTCTATGACAGCAGGCACTATGTACAGGAGAGGAGTGTGGAGGGTATAATAGTGGGCACTATGTACAGGAGAGGAGTGTGGAGAGTATGACAGTGGTCACTATGTACAGGAGAGGAGTGTGGAGAGTATGACAGTGGTCACTATGTACAGGAGAGGAGTGTGGAGAGTATGACAGTGGTCACTGTGTACAGGAGAGGAGTGTGGAGGGTATGACAGTGGGCACTATGTACAGGAGAGGAGTGTGGAGGGTATGACAGTGGGCACAATGTATAGGAGTGGAAGGATGTTTAGGGACTGCGTAGTGGTTAAGCGGGTAATACATGAATTGAAATTACACCAATTATGCAGAGACCAGCCATAGTCGATCTATGTATGGGCTAGCTGGTTTTACACAAGTCAATCTATTAATCTACCAAAAAAAAATAAAAAATCGTGCTAACTTTAGTGTTTTTTTTTAATGTACGAAACAGTTTCTTTCCAAAAAAACATGTTTGAAAAATTGCTGCGCAAATACTGTGATCTTGATTCAACCCCCCTGACATCTCCAATGCAGAGTTTGCTGATTCTTTCATATAACAAGTGGAGAGACTTTCAGCTGTCAAAAGAAAATATCTGGACAGTCTGCCAAGTTCTTAGCAGGAAACATTGTAACTAACGCTTTCTTCTTATATCAAAGGGATAAACTTCTGTGTGTAAAGAAAATATTGACTGTCTGCCAAGTTTGTAAACAACATGAAACATTGTAACCAACTTCCTTTTTAGATCAAACTTCTGTGTGTAAATGCAAGAAATGTAACCACTTAAAAAGTCCAACACTTGTTTAAGTTAAAAAACAATATTTTTTGCTAGAAAATTACTTGGAACCGCCAAACATTATATATATTTTAGCAGAGACAAAAATGGCAATTGCTGCAATATTTTATGTCACGCTGCATTTGCCCACTTCATTGAATAATAAAAACCATAAAAACAAAACAGTAAAGTTAGCCCATTTTTTTTTTTTTCATTTTAATGTGAAAGATGATGTTATGCCGTACGAATCGTGATCTATCTTCTAAGCAAAAAAATTGCAGTTGTCGTTTTAGCCAGAATCGTGCAGCTCTATACCGTGCAACATGAAAAGTTGCAAAGACCACCATAGAGTAATTTTTTAGCAAAAAACAAATGATGATTTTTTTTCTCAGTGTGCTGCAGTGTGTCAGCTTGTATTTATAATGGCCGCTCTGTATGTAGCTTCTGACAGGCTGTGCAAGCAGGCCCGTATCTCCGGAACCATAAATGATAGCCATCCCATATTTTGACCAGTTGTGGGGTAGGTCTTCAACTGACTACCCCCCAAATGTGGGGTTTCTGTGACCTCTGGTCATCGAGCTACAACCCCCGAAGTCGATCTAAAAAAAAAAAAAAAAAAAAAAACTTTTTTTTTTTTTTGGGGGGCAAATGGGCCTATCTTGAGAAAGGGGCCTGGAGCTGCAGCTCCATCAGCCCCTCTGTTAATCCGGCCCTGAAGGGAGGGGGTATGGAAGGGGAGGGGGTATGGAAGGAATGAAGAGAAAGGACAAAAGAGAGGATTGAAGGACAAAAAAAAGAAGGAAGTGAGGGAAGGCAGAAAGATAAGGGGAATGATGGAAGGGAGTGAGGAAAGAAAGAGGAGAAGGGAGGATGGAATAAAGGAAATAAGGGAGGGTGGAAGGAACAATGGGAGAGGGGAAGAAAAGAAGGAAAGAAAGGAATGAAAGAAGAGAGAGGAAAGGGAGGGAGAGAAGAAAGGAAGAGAGAGAAAGAAAAAAGTAAATGTGTAGATACATATATCTATACAGAGCAGATCCTGCAATGTGATTGGTTGATGGGGGCTCTACCACTTTCCTTAGTTCTGCTCCCCTCGCTCACCTGGAATAATGAATATAAAAGAAGAAATCTTCTCGTCTTTCCTGACGAACGATAGAATTGTTTTCGGAGACTCTGCCATTTATTAATCCGCTCTTCATATCATCTCGGGATTAGGAAATGGCACGCACGCATCAAATCGTCCCTAACAAATAAATCACAGAATATTCTTCAGAAATGTCATGGCGGATAATCTTCCTTACAGATTAGAATATATAGAGTGGCCTTGTAATCAGTCCTGAAGATTAGGAGCCGCCGTGCGTTCTGTGTGATCCTCGGAGTTCCCTAAGGAAGGTTTATCAATATTCGATATGCTCTTAAAGGTGAATTCCACCTTCTTGGAAAAAATGCTGGAATGTTTTTTTTTTGCTTCTGTTTTTTTTTTTTGCTTCTGTAAAACAAATATTTAAAAAAACAAAAATGGGAAATTGGTGCATTACCCGGGCACCCATACCCTTTTTTTATGGTCATTAACTTGCATGTAAGCCTTCAAAATGGGCGTTTTCTTTTTTTTTTTTTCAAATTCAGGTCCTTTAGACTTTAATTGGATTCGGGTCCGAATTTTTGCGATGTTCAAGAGTTCTGGTGCGAACCGAACCGGGGGGGGGGGGGGTGTGTTCGGCCCATCACTACTGAAGAGTGAAGCTGCCTGTGGATGGTGAAAAGTCAATGCGTAAAGCAGCCTTCAAAACAAAAGCATGTTTTTTTTTTTAAAGATAACCTGTATATGGACAAAGATTTGTTTTTAGTGATGCTTCTCGGTTTGTGGATCTTTGTAGGATCGCATTGTATTAACTGTCACCAAAATGTGCTCACCGGAGCTTGGTAGAAGGAGCCGGGGATAAGACGGGAGAATTATCTCAGAGCAGACTCTGAATCATGCACTGTGTAATCCTGTTTGTAGAAGGATTGAGGAACAAGATTGAATTCATGCAAATGTCACCCTGTCACTCATTTGTACAATAAGACACAACGGGACCCAGAAGATCCGTCCAATCACTTACCTCGCGCTCCATAGACACGACTTTGTGTGTGACGGCGATGAAACCAACACAAGCACATTCGGGCAAATTTTAACCACTTCCATACCGGGCACTTTACCCCCTTCCTGACCAGGCCAATTTTCAGCTTTTAGCGCTGTCGCACTTTGAATGACAATTGCGCGGTCATGCTACACTGTACACATATGACATTTTTATCATACAAATAGAGCTTTTTTTTGGTGGTATTTAATCACCGCTGGGGTTTTTAATTGCTAAAAAAAACCCCAAAAAATACAATTACCATACAATACAATAAAATTTGGCAAATGTATACCGTATATACTCGAGTATAAGCCGAGTTTTTCAGCACATTTTTTTGTGCTGAAAATGCCCCCCTCGGCTTATAATCGAGTCACCTTTTTGTGCCTGATCTCCCAGACTTTGGGGACCCGGTTCCGGCCAGCCGTAGGTCCCTTGGACCCCAAACTTGGCACACAAAAAGTTTGCTGTCTGGGGGACCTACGGTCGGGGAGCACCGATTTTTCAAATCCAGGCACCCTATATACTAATATGTTAAACTTAAAGGGTTACTAAAGGAAACATTTTATTTTTCTTTAAAATAACAAACATGTCATACTTACCTCCACTGTGCAGTTCGTTTTGCACAGAGTGGCCCCGATCCACGTCTTCTGGGGTCCCTTGGCAGCTGTCTCTGGTCCTCCCCGCAAGAACTTATCACATTCATGCGAGAGAGCTCCCAAGATGATGAGTCCTTGCGAGCGCGGCTCCCGTAAAAAAAGCGAGCGGCCATAGCCACTCACTCTATCACTCGGCCCCGTCCCTCGGCGCACCGCGTCACAGAATGTGATTGACAGCAGCGCCAGCCAATGGCTGCACCACTCTCAATCCAACCGCTCTAGCCAATCAGCAGCCAGGCTGAGCGGCGAAGAGGATCTTGGGACCGAGCACGGGACTTTCGATGGGTCAGGTAAGTAAAACCGGGGTCCGGGGGGGGGGGGGGGGCGGCATCATCAGACGTTTTTTCACCTTAAAGGAGTTGTAAAGGAAAAAAATGTTTTGCCTAAAATGAATGTCTGCAAGGTAGACAGACAGAATAGTGTAATGATTCTGTTAACAAACGAGTAAATACCTATTACATTCCTTCATCTATATCACCTCCGGCGTTCTAGTTTCTGTTCTCTTATTCACTTCCTGGTTTGCGGCGCTCGTTCATGTAAGAACTACATTTCCCAGTATGCATTTCGGCACGCCCAGTAATTCACACCTCCTTAAAGTCTCTAACACGTAGAGAGCGTCCTGCCACACAGATGTATTTCCCAAGAGGGGGCGAGCACGTCACTGACCACCGCAGTAAAGTCTCCCTTCATGGTGGTCAGTAACAATCAGACAAACAGGAAGTGAACAGAACAGAGAAGAAATAGAGCAACTTCTGAGCAAAAACGAACAATGAGGAAGTGAAAAGAGGAATGTCTGCAGGTAAAGGATGCTTTTTATAAAAAATAAAAAAAATTGCTTTTACAACCCCTTTAATGCATAGATTGCATTAAGGTGAAAAAATATTTTCCTTTACAACTCCTTTAAGTCTAATTATGGGCACAGTGAGGCATGGACACAGTGAGGCATGGGCACAGTGAGGGATGGACACAGTGAGGCATGGGCACAGTGAGGCATGGGCACAGTGAGGCATGGGCACAGTGAGGGGTGGACACAGTGAGGCAAACTGAGGCATGCAGATGGACAACCTAGGCTTATACTCGAGACAATACATTTTCCCATTTTTTTGTGGTAAAATGGGGTGCCTCGTCTTATTTTCGGGTCGGCTTATACTCGAGTATATACAGTAATCTGTCTTCATAAATTTGGGCCAAAATGTTTATAGAAAAGGAGAGCTGTGGGACTTTAAATGAGGCAACCGCCATGTCAGATATGGACAAAAACAACACAAAATTTAAGCTACAGTACATTATTTATTGTTACATTGAAGAAAAATATTGTATCAAATAGAAAGGTAGTCACATGACTTACACTAAAGATGCTGCTACATATCATGCAATACAAATAGGAATTAGACATAATAAATGTACATGATAAGATAAATGGGTTAAAAACCATGTATGATAGAAAGAGGTAACTTTGGGCATCTAGTAGCACTCAACGCGTTTCCTGGAATTACAGCCATTCATCAGGAGTGTTGTGAAGTAATATACTGGAAAATAAATGGACAGGGGTTAATGATAATGCCCTTCTGCCGCCTACACACAACCGTTTTTCATGACGAGAAAAATTCAGTTTTTTAAATTGGTCGTGAAAAACGGTCGTGTGAAGGCTCCAGAGCATTTTTCTTGGCGAGAAAAATGCAGATTTTCTTTTTAGAACCCGCTCTATTTTTTCCCGCCGTTTTTCACGTTGTTCCTTTTGACATGAAAAACGGTTGTGTGTACGCTTTAACGAGGAGGAAAAACGTGCATGCTCAAAAGCAAGTTATGAGAAGGGGAAATTAGCAAAAGCAGCCCAAAGGGTGTTGCCATTTGAATGGAACTTCCCCTTTATAGTGCTGTCGTACGTGTTGCCATACGTGTTGTACGTCAACACTAGGGATGAGCCGAACACCCCTGGGTTCGTTTCGCACCAGAACCTGCGAACAGACCAAAAGTTTTGTGTGAACTTTAGAACCCTGTTAAAGTCTACGGGACTCAAATGTTTGAAATCTAAAGTACTAATTTTAAAGGCTGAGCCGCCGTACACACGGCCGAGGTTCTCGCTGAAAACCAGCGAGAACCTCGCTGGAATGCACATTCCAGCGAGGACCTCGGCCACGTGTACGGTCTCGGCGAGCTTCCCGTCGGGAAGCCCGTCGAGCCGAAATAGAGAGCACGCTCTCTATTTCCTCGACGGCCCGCCTGGAAGAATGGCTGGTTGCCATTCCCGACGGGCGGGTCGCCGAATTCGACGGCCGGGAGAGAACCTCGACGGGCGGAACGATGTGTTCTGCCCGTCGAGGTTCTCTGCCGTGTGTACGGCGCCTAATATGCAAGTTATTGTCCTAAAAAGTGTTTGGGGACCCGGGTCCTGCCCCAGGGGAGTGTTTGGGGACCCGGATCCTGCCCCAGGGGAGTGTTTGGGGACCTGGGTCCTGCCCCAGTGGAGTGTTTGGTGACCTGGGTCCTGCCCCAGTGGAGTGTTTGGTGACCTGGGTCCTGCCCCAGGGGACATGTATCAATGCAAAAAAGTTTTAAAAAACTGCAGTTTTTTCAGAAGCAGTGATTTTAATAATGCTTAAAGTGAAACAATAAAATTGAAATATTCCTTTAAATTTCATACCTAGGGGGGTGTATAGTATGCCTGTAAAGTAGCGCTGGTTTCCTGTGCTTAGAACTGTCCCTGCACAAAGTGTAATTTCTGAAGGAAAAAAGTCATTTAAAATCACTCGCGGCTATAATGAATTGTCGGATACCAGCAATACAGAGAAAAGTCATTCATAAAAAAAGAATGCGTGGGGGTCCCCCCAAATTCAATTACCAGGCCCTTCGGGTCTGGTATGGATATTAAGGGGAACTCCACCCCAAATTAAAAAAAAAAAAATGCTGTGGACCCCCACACATTTTTTTTTTCTCTGTATTGCCGGGAGCCGACAATTCATTATAGCCACAAGTGATTTAAAATTATTTTTTTTCCTTCAGAAATGACACTTTGTGCAGAGACAGTTCTAAGCACAGGAAACAAGCGCTACTTTTCAGGCATACTATACACCCCCCCCCCCCCAAGGTACGAAATTTAAAGGAATATTTCACTTTTATTGTTTCACTTAAAGGAATTATTAAAATGACTGCTGCCAAAAAAATGCAGTTTTTAAAACTTTTTTTTTGCATTGATACATGTCCCCTGGGGCAGGACCCGGGTCCCCAAACACTCCCCTGGGGCAGGACCCACGTCCCCAAACACTCCCCTGGGGCAGGACCCGGGTCTTCAAACACTCCCCTGGGGCAGGACCTGGGTCCCCAAACACTCCCCTGGGGCAGGACCCGGGTCCCCAAACACTCCCCTGGGGCAGGACCCGGGTCCCCAAACACTCCCCTGGGGCAGGACCCGGGTCCCCAAACACTCCCCTGGGGCAGGACCCGGGTCCCCAAACACTTTTTATTACAATAACTTGCATATTAGCCTTTAAAATTAGCACTTTAGATTTCAAACGTTCGACTCCCATAGACTTTAACAGGGTTCTAAAGTTCACACGAACTTGCCGCGAACACCCCAAATAGTTTGCTGTTCGGCGAACAGGCAATGTTCGAGTCGAACATGAGTTCTACTCCAATTAGAACCTCATCCCTAGTCACCATGCTTTGCTCCAGCATTTTTCTTCTCGTTTTTTTTTTGCATGACATGAGAAACGGTCATGTGTACGCGGCATAAGGAGCTTTCTTCCCACTGACCATCACACTGATGTATCATGAGTTGAAGATACAGTCATTTTTAGCAGGGGCTCCCTGAGACCAGAAAGGTAATAAATGTAGTGCATAGTTATTCACCACGTTTCATGGATCAGTGGACCTTTGTACATCACCGCGCTTTGCTCAAGCATTTTTTTCACAAACGTGTGTATGCAAGGCAGGCTTGAGAGGAATCACGACAAATCACATTAAGAAAAACAAAAAAACATTTTTTTTCATGACATGAATAACGGTCGTGTATACGCGCCATTAGAATAAGGAAGGACAGAGAGATTGTATCCCAACAAGATGGAGATAGATTGGGATACTTTCTACACAAGCCTCGTACACGAGATCAGTTTTCCTGACGGAAAAACTGTGAGGAGGGCTTTTAGCCGGGAATCCCAGCCGTGTGTATGGTCCTCGCAGTTTTTCCGACGGTAAAACTTCCCAAAAAACACCGGACAAAAAAGAAAGAGAACCAGGACTTTTGTCCGGTGGTTTTTGGCAGTTTTCCTAAGGGAAAAACTGCGATGGAGCATGCACACAGCTGGGATTCCCAGCCATCGCAGTTTTCCTGACAGGAAAACCGACCATGTGTAGGGGAAAGACTGGACAGAGCAGGTTTTCGGAATTTCCGACTGGAACTCTTCCCATTGGAAATCCTGTACATGTGTACGAGGCATCAGCCTCAAGGGCCCCATGCCACTAGGGAGCCCCATCAGGGTTGCCAGGCTCAGTAAAACCAGGGACAGTATGTAAAAATCTGTGTTTTTTTTTACATCTGTTCCTGATATGTCTGAAACTGACATGCTTTTGATGTGAAAATCTTGAGATTTTAGCTGCCCCGCCTCTGCACTCCCTCCTGGCGTGGTGGCCATCTATAAGCCCGGGGGCCCCATAATCTTCTATTGCCCGGGGGTCCCATAAGTTGTCAGTCCACCCCTGGCGGTAACAGGCATGATGTCTCAAACCCGGGGGGATGCTTGTGACATTCGTCCAATAATTAAATTTTTAAGCTAACCTATATTGATTTTTAAAGCGGAGGTTCTGCCCAATTTTTTTTTTAAAGTCAGCAACTACAAATACGGCAGCTGCTGACTTCTAAAAACGGACACTTACCTGTCCATCGCGCCCGCGATGTCAGCCCCTCGGCTGCTTCCGCCGCCATCCTCGGTGAGTAAATCTGGAAGTAAGGCCTTGAGGCTTCACTGCCCAACTGCGCATGCGCGAGGATCGCGGCGCGCCATGACTGGTTCCCGCTCTCTCCTGGGAACAGTGTTTCCCAGAAGACAGCGGGGGGCCGACGTCACAGGCTGGATTCCCCGCGGGGATCCGAACCAGGAAGTGGTGCAAATACCTGTCTCAGACAGGTATCTGCACCCCCCTTCCCCCTGAAAGGTTTCAAATGTGACACCGGAGGGGGGGAGGTAACCAAAAAGAGGAGGTTCACTTTTTGTATGAACCTCCGCTTTAAAAATTGGATTTAAATACATTGTAGGAATTCTACAAAAACAATACTTTTTTTTTGTGTGCCGCTGTTCTACCCACTGTGGAGGTCCTTTTGATGCGTCATCCGTGTTCAGGCATGCCATGGGTTTAATGCGCCGCCGCGTGTAGGGTGGAAGGTCAGATTTGAAGCAGTGCCCTGTAAATTAGGCACAGCTGGTGGATGCGATGAACCATTTTAAGCCCTGTTTTTGTCGTTTGTCTTCTCAGCAGGTCGATGACAACCTTTAATGTGTCAGGGAAGGGGCTTCCAGCGAGGGACTGTCACCTGTCAATCTCCCCGCAACAAAAGCCTAATAAATCAAACGGGCCTCTTCATTTGGTCATAGTGAGTGACGGGCTTCTGATTACAGATAATAAGAAAACAAGTTTACATTGACATTCCTCCCGTTATCCATAAATTCTCTTTGATTTAGCGTTCCAGAGAGCCGTTGCTTATCATTGTGTGGATTCTTTTTTTTGAGGGATTCATGTAAAATGAATGGATTCCTCTCTTTATGTGTTGTGCTTTCCTATGCTGTGATGTTATCCCACAGCTTTGAAGGCAGCAGTGATGGCTGACAACCAACTTCCACTGAACTCCGGACAAGTTTATCTTCCTCGGTCAATCAAACCCTCCTTGAGCCCGCGATGTCAGCCCCTCGGCTGCTTCCGCCGCCATCCTCGGTGAGTAAATCTGGAAGTAAGGCCTTGAGGCTTCACTGCCCAACTGCGCATGCGCGAGGATCGCGGCGCGCCATGACTGGTTCCCGCTCTCTCCTGGGAACAGTGTTTCCCAGAAGACAGCGGGGGGCCGACGTCACAGGCTGGATTCCCCGCGGGGATCCGAACCAGGAAGTGGTGCAAATACCTGTCTCAGACAGGTATCTGCACCCCCCTTCCCCCTGAAAGGTTTCAAATGTGACACCGGAGGGGGGGAGGTAACCAAAAAGAGGAGGTTCACTTTTTGTATGAACCTCCGCTTTAAAAATTGGATTTAAATACATTGTAGGAATTCTACAAAAACAATACTTTTTTTTTGTGTGCCGCTGTTCTACCCACTGTGGAGGTCCTTTTGATGCGTCATCCGTGTTCAGGCATGCCATGGGTTTAATGCGCCGCCGCGTGTAGGGTGGAAGGTCAGATTTGAAGCAGTGCCCTGTAAATTAGGCACAGCTGGTGGATGCGATGAACCATTTTAAGCCCTGTTTTTGTCGTTTGTCTTCTCAGCAGGTCGATGACAACCTTTAATGTGTCAGGGAAGGGGCTTCCAGCGAGGGACTGTCACCTGTCAATCTCCCCGCAACAAAAGCCTAATAAATCAAACGGGCCTCTTCATTTGGTCATAGTGAGTGACGGGCTTCTGATTACAGATAATAAGAAAACAAGTTTACATTGACATTCCTCCCGTTATCCATAAATTCTCTTTGATTTAGCGTTCCAGAGAGCCGTTGCTTATCATTGTGTGGATTCTTTTTTTTGAGGGATTCATGTAAAATGAATGGATTCCTCTCTTTATGTGTTGTGCTTTCCTATGCTGTGATGTTATCCCACAGCTTTGAAGGCAGCAGTGATGGCTGACAACCAACTTCCACTGAACTCCGGACAAGTTTATCTTCCTCGGTCAATCAAACCCTCCTTGAGCTTGATAAAAAAAAAAAGTATGGCCCGAATTCACAAAGCACTTACGCCAGGGGCGGACTGACCATTGAGGCTATCGGGCACTGCCCGAGGGCCCCATGCCACTAGGGGGCCCCATCAGGGTTGCCAGGCTCAATAAAACCAGGGATAGTATGTAAAAATCTGTGTTTTTGTTACATCTGTCCCTGATATGTCCGAAACCGACATGCTTTTGATGTGAAAATCCTAAGATTTTAGCTGCCCCGCCCGGCATGGTGTCTATCTGTAAACCCGGGGGCCCTAGGATCTTCTATTGCCCCCCCATGAGCTGTCAGTCCGCCCCTGACTTACGCCGCTTATCTCCAGATACGCCGCGTAAGTACAAATATGCGCTGTCGTATCTGTGCGCCGAACCCACAAACTTAGATATGGCTTAAAACTGACTTCATCCCACCAACGTAACTTGCCTACGCCGGCGTAGAGTGGGCGCATATTTACGCTGGACGCATTTGGCGCTCCCATTAATTTTCTCTTCAAATATTCAAATGAGGGAGATACGCCGATTCACGAACGTACTTGCGCCCGGCGCATGATTTCAGCGGTTTGCGGAAGTTTTACGCTTGGCGTAAAGTTATTCCCCATAGATGAGGCGCAACCCATGCAAAGGTATGGACCAGGGAACACAAGACTACGTATTTTACGTTGGATGTCTGTGAATATGGGCCGACGTGTGTCTGGCTGGGCATAGGTTACGTTCACGGCGTACACAGTGATCCGGCGTATCTTAGGCAGTTGTTCCGACGTGGTTGTACGCATGCGCACGGGGATACGTCCATGTCCCGACACATGCACAGTTCGTTTTAAGTACTTGTCTGGCGCCCGGCCCATCATTTGCATGGGGTCACGCTTCATTAACATGGTTCACGCCCACTTCCAGCCCACTTCCACTTACTTCCACTTACGCCGCCTTACGCCTAAGAAATTTACGCTACGCTGGGAGCATTTACTTTGTGAATTACATGCTTATCTCTCCTCGCTGCGCCGGTGTAGCGTAAAAGAGATACGCTACGGCGGCATAAATATGCGCCAATGTATGTGAATACGGGCCAATATTTATAGCCAAAACTTAGTTTGTTAGCATTTCCAGTTTTGCTGCAGCATGTTCTATACATGGTACAGATGTGCCACTTTACAGGCAGACTAAGGAGACGTAGCCGTAGCGTAGACGTAGGAGATGTAAGCCTTCCAAATGGGCACTTTTGATCTTTCAAATTCAAGGTGATTCATGTAAAATAAATGGATTCCTTTCTCTCTGTGTTGTGCTTTCCTATGCTGTGATGTTGTCCCGCAGCTTTGAAGGGAGGGAGTCGTGATGGCTGACAACCAACTTCCACTGAACTCCGGACAAGTTTATCTTCCTCGGTCAATCAAACCCTCCTTGAGCTTGATAAAAAATAAAAAAAAAGGATGTGTAGCACTACCCCCGAAGGAGCTGCTGGTTTGTTTTGGGTGGCATGAATGAATGAATGAATGAAAACTTGTATAGCGCGGCACATGCGAACTGAATCGCCTCTGGGCGCTTGTTGTTCCTGTCTCCTTTGATATCAAAAGAGAAAAGTCTTGACCTTTTTCCTAAATGCTAGGTGGTTCTCCTCCAACCGAATGCTGGTTGGTAAAGCGTTCCATAGTCTGGGACCTTGGATCGCGAATCTCCTTTCTCCCTTGGACTTGAAGTTGGCTTTCGGAACCTGGAGCAGGTTCTGATTCGTGGATCGCAAAACGCGATTGGGATTATGCGCTTTTATTATTTCGCATAAATAAAGGGGGGCATTCCCATGGACACATCTATGTGTAAGACAGAGAGCTTTAAAAGTGATTCTGTCTTTGACTGGCAGCCAATGAAGTGCTCTCAGTGAAGGTGAGATGGATTCCCAGGGTTTTTTCCCAGTCACCAGTCTGGCGGCCGTATTCTGAACGACTTGCAGACGAGCGATTTGGTACTTGGGGAGGCCGAGGTAAAGGGCATTTGCATAATCCAGTCTGGAGTTAACAATTGCTCCCACCACGACCGCTAAATCTTCTTTAGGGATGAACGGAGTGAGTCTGCGTAGTAGGCGCAGCAGATGGTGAGATCCGCTGACTACTGACCCTATTTGTGCGTCCATTGTCATAAAGGAGTCAAAAATGACCCCTAGGCTTTTGACTTTGGCGCTAGGGGTGATGAGCTTGCCCAGAATGGGCGGGGGGGTCCACGCTGTTGAAAGTTGATTCATACGCTTGGCGTGAAACAGGAGAAGTTCTGTTTTCGCTCCATTGAGTTTAAGATAACTCTTTGTCATCCAGTCCTCTATCAAAGAGAGACATGTCTCTAGATTGAGGTGGTGATCCTGTCTGTTGCAGATGCGGAAATAGAGTTGTGTGTCATCTGCATATGAGTGGTAGAGCAGTTTTTGGCTGCTGATAATCTCAAAGAGAGGACGAAGATATATGTTAAACAGCACTGGTGACAGAGGCGATCCTTGAGGGACTCCGCATGTTACTGTGCGTTTGTCAGACGTGAAAGGTCCTAACTTCACTGTTTGCGATCGGTTTTCCAGAAAAGAGGAGAACCAAGATAGATCGCCTTCTGCGACTCTGGCTACTTCAGCAAGCCGAGTCAGTAACAGATTGTGGTCTACAGTGTCGAAAGCGGCACTTAGGTCCAACAGAACTAGAAGACAAGATTCTCCTTCGTCTGCGGCCTTGAGAACATCGTCCCATACTTTCAGTAATGCTGTTTCTGTCCCGTGTCCGGGACGGAAGCCTGATTGCAATGGGTCAAGTAGCTTGTGGGTATCTAGATGCTGTTGCAGCTGTTGTACCACTACTTTTTCCATTATCTTTGAGAGTACGTTGAGGCTAGTTATGGGACGGCGGTGGAGTGGATCCTTGGGGTCCAGGGAGGGTTTCTTCAGGATGGGTTGGATTACACCCTCTTTCAACTGTGAGGGCACTATGCCTTCCAAGAAAGACTGGTTGATAAGCTGCGTGATGGGAGGAGCCAGAATGTCGGCGCATTCCTTCAGCAGTTTAGTGGGGATAACGTCATTTGGCGCTGTGCTATTACGCAGAGTACAAATGACATTCTTAGTGGTCTCGATGGAGATGGGTTCCAGGGCGAACTTACCTGATATAGAAGAATTACTATGGGTGTTGTGTGAGAGGCTGCAGGGGGGGCTGAGGGGGGAATTGTTTTGCTGAATGCTTTCACGGATCACCTCGATTTTATTAATGAAGTAATCCGATAGTTCATTGCAAAGTTCTTGTGTGTCCGAGCTGGGGGTTTCAATGCATCCTGGCTTCATGGTCTGGGTGACCATCTTGAAGAGTTCGCGGGGGCGGTTTAGGGCGCCGTTGATAGCCTCCGAAAAATAATTTTTCTTGGCTTGGAAAATTCCTTTGTGGTATTTTCTTGTAGTCGCCTTGTAGATGGATAGGTTTAGCTCTGAAGAACATCTTTTCCAGGCAGATTCGGCCCTTCTGCGTTCTTGCTTCAGTAACGACAGTTGGTTGCTAAACCAGCTGCGGTTGGTTTTCCGGATGCGGGTTCGTCGCTTCGGCGCTACCAAGTCGGCTGACTGTAGCATGGCCGAGTTTATGGCTTCCAATGTTTCAACGGCCGTTTGATGCGGCGGAGTTGTTTCTATTTTTTTCCTTAAAGTGGTTTTGAAGAGTTCCGAGTGGAGCTTCTTCTGACATCTAGTCCAGTGTGTTGTCACTGGATTTGATGTTTTTGTTGCGGGGGGGATTGTGGAAATATTGAAGGTAATTGCATGGTGATCTGTCCATGGCAATTTTTCATTTTCCCAAATTTTTATTTCCAGAGCTTGTCTGAAAATAAGATCAAGTGTGTGACCTGAAGCATGTGTGGGCCCACATACTAGTTGCTGCAACCCTAATCCTTCCAGGTGGTCAATACAGGCGTCGGCAATGGGGTCCTGTGAGGAGTTGGCCCAGAGATTGAAATCCCCGAGCAGCAACAGGTGTTTGCTGTTGAGGGTATAAGTGGAGAAGAAATCCGTCCATGATGATAGCAGCTGCGATTTTGGGCCGGGCGGCCTATAGCAGAGCAGAATGTGGACGGTCTCCTTTGAACTTGCTTGAAGTTGTAGAGTAAGGGTTTCCATGAATGGAAGAGGGTTTTGGCGGACTGGTTTGGTGATCGTAAGATGAGTCTTGAGGATCACCGCCAGGCCGCCTCCTCTTTGCCCTATTCTGTTTTCCGTTATGATACGGTAATTTTCTGGCACCAGTTCTCCTAGAATGGTGTTACAGTCGGCTGTGAGCCAGCTCTCTGTAATAAAAAGACAGTCTAGATCCTTTTGTTGAATGAAGTCGCGGATTTCTAGTCGGTGTTTTACTGCCGATCTTGTGTTGATCAGAGCACATGATATGTGCTTGAGCTGGGGTAAATGGCTGAAATGACTGACCGTCGATCTATGATCGATTCTCAATAGTCGCTCAGTTCTTAGGGCCTTTTTGGTGATGGCTGGCAGTATTGCGGCGCATTGCCTCAAACTCCAAATGGTTTCGGCAGAATATTGCCTACGTGCCATGATCGTCAATACACGGGGGGGGGGATTTCGGGGCAGTGGGGAGAGGAATTGGCTAACTCCTCTCTCCAGGCTTGGTCCAGAGGAAGGCAAAAAACCCCGGCGGTGCTCGGCCAATATGCTCCAGCAGGGAAAAAATTCCTTCCTGACCCCTGTAAGAGGCGATCGGGTAACCCCTGGATCAGGCTTCTGTGCTTTGGAAAGACAGGGGGGGGGGGCTGGGGCTGTGAGGGGGACCCTGTTGCTGGTCAGGCGGGATGGCTGTTCAGGCAGTGGGAAGAGGGCTGACAGGGTGATTCTTTAATTGAACAGGGGGCTGAGGGGGTGAGAGACAGGCCGGGTAGCTGGCCCTCTGGGGTAGGGGAGGTTTCCTGGGGCTGAGAGAGGACCACAGAGGCGTGGGGAGCGGCGCGCCGTTAGGCCGCAAGTGAAGCCGCGGTCTTTCCTAGACCGCGGCCCCGCGATTCGGAGCGGCCTGGCGCGGTGCCCTCAACAGAGCACCAGAACGGCGAAAACTACACGGGCGGAGGAATAGAGGAAGGGGGGCCCTTGGGGCCCTTGGGGATGATGGAGGTAAGGGAGGTGAGGGAGTGCAGGGGAACCTAGGCTGGGGAAAAAAAGAAGATTCCTGTCTCTCGGGACAGAGAAGACTGCGGCTTGTCCTGACAAGGACGGCCGCTTTTAGTCCCAGGGAGAGCAGGCAGACTTACCTTCAGAGGATGGGGGCTGGAGCAGAGAAGGAGCTGGAGCAGGAACGGGGGTGGCCAAAAAACCCTGCCTATCCAGGGAGTATGAGCCACACGTCCCACTGCTGGGATCCGTGCGCCAGTATCTGCTACTCCCTGGTTCAAGCCCTAGGAGAGAGAGGGGGCCGACACAACCAGCAGTAGACACCTGGTCGTGAAATCAGCACAGAGAGAGGAGAGAGCACGTCTTGCTGCACGTCTTGCTGCTTCCTTCTCTTGCTGTTCACTGACCACTTTAGTCTGGCATGTTACCTCTATTCCTTCGCCGTCTAGGGTACTGGATGAGAGCTAAAAAAGAACGCCAATGCCCACACTTTAGGTTTATTTTTCTGTGCTTTATTACCAAACAGGGTAAAAGAATAAAAGTAGTAGTAGTTGAAGAGGTGGAAAAAGGGTAATAAGTAGTAGGTTCAAGTGTATAACTTTGTTCGGAAACACTCCTGCTTATAGCAAAGTAGCTTTCGTCGCCACTCTAGCCAGAGCGAGTATTGTGCACCTGGACAGGCCCCTCTCACCAGCCCAGCAGCCAGGGCATCACACGCAAAGTCTCTGCCACAGACCTTCCCAAAGATGGAGATGTATTCGGTCCAGAATCCTTCTCAACACAGGATTAAGCACCCGGATCTCTCTCTTCAATAAACTTTGGTCGATTCAAAACTGACAGGCGACCATCACTCAGCCTCTCAGCAATAGTGCATCCTTCTATTAAGTTGAAGGCCTCTCCTGAGATACCAGCCTCGTGCTCAGTGCTCTCCCAGACAGGTTCGTCTTAGGGCGGCTTCCTCTCTCAGGACAGACAGGGCAGAACCACTCTGTGAATGTAGACCCAGTCTGACTACCAGGCCTACATAGTAGACCACAACCCCAGACCAACGTGGTCCCGGAGTCAGGAACACTTGAACACGCACCCCCAGCCATGAGGGACACACAAGGAGGGTGGTGGGACAACGTCAACCCAGAACAAATGACAATCCTTCCCTTAAGTACTCTCCCCCAGCATGCACAGCGAGGCAATCAACCCCCACTGATTGGCTGCTGAGGAAAAACACCCAATACACCCTGACTTGACTGCTGCCACCCTTGGCCTGGGGTGACACCAACACCCCAGACAACAATAGTGGTCTCTCAGTACAGCCATGGCTGGAACAGAGGCCTAAAATTTGGTAAAGTAATATGGTCAGAGGTAGTTAAATCTCTGACCACCCTCTAAATTTAAAGCAGCACCAGCTATGAAAGTAGCAGGGCACTAGTGATGAGCGGAATATGCCATATTCGTTTTCGCGATATTTCGCGAATATTTCGAAGAATATTTGCGAATATTCGTTAATATCGAATATTCGTGATATTTTATAAAAAAATAAAAAATTGCGAAATTTCGCAATTTTTTTTTTTTTTATAAAATATCACGAATATCACGAAAAAAAAAATGCAAAATTTCGCAAATGCGAAATTTCGCTAGTGCGAATGCGAAATTGATTGCGAAATTGATTGCGAAAAAAATACGAATATTCGAAATAGCGAATATTCGCCGCGATATTCGAGTTATTTGCGAATACTCGAATATGCAATATTCGTAGCGATTATTCGCAATGCGAATATTCGTGAGCAACACTACAGGGCACTACATATATTTATAGCCAAAACTTAGTTTGTTAGAATTTCCAGATTTGCTGCAGCATGTTCTATACATGGTACAGATGTGCCACTTTACAGGCAGACTAAGGAGACCCCCCAGGCACTAAAAAAGTTGTTTTTCCATTTTTTTATTGTTTCACTTTAAGCATCATTAAAATCACTGCTCCTGTAAAAACTATATTTTTTTTAAATGTTTTTTGGGAAATTGATACATGTTTCCCAGGGCATTACCCGGGCACTCATACCCTTTTTATTAGGACCGAGTACAAGTATCGATACTTTTTATCAAGTACTCGCCGATACTGATTACCGATACTTTTTTTAAATCTCATGTGACAGTGGCACATGTGTCAGTAGTTTTTATTTTTTTACAATTTTTATTTTATTTATTTTTTACAATTTTTTTTATTTTATTTACAATTTGTTTCTTTTTTTTTTTACAATGCTTTCTTCTTTCTTTTTCTTTTTTAAGAGGGGTGGGGGGAATAGACAGTGTCAGTGTGTTTTTTATTTTATTTTTTACAAATCATTTTTTTATTATTTATTGCAATTCCCTTTTTTTTTTTTACTTTTTTTTTTATCAGCCCTGTTGGGGGGGGGGGGCTTTGGTGAGATATCAGGGGTCTTAACAGACCTCAGACATCTCCCCTCTGAGACAGGGAAAGGGACTAGGGATACAGATTCCCCAGTCCCTTTCTCAGCAGCCTCAGCTGCACTGAAAATGAAAGGAGAGAAGACAGCGGCTTCTCTCCATTCATAAACTGAAACATCGTAAACACAGTTTACGATGTTTCAGTTATGTGAATGGACAGAGTCAGTCATCACTGACTCTGTACATCCTGACAGATTGAGGGGGTGGAGAAGGAGAAAGGAGGGGGACACGGTGGCAGCACAGAGATGGGGGGACACGGCGGCAGCAGCACAGAGATGGGGGGGACGCGGCGGCAGAAGCACAGAGATGGGGGGGACACGGCGGCAGAAGCACAGAGATGGGGGGGACACGGCGGCAGAAGCACGGAGATGGGGGACACGGCGGCAGAAGCACAGAGATGGGGGGGACACGGCGGCAGAAGCACAGAGATGGGGGGACACGGCGGCAGAAGCACAGAGATGGGGGGACACGGCGGCAGAAGCACAGAGATGGGGGGGACACGGCGGCAGAAGCACAGAGATGGGGGGGACACGGCGGCAGAAGCACAGAGATGGGGGGACACGGCGGCAGAAGCACAGAGATGGGGGGGACACGGCGGCAGAAGCACAGAGATGGGGGGGAAACGGTGGCAGAAGCACAGAGATGGGGGGGACACGGCAGCAGCAGCACGGAGATGGGTGGACACGGCGGCAGCAGCACAGAGATGGGGGGACACGGCAGCACAGAGATGGGGGGGACATGGCAGCAGCGGAGATGGGGGGCACGGCAGCAGCAGAGATGGACGGACACGGCAGCAGCACAAAGGGGGGATACGAAGGGGTACAGCAGCAGAATGGAGGAGGATAGAGGACAGTCAGCGGTGATCGGTGTTTGTAACTCCCCCACCGCACTGATCACCGCTGACTGTCCAGGTATCGGGTGAAGCATCGGAGCTTTTGCCGAGTACAAGTACTCAGGCAAATGCTGGGTATCGGTCCCGATACCCATACTAGTATGGGTATCGGGACAACCCTACTTTTTATGGCCAATAACTTGCATGTAAGCCTTCAAAATTATGTGATTTTTCACATTCAAGGAGATCCATGTACAATGTTGTGCTTTCCTATGTTGTGATGTTGTCCCGCGCCTCTGAAGGGAGCCATGATGGCTGACAATCAACTTCCCCTGAAGTCCGGACAAGTTTATCTTCCCCGTCCTCAAACCCTCCATGAGCTTTATTAAAAAAAAAGTAGGTTTATATCCCAAACTTTTTTGTTACTTTTTATTGTCGCTGCAGAGATTCACCTTCTCTTGTTATCTTGGTAATTGGGCCAAAAATGTACAGGAAACCCAAACTTTGAAGCTGGATACACGTCTTTGTATTTTTGCCTGATGTGTTTTCTATTGAAATACATGGAAAACAAATAAAAATTAATCAAACTAATTAATATTTACAATATTGTCTAAACTATTGGGAGTCTGAAGGCTTCTGATCATTGTATTGTTTCTGTGGACTTTGTCATCTGTTCTGGGATCCAATAAATGTCTCTCTGGAGAACCAAATTGCTGCGGAGATTGATTTGGATTGGAGGAGTTTGCATTGAATACACTCCTGTTTCCATGGTAACACTAATAATTACTGTATATCAATTATTAGTCATCACTCATATATTTACAACATATAGAACAGCAAGGCAGATACACTATATTACCAAAAGTATTGGGACGCCTGCCTTTACACGCACATGAACTTTAATGACATCCCAGTCTGCGTCTGTAGGGTTCAATACTGAGTTGGCCACGCCCTTTGCAGCTTTAAAGCCGCGTACACACGATCGGTCAAACCGATGAAAACGGTCCGAAGGACCGGTGTCATAGTTTAACCGATGAAGCTGACTGATGGTCTGATGTGCCCACACACCATCAGTTAAAAAAACGGGTCAGAACGCGGTGACGTAAAACACAACGACATGCTGAAAAAAAGGAAGTTCAATGCTTCCAAGCATGCGTCGACTTGATTCTGAGCATGCGCGGGTTTTTAACCAATGGTTTTGCATACTAACGATCGGTTTTGACCTATCGGTTATCAATCCATTGGTTACATTTTAAAGCAAGTTGGCTTTTTTTTAACCGATGGTTAAATAACCTATGGGCCCCACACACGATCGGTTTTGACCAATGAAAACGGTTCTTCAGACCGTTGTCCTCTGGTTAACCTATCGTGTGTACGCGGCTTAACAGGTTCAACTCTTCTGGGAAGGCTGTCCACAAGGTTTAGGAGTGTGTCTATGGGAATGTTTAGCCATGAAGTACATTTGTGGGGTCAGGCACTGATGTTGGACAAGAAGGCTCTGCTCTAATTCATCCTGTGAAGCAGAAGACCACACCAGGTGCCACTCCTGTCAGTCTCGATTTCAGCTGCGACATTCAGATGGTCGGGTCAGAATTTGGCGCATTGGATCCATCCTGCCTTGTATCACCGTGTAGGGAGGAGTGACGCGCTGACGTCACCAATCCCCTAATTTTCCCGGTAGGATGGGTTTGATCTGGTTGCGTGCCAGCTGGCACACTAGACTTAAGGCTTTTATATCACTTATAACATGTAAGTGCATTACTTTATTTTTTAATAAATTATATAAAAGGTTTTACACCATATGGAGCTTTTTTTTTTTACAATTTAAAAAACATCCATCCATCCTTGTGAGTGAGAGAATGCCCTGAGGATAGGTTTACAATGTCATTGGGAGAAAGCAAAAGGTTAGGAGGGTACACTGAGATTTAAGAAAGGATGGGGGACTTATGACTTCTGATGGTGGAGGGGACTCTTGATATCTGATGTAAGGGGGGTGGGGTTCAGTCACATCAAATACTTCATGAGATGTGGTGAGTGTGGAGGCCATTGGAGTGCGGTGACCTCATTGTCCAGTGGTGAGATGATTGGAGGACAGGAACCTCATTGTCCAGTGGTGAGATGATTGGAGGACAGGAACCTCATTGTCCAGTGGTGAGATGATTGGAGGACAGGAACCTCATTGTCCAGTGGTGAGATGATTGGAGGACAGGAACCTCATTGTCCAGTGGTGAGATGATTGGAGGACAGGAGCCTCATTGTCCAGTGGTGAGATGATTGGAGGACAGGAACCTCATTGTCCAGTGGTGAGATGATTGGATCTTTGTGACATGGTGCATTATCCTGCTGAAAGGAGCCAACAGAAGATGGGGACACTGTAGTCATAAAGGGATGGACATGGCCACCCACAATACTCAGGTAGGCCGTGGCGTTCAAGCGTTGCTCATTAATTGGTACTAAGGGGCCCAAAGTCTGCCCAGAAATATCCCCCCCCCCCCACCATTGCACCCCCACCATCAGCCTGAACTGTTGTTACAAGGCAGGATGGATCCATGTGCTAAATTCTGAACCTACCGTCTGAATGTTGCAGTTGAGATCAAGACTCATCAGACCAAGAAACGTTTTTCCAATCTTCTATCGTCCAATGTTGATGATCCTGTGCCAATTGTAGCCTCAGTTTCCTGTTCTTAGCTGACAGGAGTGGTCAGCTGCTTCAGGGTTCGATTTGGTGAGCATTCAGAGATGGTATTCTGCATACTTTGGATGTAATGAGTGTTTTTTTTTTTTAGTAACTGTTGCCTTTCTATAATATGGAACCAGTCTACCCATTCTCCTCTGACCTCTGACATCAACAAGGCATTTTCCTCCACACAACCGCCGTTCACTGGATATTTTCTCTTTCCCCACCATTCTCTGTAAACCTGTGAGATTGTTGTGTGTGAAAATCCCAGAAATACAGACCAGTCTGTCTATCACCAACAACCATGCTATGATCAAAGTCACCTAAATCCCATATATATATATATATATATATATATATATATATATATATAATATACTATGGGCCAGATTCCCGTACATTGGCCGACGGCGTAGCGTAAGCCATTTACACTACGCCGCCGCAACTTAACCATTTGCCGACCAGCCGCTGTCATTCTACGGCGGCAGGTCGGCTCTCCTGGGCGAGAGCACGTAGCTCTACGTCATCTACATTTCGTCCCCGCTCGCCCCCGAGTCCCGCGCGCGTGCCCGGCGGGTACGATCGCCGCCGGGCACCCGCGATTGCTCGTTACAATCAGCGGGGGAAACATACAATGTATAAACAGAAGATCAGTGATTTCCCCTAGTGAGTCCACCCCCCCATACAGTTAGAACACACCCAGGAACACGCTTAACCCCTTCCCCGCCCCCTGGTGTTAACCCCTTCACTGCCAATGGCATTTTTATAGTAATCCAATGCATTTTTATAGCATTGATCGCTAAAAAAATGCCAATGGTCCCAAAAATTTGTCAAAAGTGTCCGAAGTGTCCGCCATAAGGTCGCAGTACTGAAAAAAAAACGCTGATCGCCGCCATTACTAGTAAAAAAATAATAATAATAATAAATAAATAATTGCGATTTTTTTTACGAAAAATATGTAGAAGAATACGTATCGGCCTAAACTGAGGGAAAAAACGTTTTTTTATATATTTTTGGGGGATATTTATTACAGAAAAAAGTATAGAATATTGCATTTTTTTCAAAATAGTCGCTCTATATTTGTTTATAGCGCAAAAAATAAAAACCGCAGAGGTGATCAAATACCACCAAAAGAAAGCTCTATTTGTTGGAAAAAAAGGACGCCAATTTTGTTTGGGAGCCACGTCGCACGACCGCGCAATTGTCAGTTTAAGCGACGCACTGCCGAATCACAAAAAGTGCTCTGGTCATTGGGCAGCAAAATGGTCCGGGGCTAAAGTGGTTAACAGAGCAAGTGCCGTATTCACAAAGCACTTGCTCCGTAAATTGCGGCTGCGTAGTGTAAATGGCCCGGCGTAAGGCCGCGTAATTCAAAGGGGACGGCTTGTATTTAAATTAAGCGCGCCCCCTCGCCGATCGAACTGCTCATGCGCCGGCCGCAAAAATAGCCCAGTGCGCATGCTCCGGCTCATGTCGGAAAACGCGAATGAAACCAATGTGAGCGTCGATGTGAGTGTGAAACCGATGTGAGCGTATGTAAATCCCTATTCGCGAACGACTTAGTAAAACAACGTAACCGACGGAAAAAGACAGCGCTGACCCGACGCCATACTTAACATGACAACGATGGAATTTTGTAAACCTACCCCTCATATAGCAGGGGTAGGTTTACACTTACGGAAATGACGTAAACGGCGTATTAGGCTCATTTGCATTGGCAAATGAGAAATCAACGTAAAGGCCACCTAGCGGCCAGCGAAGTCATTACATCTAAGATCCGACGGTGTAAGTGTTTTACACCTGTCGGATCTTCACTGTATCTATGCGTAAATGATTCTAGGAATCAGACGCATAGATACCCAGTAAAAAAAAACAGAGATACGACTGTGTTTCCTGCGATACACCGTTGTATCTCTTTTGAGAATCTGGCCCTATATGTGTACTGTATATATATATATATATTCAGCACACAGACATGAAAGTATATAAACACATTGAAATTCATAAACTGGATAGAAGAAAAATGCTTATAATAAGACAGAAAAACATGCTAAAGCTTCCATTTGCACTTCAATCTCATTTCAGAGAAAGGGTCGTGACTCTTTGGAATTACCTCCCTGTTACAGTATCTGCACCAGTCAATGTGAGCCAGTGATATGACAGATGCCTGTTTGATGAATTTCGGCCCTTGGGGTAATCATTAAAACCCAAATGAGCTGTTTTCCTTGTATTAGCCGGTGACTTGCATTGACTGCAATAACGACCCCTATGGACGCGTTGCTCCGCAATCAATTATTGCCCAGGGCAGACGTCTGAGGAGCTTACGAGAAGCAAATGGTTTTACTTCTCCACTTTGTTGGTTATTGTATCCCGTAGCTTTTATCATGTGCCGGTCTATAAATTGATATACCTACAAATAGCATCTGTCACCAGAATAGGCAAAGTCTAGTAAATACAATGGGGTCTATGTAAAAAAAAAAAAATTGCTTTGCGAACTTCTCGCAAAAATTCACAAATAATACCCATCATGTTTGTAACGTGTGAAATGTCAGATTTTATTTTGTTGCCTTTAACAGTGCAAATGTAACATTTGATTCTAAAAGAAAATAGCCTTTAGGCCCCTTTCACACTTATACGACTTGTCCCACGATTTGGGACTGCAAAGTAGCATGACAAGTCGTTCCCCATGATTTCCCAAGACAACCATTCATCTTAGTACGACTTCAAAGTAGTGACTGCACTACTTTGGTCCGATTCACAGGCATTCCTTAGGCCTCGTACACACGAGGCAATAGATTTGTTCAAAACGGTCTGTCCGACCGATTTGAACAAATCTGTCTGTTTGGATTTTGGTTTGCTCACGTGTACACACGAGCAAACCAAAATCCCCGCCAGCAGACGGCGCGCTGACGTGTCGGTGACGTGGCGGTGACGTTGACGCCGCCACGTCACCGCACCAGGAAGTAAAACACTTCCGCGCATGCGCCGAATCCATTCGGCGCCGGTGCGAGATGACATGTCTGCTGGTAAGTGTACTAACCAACAGACATGTCGGGCGGACAGGTTCCCACCCGATAGATTTCAAAGCATGCTTTGAAATCTGTCGGGTGGCCAAATCCGTCGGCTCGCCCGTACACACGATCAAATCTGTCTGCTGGGACGGTCTAGCAGACCGTTTCCAGCAGACATATTTGATCGTGTGTATGCGGCCTTAAAATCGTTACAAATTTGCGGCAAAATTGCGCAACTTTGTAGTCGCACAAATGTGAAAGGGGAGGAGATCCGCCTTTTTTTTTTTTTTTAAAGTCAGCAGCTGCAGTATTTAAAAAAAGGACACTAACCTGTCCAGGTCACCTGCGATGTCATACCCGAAGCCGATCTGTCCCTCGGCTCTCTGATGCTGCCACCTCCATCTTTGCTAAGGGAATTAGGAAGTGAAGCCTTGCGGCTTCACTTCCTGGTTCCCTACTGCGCATGCGCGAGTCATGCTGTGCGATCTAAATGGTCCCTGCTGTCTTCTGGGACCTGGGTGTCTCCCAGAAGACAGCGGTGGGGACGGACGAGGTGCCGGACGTGGCGTAGATATTCGCGGTGATCTATGCATGGACGTGGAAGCAAATACCTGTATTAGAAAGGTATCTGCTCCCCCTGAAAGGTGCCAAATGTGACACCGAAGGGGGGGAGGGTTCCGAAAAAGCGGTCAAGGGTCAAGAACATTCAACCAGAATGGGAAATAATATGAGGGAGACCTCTGCACATTGCACAAAGTGTATGAATACTCCTGTGCTAGAGATAACCCCCAGCTACAGTGGGAATTAAAACATTTACTGTGGTATTACTACCACTGCTAAATGTGACAGCTTTCTACTCAGGGCTCCTGTTTGTTAGGAAGATAGTACCCACTAGTGAACCCCTCCCCCCCCCCGAAACATATCAGGCCACATTCTCTCAACCTGATTGGGTACTGTACCAAGAGGCACCCCCTGTAAAGCACCCTGTCCCCATGTTGATGAGAACACAAGGGCCTTCAGGTATGTCGATTTGGCGCGTCACCATAACGTCCGATATACACGTTTTTAGTAAAACTGTAATCAGCATGGATTCATGAAGAATCGCTCTTGCCAAACCAATCTAACGCACAGATGTATTCATGGGAATGCCCCCCAATATCTGTGCGAAAAAATTAAAGTTCATAATCCCAATCGCATCTTGCGATCCACCAACCAAAATCTACTCCAGATACGAAAGCCAACTACAAGTCCAGAGGAGATAGAAGAATCGCAGTCCAAGGTCCCAGACTATGGAACGCTTTACCAACCAGTATTCGGTTGGAGGAGAACCACCTAGCATTCAGGAGAAAGATCAAGACTCATCTCTTTTGATACCAAAGGAGACAGGAACAACAAGCGCCCAGAGGCGATTCAGTTCGCATGTGCCGCGCTATATAAGTTCATTCATTCATTAACCTTCTATGAGGAGGTGAGCTGCCATCTAGATAATGAAGGCCCATAGACGTGGTGTATTTGGATTTTGCAAAAGCATTTGACACAGTTCCCCATAAATGTTTACTGTACAAAGTAAGGTCCTTTGGTGTAAACCATAGGGTGAGTACATGGATTGAAAACAGGCTACAAGGGCGGGTTCAGAGGGTGGTTATAAATGGGGAGTACTTGGAATGGCCAGGGGTGGGTAGTGGAGTCCCACATGATTCTGTCCTGGGACCAATCCTGTTTAATTTCTTCATAAACGACCTGGAGGATGGGATTAACAGTTCAAATCTCTGTATTTGCGAACAATAATAACTTCTCTGCAGGATGTGGAAACCTTGTAAGAAAATCTGAACAAATTATTGGGGTGGCAACTACATGGCAAATGAGGTTTAGGCCCCGTACACACGACCGAGCTTCTCGGCAGAATCCAGCGAGAAGCTCGCTGGGAGACATATTCTGCCGAGGTTCTCGGTCGTGTGTACACTTCCGACGAGCGTCCCGTCGGGAAACTCGTCGAGCCAAAAAAGAGAGCAATGAGGACTTTGGCTCGACAAGCTTTTTCGACCGCTCATCGGGAACCTCGTCGGGCGGAACGATGGGTTTAGCCCGACAAGGTTCTTGTACGTGTGTACGCGGCCTCAGCGTAGAAAAATGTAAAATAATGCATTTGGGTGGCAAAAATATAAATGCAATCTATACACTAGGAGGAGAACCTCTGGGTCGATCTACAGGGAGGGCCATCTGATAATTTGAGAAGGGAGCTTGACGTTCCAAAACATGTATTGTAGTCACAACCCCCCACCCCCACCCCGTGCACAGTGTTTCGGCCTTGCTTTGACATCATCACCTTGCCTGTGTGATCCAGGGTGGCTTCTGGACATCTGGGGAGGCTCGCTTTGATATGAAAGTACTTTGGATTACGAGCATTCTCCCAGAACAGATTATACTCGTAATCCGAGGTTCCACTGTATGAGATTTGTTTTACTTCCATAGTGAGTTTCTACCTGTCTTTACTTTATTTATTTTTTATTAACGTGCTACTAACTACTACACTTATCTTTTATTTTCTCTCTATACTGTATTTCAAAACTGCTTTCTGAATATGTTCTATCAGTTCCTAAAACTGGAGTTCTACTGGTAACTATTTCTACTTTTGTTTTCCCTATTTTTTTTTTAATAGGAAAACTAAATAGAATATTCCAACCGCAGCCGCAGTTTATAGATTCCGACTTCTGTTTGTGTTTTACATTGTAATGAATATATTTTAGTGTTTTTTTAAATTCAGTTTTGATTGGTTGGTTTGTAAAGTAAAACTCCAGTGGGACACAAAAATATATATATATATATATATATATAAATATATACAGCTCGATTAGCCCTTGGGTTCAATACAAGCCTTAATAATCCACTATCTCCATTCGCCATATGCATAATAATCTCTTAATCAATGCAGAAAAGTGTATAATAGTAAAGAAGGAGAACACAATCAATACCTAGAGCTGGAATGTAATGAGCATCTGCGGTTGTTTCTTCACAATTATGCCCAGCAGAGTTCAGACAATTAAAAAGGAACATGCTTCATGTTAACATTACTTACAGGAGAGACGGGGGAAACTTGTACCTGGCTTAATTAAAAAAGTAAAAGTAATAGGCCCGGGGTCCATTTACATCGGCAGTAAAAAAAAGCATTGATATCTACGAATAAAGGTAGCAAAGATGTTTTTGTAGACTTAATTTCAGATAAGAAGATATTGCCCACATTGCGCGTCATTAATATCCAACGTGAAATTCGGTGAAATGTATTGTGGTTCTAGAAGTGTGCACTTATTATTCTATTATCTGGGTAATGACGATGGACTATAAAGAAAGGAAGCTTAGCTCTGACTGTAAAATAAATGCTAAACTCAAGAATAAGTTTTAGTCTAAAACTTGAAGAACCGGCGTATGAAACTGGAGCAAAAAAGGGAGGTGTGGGAATTGGGCAACAAAGCTGTTGACTTTTATGAACTAAAAAGAACGCAAAGCAGTCAAGACTTTATAATTACCACTTCCCAGCCCTGATGAAGGGACTTTTCTAGCCCCCAAAATGTGTTGACTTGGGCATGGGCACCCGTGGATGCGAACAGGCGCGCGCATGTGCACGTACTGGTGCCAGTGTCAGGTCACCTGTGGTCAGATGACAAGTGCACCCTGTTGGAGGCAGGGGTGCACCACAAGGTAGTGAACCCTATAGCAGACTGCTGCGGATGGACCAAAGAGTGGATATGGAGGAGAGGTTCGCTGGGGCACAAACAGGGATCCTATAGGAAGCTTGAGACCAAGATTCCCCAGGGCACAGAGTATAAGACCCAGCTGGTATTCACCAGAGCCTCTAGTGGTGAGGATGGCCTTCGCTGCAACTGGATCCAGGTCGTGGCCCTTGGAGTCCCCTAGGTCACGCTCCGTAGGGAGAGAGGGGAAGCAGCCACTCAGAACACAAGAGATGGTGAAGGGTAAGCCGAAGGTCGGGGCAAACAAGTAGACAAGGATAACCAAGGAACAGGCCCAGGGTCAGGGTCACAGGCATAGGCGTTGTTAGGCCCTGCCTAGGGTGGCTGGAGCCCCGAATGTGGCCCTGAAAAGCCCCGAGTCTCAAAAAAGCACCATATACACACGTTAGCCCCGAACACACGCCGAGCAGGAAGCGAGTCACAGGTCCCACCTTCTGGAGCCTGCAGAACATATGATGGACGTCTCAGTGGCCCAATGTCCAACCGTGGGATGTGTGACGTCCATCATATGCACCGCTGGCTCCAGAGGGCGGGAATTTCCAATCCCGCAGCAGTTGCCGTCACATCCATCACAATACTGAGATCCCCGCTCAGCGATGAAGAAGAAGACGACTGAGGTGGAGAGATGAGAAGCCTCCGGCATCTCTACGGCCGGGGGGGCGTGACTGCGGGCGTGGAGAAGCCAGAGCAGACACCCACACTGGCTGCTGCTACAATACCGGCCCAAACGTGAGTACAGCCCACCCCCCCTCCTCCTGTAACCTGTATAGGAGAAGCAGTGGGGGCGGCTGCATATAAAAAATCATTTTCTCCATCTCCCTTCTGCAGTATTGCCTGAGGCTGCGAGAGGTAGAGGAAAAGCAGGCATTCCAATACTGCAGAAGGGAGATGGAGAAAATGATTTTTTATATGCAGCTGCCCCCACTGCTCCTCCTATACCACCCATACTCTTTGCCTCCTCATGATCTCCACCTCCCCCAGTACTCTGCCACCCCCCAGTGATCTCCACCTCCCCCCAGTACTCTGCCACCCCCCAGTACTCTGCCACCCCCAGTGATCTCCACCTCCCCCCAGTCCTCTGCCACCCCACAGTGATCTCCACCTCCCCCCAGTACTCTGCCACCCCCCAGTGATCTCCACCTCCCCCCAGTACTCCGCCACCCCCCAGTGATCTCCACCTCCCCCCAGTACTCTGCCACCCCCCAGTGATCTCCACCTCCCCCCAGTACTCTGCCACCCCACAGTGATCTCCACCTCCCTCCAGTACTCTGCCACCCCCCAGTGATCTCCACCTCCCCCCAGTACTCTGCCACCCCCCAGTAATCTGCCACCCCCCCAGTGATCTCCACCTCCCCCCAGTCCTCTGCCACCCCACAGTGATCTCCACCTCCCTCCAGTACTCTGCCACCCCCCAGTGATCTCCACCTCCCCCCAGTCTTCTGCCACCCCACAGTGATCTCCACCTCCCCCAGTACTCTGCCACCCCACAGTGATCTCCACCTCCCCCCAGTACTCTGCCACCCCACAGTGATCTCCACCTCCCTCCAGTACTCTGCCACCCCCCAGTGATCTCCACCTCCCCCCAGTACTCTGCCACCCCCAGTACTCTGCCACCCCCAGTGATCTCCACCTCCCCCCAGTACTCTGCTACCCCCCAGTACTCTGCCACCCCCCACTGATCTCCACCTCCCCCCAGTACTCCGCCTCCCCCCAGTACTCTGCCACCCCACAGTGATCTCCACCTCCCCCCAGTACTCTGCCACCCCCCAGTGATCTCCACCTCTCCCAGTACTCTGCCACCCCCCAGTACTCTGCCAGCCCCCAGTGATCTCCACCTCCCCCCAGTCCTCTGCCACACCCTCTCCAGTGCTCTCTGCCACCCTCTCCAGTGCTCTCTGCCACCCTCTCCAGTGCTCTCTGCCACACCACCCCCCAGTGCTCTCTGCCGCACCACCCCCCAGTGCTTTCTGCCGCACCACCCCCCAGTGCTCTCTGCCACCCCTCTAACCCATTCTGACAAGATATTTTTTTTCTTACCTTGTGAAGCCAGTGATGCTTACCTAATTCCTATATCTAGGTCCCTCAACCATCCCTGAAAAAGGACCTAACAAGTAAACAGAAGAGGAAATGGCTGTGGGCTGGGGCATCATGTAACTTGGTTTAAGGTAAGTGACAAGGGCATTTATCCTATATATCTTTATACTGGGGAGGGGTTGAGAATACTTGATTGTGTATGTATGTATGAAGGTCAGGTCAGTGGGTCAGGTCAGTGTATGTAGGACAGGTTTGTGGGTCAGGCCAGTGTATGTAGGACAGGTTAGTGTATGTAGGTTATGTCAGAACACACACACACACACACACACGTAGAACAGACTATGTGTGTCAGGTAGGTCATCCCACGCCACTCCACCAACCGCGCCCGAACCCCCCCCCCCCCCCGGCCCCTGGTCTTTTTGGCACCTAGCAACGCCCCTGGTCACAGGTAAACAGGAGTAGTTGGAGACAAGCCAAAATCGGTACACAGAGATAACGTAACACACGGCAAGCAGGAACACAATGCTAACAAACAACATTGATCAGCAATGCAGACCTGCAGTGCACTGGTTAATATAGAGTTCCTGGAATGACCTGGGGTGGAGCCATACAGGGAGGAGAGATGATAAAGGCAGCCAGGTGAAGGGGCCTGGCCTCTAAGATGAACACATGGAGAGCAAGGTAGGCTGCCAGAGATTAATACATATCCATTACAGCCAGTTAGTGCCTATTTTAACACTGACACTTACTTGTTGCTGACCTGTTCCAGCTTCCTGTGTCTTGACTCGGATTTGCCTGAACCTTCTCCTTGACCTCAGCCTGCCTACCTGATCCCGGCTTGTGTTTGATTCCGCTTCTGCCTGATGTTCCTTTACCTTGCTGCCCGAACGCAACCCGGCCTGTGTCCCGTCTTTGCCTCTCGTCTCAGTTCCTGCTCTGTCTGGCTGTTGATGACCTCCGGGCTTGCATCCCGGCTACGCCTCCATCTGCTGACCCAGTGATACAGAGTTCCAGTTCCCAGAGCCTGCCCAGCCCTCCTCAGCCACCTGGTTCTTGCCAAGGCCCAGCCAGCGCCATCCACTACATCGGCCCCTGTGCCACTTTGTGTCCTTCACTCCCCTTCATCACTGCCAGGGGTGTCGGACAGGAGGTGCAAGAGAAGCCCCCTCTCCAGCTCGATCTCCACCAGGTACGTGACACCTACTTTTACATGCCTGCCTTTGGGACGCCTACCTTTACATGCCTGCCTTTGGGACGCCTACCTTTACACGCCTGCCTTTGGGACGCCTACCTTTACACGCCTGCCTTTGGGACCCCTACCTTTACACACCTGCCTTTGGGAAGCCTACCTTTACATGCCTGCCTTTAGGAAGCCTACCTTTACACACCTGCCTTTGGGAAGCCTAACTTTACATGCCTGCCTTTGGGAGACCTGCCTTTACATGCCTGCCTTTGGGAAGCCTACCTTTACACGCCTGCCTCTGGGACGCCTCCTTTACATGCCTGCCTTTGGGACGCCTCCTTTACACGCCTGCCTTTGGGATACCTACCTTTACATGCCTGCCTTTGGGATGCCTACCTTTACACGCCTGCCTTTGGGATGCCTGCCTTTACACGCCTGCCTCTGGGACGCCTACCTTTACACGCCTGCCTCTGGGACGCCTACCTTTACACGCCTGCCTTTGGGATGCCTACCTTTACATGCCTGCCTTTGGGACGCCTGCCTTTGGGACACCTGCCTTTACACGCCTGCCTTTGGGATGCCTACCTTTACACCCCTGCCTTTGGGACGCCTGCCTTTACAAGCACATGAACATTAATGGCATCCCAGTCTTAGGGCCAAATTCTCGTATATCAGCGTATCTGGTGGCGTAGCGCAGCGTATGCCATTTACACTACGCCGCCGCAACTTACTGAAGCAAGTGCCGTATTCTCCAAGCACTTGCTCCGTAATTTGCGGTGGCGTAGTGTGAATGGCCCGGCGTATACCCACGTAATTCAAAGGGGGTGGTTTGTATTTAAATTAAGCGCGCCCCCGTGCCGAACAAAATGCATGTGCTGGCCTTAAACGTAGCCCAGTGCGCATGCTCCGTAGTACGCCACAAATACATTGGCTCCAATTCTCCTGCTCTCAGGATTGAGTCTGAAAGAGTGACTCCTCCCCAGGGCTAGAACTGAGCTCCAGTAGTAATCGGCGTGCGCTCCTAGCAGTAGGACGTACGGCTCCCGGAGCCAGACAGGCAGGGCTTTCCTCCCCCTGCCTCCGCTGTCAGACTTGCTCTGACTCACGATCCACCTCCCCTGGTTCTCCCTTCCTTCCAGGAATCACCGGAGCCTCAAGGTAAGCCCCTGACACAGGGCACTGGGCATTTCTTCCACCCCCTTGAACACCATTGGCGGCCGTCCTTTTCAGGACAAGCCGCGGCAGCGGCCCTTGCGATCCGTACCTCCTCTTTTGTACCCTTATATCACCACCCCAAACAAGGCATCCTTCCACCACCTCTCCCCTCAATTTCCGCCGCTTCTGGGCGTTTTTCTTGCACAACCGCGCCGGCCTGGTTACAATCGCGGCAGCCGCGAACTAGGAAAGGCCGCGGCTTCACCCGCGGCCTAGCGCCGCGCCGCTCCACACCCCCCGCAATCCCCACTAAACAGCCTAAACTGCCCAGCAAGCCCCCCCTACCCCAGAAGAGCACCTGCTCTCCCCGACTATCATCCCAGTCTTTCCCAGCAGCACCAATCCACTTAGGGGCACAGCCCCTATCCTGGATCCTGCTGCAGGATCGGCAGCCATCTTGCTGCACCCAGCCCCACTCTCCCCCTTCCCAATACTATCAGTACTTGATCCAGGGTTCGTCCGATCGCCTCCCAAGGGGTCAGGAAGGAATTTTTTTGCCCTACAGCAGCAGATTGGCCTAGCACTGCTAGGGTTTTTTTTTTGCCTTCCTCTGGACCAAGACTGAAAGAGGATTCAACAAATCCTTGAATAAGACCCAACCCCCCCCCCACCCCCCCGGTGTTTGGCGACCATGGCTAATCTGCAATATTCTGCGGAAACCATTTGGGATCTGAGGCGATTTGTCGCAATATTGCCAACCAGCACCAAAAAAGTCCTAGAAATTGAGCGACTATTGAGAAGCGATCGACGATCGACTATCAAAAATTGCAGACGTTTACCCCAATCTAAGCACATATCATGTGCTTTGATCAACACAAGATCGGCAGTGAAACACCGACTAGAAATCCAGGATTTCCTTCTACAACACGATTTAGACTGCCTCTTTATTACAGAGAGCTGGCTCACAGCCGACTGTAACACCATTCTAGGTGAATTGGTGCCAGAAAACTACCGTATTATAACGGAAAACAGAATAGGGCAAAGAGGAGGAGGACTGGCGGTGATCCATAAGACTCACCTTGCGATCACTAAACCAGTACTTCAAAACCCTCTTCCATTCATGGAAACCCTTACTCTGCAATTGCAAGTAAACTCCCAGGAGACCGTCCGGATCTTACTCTGCTACAGACCACCTGGCCCAAAATCGCAGCTGCTCCCATCATTGACGGAGTTTATCTCCACTTATACCCTCAACAGCAAACAACTTTTGCTGCTCGGGGACCTAAACCTCTGGGCCAACTCCTCACAAGACCCTGTTGCCGACGCCTGCATCGACCACCTGGAAGGATTAGGGCTACAACAACTTGTATGTGGGCCCACACATGCTTCAGGTCACACACTCGATCTTATTTTCAGACAAAATCTGGAAATAAAAATTCTGGAAAATGAACCATTGCCATGGACAGATCACCATGCAATCAAATTCATTATTTCCAATATCCCCCCCTTAACAAATACATCAAATCCAGTGACAACACACTGGACCAGATGTCAGAAGAATCTCCACTCGGATCTCTTCAAAACCACGTTAAGGAAAAAAATACAAACAATTCAGCCGCATCAAACGGCCGTTGTAACGCTGGATGCCATAAATTTGGCCATGCTACAGTCAGCCGACTTGGTAGCACCGAAACCTAAAACCCGCATCCGAAAAAACAACCACAGCTGGTTTAACAACCAGCTGTCGTTATTGAAGCAAGAACGCAGAAGGGCAGAATCTGCCTGGAAAAGATGTTCTTCAGAGCTACACCTATCCATCTACAAGGCGGCGACAAGAAAATATCACAAAGAAATTTTCCAAGCCAAGAAAAATTATTTTTCGGAGGCTATCAACAGCGCCTTGAACCGCCCCCGCGAACTCTTCAAGATGGTCACTCAGACCATGAAACCAGGATGCATTGAAGCCCCTAGATTGGACACACAAGAATTTTGCAATGAACTATCGGATTGCTTCATTAATAAAATCGAGGCAATCCGTGAAAGCATTCAGCAAAACAATTCCCCCCTTGGCCCCCCCTGCAGCCTCTCACACAGCACCCATAGTAATTCTCCTATATCAGGTAAGTTTACCCTGGAACCCATCTCCATTGAGACCACTAAGAATGTCATTGGCGCTTTGCGTAATAGCACAGCGCCAAATGACATTATCCCCTCAAAACTGCTGAAGGAATGCGCCGACATCCTGGCTCCTCCCATCACGCAACTTATCAACCAGTCTTTCTTGGAGGGCATAGTGCCCTCACAGTTGAAAGAGGGTATAATTCTACCCATCCTGAAGAAACCCTCTCTGGACCCCAAGGACCCACTCCACCACCGTCCCATAACAAGTCTCAATGTACTCTCAAAGATAATGGAGAAAGTAGTGGTACAACAGCTGCAACAGCATCTGGATACCCACAAGCTACTTGACCCATTGCAATCAGGCTTCCGCCCCGGACACGGGACGGAAACAGCATTGCTGAAAGTATGGGACGATGTTCTCAAGGCCGCAGACGAAGGAGAATCTTGTCTTCTAGTTCTGTTGGACCTAAGTGCAGCTTTCGACACGGTAGACCACAAACTATTACTGACTCGGCTTGCTGAAGTAGCCAGAGTCGCAGAAGGCGATTTATCTTGGTTCTCCTCTTTTCTGGAAAACCGATCGCAAACAGTGAAGTTAGGACCTTTTACGTCTGAGAAACGCACAGTTACATGCGGAGTCCCTCAAGGATCGCCTCTATCACCAGTGCTGTTTAACGTCTATCTTCGTCCTCTTTTTGAGATTATCAGCAGCCAAAAACTGCTCTACCACTCATATGCAGATGATACGCAACTGTATTTCCGCATCTGCAATAGACAGGATCACCACCTCAATCTAGAGACATGCCTCTCTTTGATAGAGGATTGGATGACAAAGAGTTATCTTAAACTCAATGGAGCGAAAACAGAACTTCTTCTGTTTCACGCCAAGCGCAGGAATCAACTTTCAACAGCGTGGACCCCCCCGCCTATTTTGGGCAAACTCATCACCCCTAGCGCCAAAGTCAAAAGCCTAGGGGTCATTTTTGACTCCTTTATGACAAGGGACGCACAAATAGGGTCAGTAGTCAGCGGATCTCACCATCTGCTGCGCCTACTACGCAGACTCACTCCGTTCATCCCTAAAGAGGATTTAGCGGTCGTGGTGGGAGCAATTGTAAACTCCAGGTTGGATTATGCAAATGCCCTTTACCTCGGCCTCCCCAAATACCAAATCGCTCGTCTGCAAGTCGTTCAGAATACGGCCGCCAGACTTGTGACTGGGAAAAAAACCCTGGGAATCCATCTCACCCTCACTGAGAGCCCTTCATTGGCTGCCAGTTAAAGACAGAATTGCTTTTAAAGCTCTCTGTCTTACGCATAGATGTGTCCATGGGAATGCCCCCCTTTATTTATGCGAAATAATAAAAGCGCATAACCCCAATCGCGTTTTGCGATCCACTAATCAGAACCTGCTCCAGGTTCCGAAAGCCAACTTCAAGTCCAAAGGAGAAAGAAGATTCGCGATCCAAGGTCCTAGACTATGGAACGCTTTACCAACCAGCATTCGGTTGGAGGAGAACCACCTAGCATTCAGGAAAAAGGTCAAGACTTTTCTCTTTTGATATCAAAGGAGACAGGAACAACAAGCGCCCAGAGGCGATTCAGTTCGCATGTGCCGCGCTATATAAGTTTTCATTCATTCATTCATTCAACGTGAACGTAATTAACGTACAGGCCTATTCGCGACGAGTTACGTAAACGACGGAAAAACCGGACACTGTCCCGACGGCCATACTTAACACGGCATACGGCGGACTGACGTAAGGTTACCCTCATATAGCAGGGGTAACCTTAGGCTTACGGAAACAACGTAAACTACGGCGAAGCGGCGCAAAAACATTTGGGAATCGGCATATCGGCTCATTTGCATATTCAACGCTGAAATCAACGTAAACGCCACCTAGCGGCCCGCGTATTATTGCATTTAGGATCCGACGGTGTAAGTGACTTACGCAAGTCGGATCCTAGGCTAATTCCAGCGTATCTTGTTTTGAGAATACAACAATGATACGCCGGCGGGATTTTAGAATTACGCCGGTGTATGTGTAGATACACCAGCGTAATTCTTTTGAGAATCTGCCCCTTAGTCCGTAGGGTTCAATAGTGGGTTGGCCCACCCCTTGCAGCTTTAACAGCTTCAACTCTTCTGGGAAGGCTGTTCACAAGGTTTGGGAGTGTGTCTATGGGAATGTTTGACCATTCTTCCAGAAGAGCATTTGTGAAGTCAGCCACTGTTGTCGGACGAGAAGGTCTGTCTCAGGCGGCGTACACACGGCCGAGGTTCTCGCCAGAAACCAGCGAGAACCTCGCTGAGAGCTGCATTCCAGCGAGAACCTTGGCCGTGTGTACGCTCTCTGCGAGCCCCGCCCGTCGGGAAACCCGTCGAGCAAATAGAGAACAGGTTCTCTATTTGCTCGACGGCCCGTCGGGATGAATGGCTGGTTGCCATTCCCGACGGGCGGGTCGCAGATTCTGACGGCCGGCAGAGAACCTCGACGGGCGGAACGATGTGTTCTGCCCGTCGAGGTTCTCCACCTCCCCCCAGTACTCTGCCACCCCCCAGTGATCTCCACCTCCCCCCAGTACTCCGCCACCCCCCAGTGATCTCCACCTCCCCCCAGTACTCTTCCACCCCCCAGTGATCTCCACCTCCCCCCAGTACTCTGCCACCCCACAGTGATCTCCACCTCCCTCCAGTACTCTGCCACCACCCAGTGATCTCCACCTCCCCCCAGTACTCTGCCACCCCCCAGTACTCTGCCACCCCCCCAGTGATCTCCACCTCCCCCCAGTCCTCTGCCACCCCACAGTGATCTCCACCTCCCTCCAGTACTCTGCCACCCCCCCAGTGATCTCCACCTCCCCCCAGTCCTCTGCCACCCCACAGTGATCTCCACCTCCCCCAGTACTCTGCCACCCCACAGTGATTTCCACCTCCCCCCAGTACTCTGCCACCCCACAGTGATCTCCACCTCCCTCCAGTACTCTGCCACCCCCCAGTGATCTCCACCTCCCCCCAGTACTCTGCCACCCCAGTACTCTGCCACCCCCAGTGATCTCCACCTCCCCCCAGTACTCTGCTACCCCCCAGTACTCTGCCACCCCCCACTGATCTCCACCTCCCCCCAGTACTCCGCCTCCCCCCAGTACTCTGCCACCCCACAGTGATCTCCACCTCCCCCCAGTACTCTGCCACCCCCCAGTGATCTCCACCTCTCCCAGTACTCTGCCACCCCCCAGTACTCTGCCAGCCCCCAGTGATCTCCACCTCCCCCCAGTCCTCTGCCACACCCTCTCCAGTGCTCTCTGCCACCCTCTCCAGTGCTCTCTGCCACCCTCTCCAGTGCTCTCTGCCGCACCACCCCCAGTGCTCTCTGCCACACCACCCCCCAGTGCTCTCTGCCGCACCACCCCCCAGTGCTTTCTGCCGCACCACCCCCCAGTGCTCTCTGCCACCCCTCTAACCCATTCTGACAAGATATTTTTTTTTCTTACCTTGTGAAGCCAGTGATGCTTACCTAATTCCTATATCTAGGTCCCTCAACCATCCCTGAAAAAGGACCTAACAAGTAAACAGAAGAGGAAATGGCTGTGGGCTGGGGCATCATGTAACTTGGTTTAAGGTAAGTGACAAGGGCATTTATCCTATATATCTTTATACTGGGGAGGGGTTGAGAATACTTGATTGTGTATGTATGTATGAAGGTCAGGTCAGTGGGTCAGGTCAGTGTATGTAGGACAGGTTAGTGGGTCAGGCCAGTGTATGTAGGACAGGTTAGTGTATATAGGTTATGTCAGAACACACACACACACACGTAGAACAGAGTATGTGTGTCAGGTAGGTCATCCCACGCCACTCCACCAACCGTGCCCGAACCCCCCCCCCCCCGGCCCCTGGTCTTTTTGGCACCTAGCAACGCCCCTGGTCACAGGTAAACAGGAGTAGTTGGAGACAAGCCAAAATCGGTACACAGAGATAACGTAACACACGGCAAGCAGGAACACAATGCTAACAAACAACATTGATCAGCAATGCAGACCTGCAGTGCACTGGTTAATATAGAGTTCCTGGAATGACCTGGGGTGGAGCCATACAGGAAGGAGAGATGATAAAGGCAGCCAGGTGAAGGGGCCTGGCCTCTAAGATGAACACATGGAGAGCAAGGTAGGCTGCCAGAGATTACTACATATCCATTACAGCCAGTTAGTGCCTATTTTAACACTGACACTTACTTGTTGCTGACCTGTTCCAGCTTCCTGTGTCTTGACTCGGATTTGCCCGAACCTTCTCCTTGACCTCAGCCTGCCTACCTGATCCCGGCTTGTGTTTGATTCCGCTTCTGCCTGATGTTCCTTTACCTTGCTGCCCGAACCCAACCCGGCCTGTGTCCCGTCTTTGCCTCTCGTCTCAGTTCCTGCTCTGTCTGGCTGTTGATGACCTCCGGGCTTGCATCCCGGCTACGCCTCCATCTGCTGACCCAGTGATACAGAGTTCCAGTTCCCAGAGCCTGCCCAGCCCTCCTCAGCCACCTGGTTCTTGCCAAGGCCCAGCCAGCGCCATCCACTACATCGGCCCCTGTGCCACTTTGTGTCCTTCACTCCCCTTCATCACTGCCAGGGGTGTCGGACAGGAGGTGCAAGAGAAGCCCCCTCTCCAGCTCGATCTCCACCAGGTACGTGACACCTACTTTTACATGCCTGCCTTTGGGACGCCTACCTTTACATGCCTGCCTTTGGGACGCCTACCTTTACACGCCTGCCTTTGGGACGCCTACCTTTACACGCCTGCCTTTGGGACCCCTACCTTTACACACCTGCCTTTGGGAAGCCTACCTTTACATGCCTGCCTTTAGGAAGCCTACCTTTACACACCTGCCTTTGGGAAGCCTAACTTTACATGCCTGCCTTTGGGAGACCTGCCTTTACATGCCTGCCTTTGGGAAGCCTACCTTTACACGCCTGCCTCTGGGACACCTCCTTTATATGCCTGCCTTTGGGACGCCTCCTTTACACGCCTGCCTTTGGGATACCTACCTTTACATGCCTGCCTTTGGGATGCCTACCTTTACACGCCTGCCTTTGGGATGCCTGCCTTTACACGCCTGCCTCTGGGACGCCTACCTTTACACGCCTGCCTCTGGGATGCCTACCTTTACACGCCTGCCTTTGGGATGCCTACCTTTACATGCCTGCCTTTGGGACGCCTGCCTTTGGGACACCTGCCTTTACACGCCTGCCTTTGGGATGCCTACCTTTACACCCCTGCCTTTGGGACGCCTGCCTTTACAAGCACATGAACATTAATGGCATCCCAGTCTTAGGGCCAGATTTTCGTATATCAGCGTATCTGGTGGCGTAGCGCAGCGTATGCCATTTACACTACGCCGCCGCAACTTACTGAAGCAAGTGCCGTATTCTCCAAGCACTTGCTCCGTAATTTGCGGTGGCGTAGTGTAAATGGCCCGTCGTATACCCACGTAATTCAAAGGGGGTGGTTTGTATTTAAATTAAGCGCGCCCCCGTGCCGAACAAACTGCATGTGCTGGCCTTAAACGTAGCCCAGTGCGCATGCTCCGTAGTACGCCACAAATACATTGGTTGCAACGTGAACGTAATTAACGTACAGGCCTATTCGCGACGAGTTACGTAAACGACGGAAAAACCGGACACTGTCCCGACGGCCATACTTAACACGGCATACAGCGGACTGACGTAAGGTTACCCCTCATATAGCAGGGGTAACCTTAGGCTTACGGAAACAACGTAAACTACGGCGAAGCGGCGCAAAAACATTTGGGAATCGGCATATCGGCTCATTTGCATATTCAACGCTGAAATCAACGTAAACGCCACCTAGCGGCCCGCGTATTATTGCATTTAGGATCCGACGGTGTAAGTGACTTACGCAAGTCGGATCCTAGGCTAATTCCGGCGTATCTTGTTTTGAGAATACAACAATGATACGCCGGCGGGATTTTAGAATTACGCCGGTGTATGTGTAGATACACCAGCGTAATTCTTTTGAGAATCTGCCCCTTAGTCCGTAGGGTTCAATAGTGGGTTGGCCCACCCCTTGCAGCTTTAACAGCTTCAACTCTTCTGGGAAGGCTGTTCACAAGGTTTAGGAGTGTGTCTATGGGAATGTTTGACCATTCTTCCAGAAGAGCATTTGTGAAGTCAGCCACTGTTGTCGGACGAGAAGGTCTGTCTCAGGCGGCGTACACACGGCCGAGGTTCTCGCCAGAAACCAGCGAGAACCTCGCTGAGAGCTGCATTTCAGCGAGAACCTCGGCCGTGTGTACGCTCTCTGCGAGCCCCGCCCGTCGGGAAACCCGTCAAGCAAATAGAGAACAGGTTCTCTATTTGCTCGACGGCCCGTCGGGATGAATGGCTGGTTGCCATTCCCGACGGGCGGGTCGCAGATTCTGACGGCCGGCAGAGAACCTCGACGGGCGGGACGATGTGTTCTGCCCGTCGAGGTTCTCTGCCGTGTGTACGCGGCCTCACAGTCTCCACTCTAATTCATCCCAAAGGAAGGAGGGAATAAAGGAAGGAAGGAAAGAAGGCAGAAATGGTTTGGGTGGAAGGAAGGAGGAAATAAAAGCTGCAAAAAAAATCTAAGAAATAAATGCTCTAAAAATTCTTAAAAACGATACGATAGGTGTGAATGTCGCCTAAACCTGACTGTTTTTCATGTCATACAAAAAAAAGACGTTTTTCTCTACGTGAGTTGTTGTGATTTCTCTCAAGCCTTCCTTGCATACACAACGTTTGTGAAGAAAAATGCTCGAGCAAAGCGCGGTGACGTACAACAACACGTACAACGGCACTATAAAGGGAAGTTCCATTCGAATTGGCGCCGCCCTTTTGCTAATTTCCCCGTCTCATAACTTGCTTCTGAGCATGCACGTTTTTTCCACATCGTTAAAGCGTACACATGACCGGTTTTCATGACGTGAAAAATTACGAGAAAAAATAGAGCAGGTTCTTAAAAAAAAAATCGGCCATTTTTCTCGTCGAGAAAAACGGTTTACACGACCGGTTTTCACAACCAATTTAAAAAAAAATTGCATTTTTCTCGTCATGAAAAACAGTTGTGCACGCGATCAGTTTTCCGGGGAGGAAAACTGCCAGGACAGCTTTTGGCCGGGAAAACTGGCTGTGTGTATGCTCCATGGCCGTTTTCCCGTCAGGAAAACCACCCGGAATCTTAGCAGGAAAAATTAGAGCATGTCTTCTATTTTCCTGCTGGGATTCCAGTGGTATTTTTCTCTGCAGTTTTTGCTATGGGGAAAACCAGCCAAAGCTCTCATGGCAGTTTTCCTGCCAGGAAAACCGGCCGTGTGCAGGGGGGAAAAGCTGCCGAGTAGGTTTTCCTACCCGTTTTTGCCAGCGGTAAAAAGTCCGCTGGAAAAACTGATCGTGTGTACCAGGCATGACTGTCAGTTTTGCAGGACAGCCTGATATACCATATAAAATAATAAAAAAATATATATATATATATAAAGGCACAGGAGTTACAGTAAAGCAAAGCAATGTATGAGCTGAATATTAGCATCACATGTATTATCCATATGCAGTTATCAGAGCACCATATTTTCTGCAATCGTTGCCATCTAATGCTAAGTATTTAGGCACATATATATATATATATATATATATATATATATATATATATATATATATATATATATATATATATATATATATACTTATAAGTGTAAAGAACTCATTCAAGAGCAGAGGTCTTGAGATGAATTATTTCATTATTTTTTGACCTTGCTGTCATCATCTGCTCTCCACCGCGCGGTGACGTGTGCTTGGCGTCGACCTTGACCTTTGAACGACACAAGGCATTAAAAATCTCTCCAATTAAATCCTGTACTCTTGAAAAGTTACAGCGAAAATAAGGCATGAATGTCCTTTAAAAACCCAGTCTTAGCTGTAGGGAAAGTAACAAATTGCTAGTCGGCAAGCTGGCGATACAGAAAAGCCAATTCATTCTCTGAAAGACAACAGCCGGAGCCGCATTGTTCAATTATTTACCAGGACTAGAGGGTGATACCGTGTTAGGGAATTATTTTTAACCCGTGGCATCAAACTAGAAGGAAAAGAAAAAAAAAAAAAACTTTGATAGTACAGGCGTTTTCTTTATTCTGGAGAAATTTGTGCAATGTGTGCAGCCGCCACTATAATGATTGTAATTCCCTGTTGGCTCCCAGATTTACATATCCCAAGAACATTGTCCATGCACTATATACATATATAAATAGCAGAAGGCTTCATTCCAATCATAACATCCACAGAAATAATGGAGACACCAAATGTTTACTTATGAGCAAAAGAAAATTGTAGTCCTACTTTTTTTTTTAGAGACTAGGTTTAGGTACACCACCTTTTCCAAGTCTTCCCTTGTCTTAGCCACATACCCAACTCCAAGCACCGCCTTTTGGCTCCACCCACTACCCACCTCCAAACACTGCCCCTTGGCTCCATCCCCTACCCACCTCCAACCACTGTCCCTTGGCTCCATCCCCTACCCACCTCCAAGCACTGCCCCTTGGCTCCTTCCCTTACCCACCTCCAAGCACTTCCCCTTGGCTCCATCCCCTACCCACCTCCAAGCACTGCCCCTTGGCTCCATCCCCTACCCACCTCCAACCACTGCCCCTTGGCTCCATCCCCTACCCACCTCCACCCACTGCCCCTTGGCTCCATCCCCCTACCCACCTCCAAGCACTGCCCCTTGGCTCCATCCCCTACCCACCTCCAACCACTGCCCCTTGGCTCCATCCCCCTACCCACCTCCAACCACTGCCCCTTGGCTTCATCCCCTACCCACCTCCAACCACTGCCCCTTGGCTCCATCCCCTACCCACCTCCAACCACTGCCCCTTGGCTCCATCCTCCACCCAAATTAACTGTTAGATGCTAGCTGTTTTTTAGCTTACTGTTTATGTTTACTGTTCATTAAATGTACTGCTATTACTGTTTGCAGTTTGCATTGTTTAGGGTAATGTGATCAAGCTCTTATATGATTTTGTGAGTTATATATTCTGGGTGAATTTACAATAAAATTAGTTAAAGTTTGCAACTAAGCTAGTGCCGTCTAGTTCTTGGGTGCAATATTCAGCTATAATACCTGGTTCCAGAGTAGAGGGAGCTGTATCTTGGCGGAGGCACCCAGGCTGGGTGCCAGCCGGTCTGTCACACACTCCTTTTAGAGAATACAGCACCAATATCATTTTGTAGTGCCAAGTAATTCGTATGGGATTTGTTATTGATAACAAGAATAGCAGTAACGTAGATCCCCCACAACAAAATACACTCTCCGCAACAATAGGGAGAAGGGAATTACTGCTCCAGGTGGGTATGCTTTGCAATCAGTGTCCTTTTAGGAGATCCAGGTTGCCGGAAATGCACAAGGCAAATGGTAGAGACTATTGAATGGACAACCGCACTCCAAAAAAAACTTGAAGGTTGTCTTTATTGTAAAATTAGTGCTTAACCATGGCCATGATTAAGCACTAATTGATAGTGTGAAACGCGTAAGCTGCCATCCCTATTTTTGCTGTGCTTTGTAGCGCATTTTCTTCTTGTTTTACAATAAAGACGACCTTCAAGTTTTTTTTGGAGTGCAGCTGTCCATTCAATAGTCTCTACCCTCCGCAACAATAGATCCCGCAGCAATAATAGACATACTTAGCAACAGTAGACCCGTCCAGAAACCATAGATCCACCACAGCAAAAATACACCGCCAACAGCAACAATAGATCACCCAGCAGCCAGCATCAATAGACCCTACAGTGGATTGCTGAATCCCCAGCAGGCCATACAGTTACCGTATTTATCTGGGTATAGCGTGCACCGGCATATAGCGCGCACCCCAAAGGGAAATTTAAGAAAAAAATAATGAATTACTTACAGTTTGAATGCCCCTCGTCGGTGTCTTGCCCGGCGTCCATCCGTGGCCTTGTCCGGTCCGGCGTCCGACATATACTGAGCACAGTACACTTGGGTACACTCGGCTAAGCCACGCTCAGCTCCTCTCGCATAAAGGCTAGGAGGCGGCAAAGGGCGTGACTGCGAGTGGAGCCGATCGTGGCCAAGCCTAGCCGAGTGTACCCAAGTGTACTGCGCTCAGTATATGTTGGCAGCGGCGCTCAGAGACAGCGCGGATTGGCGTATAACGTGCACCCACGATTTTTCCCTGATTTTAAGGGGAAAAAAGTGCGCGTTATACGTCGATAAATACGGTATGTCATTTGAAGGTTTGGATTTAACCAAGCTGGCCCTCTGTAAATCTGTCACATTATCCATGGAGTTTCCCTTTAAACTGAACGTTAGTTTGGACTTAAAGATTATTGCATCTATAAAAAGTACAGAAAAGGTTAAAAGAAACTCAGCTTGTCACTTATAATGGGATACCAAACTTAGCGAGTGACCTTCATCTCGGTAGGAGAAAATACATTTGTGCCTAGAAGCGCAGTTCTGGCTGTGCGATGGAGGACACGATCATCTCCAATTTATATTTTATAAAAGCTGTTTACAAGCCCAGCGAATAATAATAAACTTGATGCGCTAAAGAATGATTGGAGTTTTAGTATTACTCGCTTATGAAGGGAGACGTCTATAGAAGCTGTACATCCAGCAGAGTAAGATGTTACGAGGAGGCCCTTGTGAATTTGCGTTACAGACGTACTCTTCATTATGAGCGGGTTAATGTGAAGACCATCGAGTACGCATCAGCCCAGACTCAGGAATTTACACATCAATTTGATTTTTTGACAAAAAGCAGCCTGGTGAAAATCAATGCGACCCTTTCAATGACAACCTAACAATATCAATCTCGTTCCTGTAAAAGCTTGATGAAAAAAAGACGGCTTATTGATATACGACTATGACGTTTTCTCTCTGTATGTCTCTATTCTTTCTTAAAGGTATTTAGAAGAGAACAGTCACTGGAAAGATGTATAGTTTAAAAAAGAAACTTTAGATTTAAAAACGTTTTTGACAAGTGTCTCTTACCAAACCCACCCCTCATCTTCCCTCTTCTCTCCTCCCCACACGTCCATTCACTTACCTTCCTCTCTACTTACCTCTTCTACTATCACCACTCAAACGATCCCCTATCTTCTACGTTCCATGCCTCCCCTGCCTTCTCCTTTTCCCTTCTTCTCTCTTCTTCCCACTGTACTACTCTCCTCCCCACCCCTCCATTAACTTACCTTCCTCTCTTCTTACCTCCTCTATCATCACCTCTTATCCAAGCCCCTCTCTTCTACTTCTCTCCCCTCTCCTGCCTTCTCCCTTTCCATTTATCTCCTCTTCTTTCCTCTTTGCTACTCTACTCCCCACTACTCAATTGACTTACCTTCTTCTCTTCTTACCTCCTTTACCATCACTTCTCATCCAAGCCCCCCTCTTCTATTTTCCTCTCTTGCCTTCTCCCTTTCCCTTCTTATCCTGTTCTTGCCTCTGTATTACTCTCCTCCCCACTCTTCTTCTTCTTCTTCTTCTTACCTCCTCTATCATCACCTCTTATCCAAGCCCCTCTCTTCTACTTCTCTCCCCTCTCCTGCCTTCTCCCCTTCCTTTCTTCTCCTCTTCTTTCCTCTGTGCTACTCTACTCCCCACTACTCAATTGACTTACCTTCTTCTCTTCTTACCTCCTTTACCATCACTTCTCATCCAAGCCCCCCCCCTCTTCTATTTTCCTCTCTTGCCTTCTCTCTTTCCCTTCTTATCCTGTTCTTGCCTCTGTATTACTCTCCTCCCCACTCTTCTTCTTCTTACCTCCTCTACCTTCACCTCTTCTCAAAGCCCCTCTCTTCTACTTCCCTCCCCTCTCCTGCCTTCTCCCTTTCCCTTCTTCTCCTCTTTTTCACACTGTACTACTGTCCTCCCCACCCCTCCATTAACTTACCTTCCTCTTTTCATACCTCCTCTACCATCACCTCTCATCCAAGCCCCTCTCTTCTATTTCCCTCCCTTACCTTTTCCCTTTCCCTTCTTCTCCTCTTTTTCCGCTGTACTAATATCCTCCCCACTCTTCCATTGACATACTCTCTTCTCTTCTTACCTCCTCTGCCATCACCTCTCATCCAAGACCCTCTCTTCTACTTACCTCCCCTTTCTTGCCTTCTCCCTTTCCCTTCTTCTCCTCTTCTTCTTTCTGTACTACTCGCCTCCCCACCCCTCTCTTCTTTCCTCTTCTACCATCACCTCCTATCCAAGCCCCTCTCTTCAACTACCCTACCCTCTCCTGCCTTCTCTCTTTCCCTTTTTCTTCCCTCTGTACTAAGATAAGTAAATTATAGAGCATGCGCTTCTGTGTTTAAATTATTTTTATTATTTTCACATAGAGCGTGCGCTTCTATGTGATTATGTCCAACTGCACCTATATCCCTATAAAAGGTTGTAATTAAAAAAAAAAATGTATCCCGGGTATGATGTGGTACTTTTAAAGATGCTAGTTGGGTTGTTCAGAGTTTTTTTTTATAATGTATAGAGGTATACCTTACCCAAAACCACAGACTTCATGGAATAGTCAGATAGGGTATTTTATAAAAAATATATATAGTTTATTCATACAAAAGCTTATAGAAAAATAAAATAACAAGAATGCAACTTTTACAACTGAGTGCAAAATGGCTTCCTTGTGAGACCCATGTTGTCAGTCCGACATGTTTCGCCCAAAACCTGGGCTTCTTTAGGAACATACGGGAATGCACGATCTATGATAAATATACAAAGGAAGAGATCCATTATACGTATGTAGCCAGTAAAATGTTGCTACTCATCGATAACAGATTAATAGCTCAACATAGCTAGTTACTGCATTCGTCATTACCAAATAAGTAAAAAGTTCATCAATGGTACATCAATCATATGCAGTCAAAAAAGGCTGCATTTACATAAATAATATTGTTCCACTGAAAAAGACCATCTGTACTACTCTCCTCCCCACCCCTCCATTGACTTAAGTTCCTCTCTTCTTACCTCCTCTATCATCACCTCTTATCCAAGCCCCTCTCCTCGACTTCCCTCCCCTCTCCTGCCTTCTCCCTTTCCCTTATTTTCCTCTTTTTTCCTCTGTACTACTTTTCTCCCCACCCCTCCATTCACTTATCTTCATCTCTTTTTACCGCCTCTACCATCACCTTTCGTCCAAGCCCCTCTCTTCTACCCACCCTCCTCCCCTGCCTTCTTCCTTTTCCTTCTTCTCCTCTTCTTCCTTATGTACTACTCTCCTCCCCATCCCTCCATTCACTTACCTTCCTCTCTGTTTACCTCCTCTACCATCGCCTCTCATCCAGGCCTCTCTCTTCTACTTTCCTCTCCTCCCCTGCCTTCTCTCATTCCCTTCATCTCTTATTCCCTCTGTTCTACACTTCCCCTCTTATTGACATTACTCTTCACTCCTCCCCACCCCTCTATTCACTTACCTTCCTCTCTTTTTACCTCCTCTACCATCACCTCTCATTCAAGCTCCTCTTTTCTACTCCCTTCCCCTCCTTTGCCTTCTCCCTTTCCCTTCTTCTCTTCTTCTTCCCACTGGACTACATTTCTCCCCTCCTTTCCATTTAATTATCTTCCCCTCTTTCTGACACTATTCTTCTCTGCTCTCCACGTCTCCATCCAATTACCTTTACCTCTTTTCCCCTCTATTCTTCTCTCCTCCCCATCTCTCTGTCCAATTACTCCTCTCTTCTCCTCCATCTAATTTAACATTGACTGATCAAGCCCTAAAGAAGAGGAAGGCCTTTTTCTTGGAAACATGTTGGCTGTATTTGATGCTCTTAACCAAGAAATGTTTTAAAAAGACCTTTAAACTTATGTATCCAGCTCTCCTCTGTACACATCTGAGAATGTTCTTTCTCCTAAATCTGTCCTCTCCCCCCATCTGTTTTCCTATCATCTACTCTCCTTCCCTTCTTCTCTCCTCTCTATTCCTGTCCTTTCTTTCCTCTCCCTCATATTCCCTTTCCAATCTTATGTTCACTTCTTCAATACTTCATTCTACTCTCCTATAAGGGCATTGTCCTCAGCAGAAGTGTCCAAAGACCTGGCATTCCTGCCAGTACTTTGTGCGCCCGCAGGAATGTGCACTGGCGCACAATGGGTACAAAAGGGTGTGAGTGGATGCACATTGGTACCCGCACGCATAGGTGCATGCACAGATGTGCCCCAGAATGTGCATGCACATGCATAGTTGCACAGTTTGGTGCCAAGCGGTCTTCATAAGAAAGCCAGTCACTCGCTGCAATTGTTGGTTGATCTTCAGCTCCTCCAGTGCATTTGTTGCTGTGATCTCCTTCCTTCTGTGAATTTCTGTTACCGACTCAGCTTGTCCTGGACCGGCCTTCGGCCTGCCTCCCAAGCTGACCCTTGCTTGTTTTATGGACCTTTTCTCTCTGCTGTTCTGTGTATGACCCTGGCTGTCCACTTGGCTACGCTTGCTCTGATCCTTACCTGGCGCCTGACCTTGGCTTCTCCCCTGTTCTCTGAGCTATTGAAGAGCTACTGTCTCATGGGTGCCATCTGTCTGCAGACACCACTCCAGTGCATCAGCTGTACTCTTCTCTTGGGTGTTCCTCTGACAAGCATCCAAGTCAGAACATCTCCGCAAGCATTCCAGCAGAACAAAAATTAGCAGAGCGGACAAAACATTTCACCATGGAGGATTTCCGTACCCTCCGAGACTTTATGTTGTTGAAGGAGGAAGGGACTACAGACGATGATTCATCTCCCCCCAGGTTGCCCCCCGGGGTCTTTGTCTTCAAACCCCACCCCCCCCATAGTCAACCGTATCCTCAAACCACTACGTCAAAGACATTTAAATTAAGATCAGGTAAATTTCCATTTTTTTTTACCTGCCTTGCCATTTGGGCATTTTTTTATCAGTCCATCAAGGACTTGAAACAACAGAAATGGAATTCCCTCTATACCTTACTTTGACTCAAATTCAAGCACTGAAAATAAACCGATGTAATTATTAAACCGTCCGATAAGGGTGGTAACATCGATTTGATGTCTTACACCCAATATCAATCTATTTGCCATGTTGTACCTATCAATCATACGTGGTACAAATCAATTTCTTCTCTAACTGTCCAGAAGTTTTCTGGTGAATTCCAGGGACTCTGCACAGAAGCATTTTGACGGGGATTGATAGAGCGAGACACGTTGTATTACTTGATCATCCGGTTCCCACGTGTTCCCACTTTCTATACCCTGGTCAAAATCCACAAAAACTTAACCTCAACCCCACGGGGGGTGTCTCGGGGATAGGATCATTAACCGAAAATGTAAATCTGTCGATGCCTTTCTTATGCCCCATGTTCGGGGTCTGCCATCCTACATATGTGACACTACTGATCTTCTCAAACACATCAGGAGGATTTAGATACCTCTGGACGCCCTGCTCGTGGTAATAAATATAAAGGCCTTGTACTCGAGTATCCCCCACGAGAAGGGGGTCCAGATGGCTGAATCCTTTCTGATGGAACAGGACCAAACAACATGGCCCCTTAATAACTTAATTTTAAAACTATTTGAATTCACATTGACAAGAAACTACTTCACATTTATGGAACAATATTACCCAGGGTGTTGCAATGGGGACCTCTTGTGCACCCTCATTTGCAAATCTCTACCTCGGTGGCTTGTAGAAAATGGTATTTTCAGATGATGCTTTTGTACAATAAGTTACCCACGTTCTTCTTTGGTACATTCATTGATGACCTGTTCCTTGTATAGACAGGTCCTCAACACCTTCCAATAGCACTTATCCAACAATTAAATACTATTAAGCTGAATCTGCACTTTATTTTAGCCACAACGACAAACACATTTAATGACTTGACGACAACCAGATGGAACTATTGGCACAGATTTATATCGCAAACCCACAGCAGGAAATACACTGTCACATGCTTTTAGTGCACATCCTAAACTTCTTGTCCAGAGTATTCCCTATGTGCAATACCTGCGTTTGTGCAGAAATTGCACAAGGGACGATCACTTTCAGGTACAGGCAGACCATCATGGACCTTAGGAAGGCATTCAATGGGGCTTTGTCACGTATAAGATCTTCACTGCTATTTGACCCTCCCAAACCTAAACAGACTGATGCGGTTAGGATTATCACCAAACACTCATCCCATCACAACCAACTCCAAAAGATTCTATCTGATCACTGGCAATCTGTTAGTTGACCACCACAATCTCGACACATATGTCAGGACAACTCCTGAACTGGTTTTCCACAGGGCCTTCTCCCTCAGGGACTGTCTAACCAGAAGTCATTACAACACTATAACACTGCCTCTATCTCGTTCTCCCAGTACTTCCCGATGTGGAACATTTCCCTTGAGTATTAGAAGGCACTACATTCCAATTACCCATGGGTGCAATCTTTTCACCCCGCACCCCAGCCAATTGTGGCACGAGTGGTGTTTAATTTTTAATGATATGTACCTGCAATGCCTTCTATGTGGGCAAAACCGTTCGGGAACTACGCCAGTGAATAGGTAACCAATGGAAAAATTACTACTAATGGACGCCACATTGGACTGTACCACAGCCATGCAGAAATGATATTACACTTTATTGATTAACATTGTAACTGCTGCTTGTCACTACTGATCGCAACTCTATTTTTTTCTCCTCCTCTTCCCTTCTCCTTTTCTTTCTCTTTCTCCTCCTCTTCCCTTCTCTCTCCTCCTCTTCCCTTCTCCTCTTCTCTCTCCTCCTCTTCCCTTCTCCTCCTCTTCCCTTCTCCTCTTCTCTCTCCTCATCTATCCCTCCATTCTCCTCTTCTCTCTCCTCTTTCACTCTCCTCTTCTCTCTCATCCTCTTTCCTTCTTTTCTTCTTTCTTCTCCTCTTCCCTTCTCCTCTTCTTTCTCCTCCTCTTCCCTTCTCCTCTTCTTTCTCCTCCTCTTCCCTTCTCCTCCTCTTTCTCCTCTTCTTCCCTTCTCCTCTTCTTTCTCCTCCTCTTCTCTTCTCTTCTTTCTACTCCTCTTCCTTTCTCCTCCTCTTTCTCCTCCTCTTCCTTTCTCCTCATCTTCCCTTCTCCTCCTCTTCCCTTCTCCTCCTCTTTCTCCTCCTCTTCCCTTCTTCTCTTCTTTCTCCTCCTCTTTCTTCTTCTCTTCTTTCTCCTCCTCTTCCCTTCTCCTCTTCTTTCTCCTCCTCTTCCCTTCTCCTCTTCTTTCTCCTCCTCCTCCCTTCTTTCTCCTCCTCTTCCATCCTCCTCTTATTTCTCTTCCTCTTCCCTTCTCCTCTTATTTCTCCTCCTCTTCCCTTCTCCTCTTATTTCTCCTCTCTCTCCTCTGCTTTGCTCAACTATATTACCTTGTAAATACATATTTGGAGACCTACACTGTAAAACCACTAATTGTGAAATCACACTACATAAACTTTTCAGCTTTCAGTGACCGGAGAGAGCACACAATGCCAGTCTATAATTACCACCAATATCTGTCATAAAAACCTTTCAACCTTTGCGAGAACCATGATTCGTGCAGGAAGCTAAGGACAAACAATAACAGAGAAGGAACACAGTTGGAAAAACGAACAACAAATAATAATAAAATGTTATAAATAACCGGCACTTTAAGAAAAGTACAAGAGTTTGAAGAGTTTGAAGAGTTTTAAAAGTTCCTAAGTGAGCTTCTTTGAAGAGAAGACTCAGTTTCAAAGTGTCTCTATTTTTTTTTTTCCATTTGTGTACTGTATACTTCAGTAATTTCTTTGTATCTAAGTATTTTTTACGCGAAGACAACTTAACAAAAACGTGACTGGTTGTAGGTAGAAGGTGTGCAGAAAGTTGATAAAGAAAATCTAAACCCTTAAGCTTGCAATTTTTGAAAGGCAATAATGTTTTTTTATTTTTTTACAGAGATATTGGAATCGTTTAAAGTTCTATTATCGTTTGAAGTCAATAAATATATCTCCATAGAACACAATGTAGCAAACTTTCATGGAGGTCAAGTATACGGAATGAATTGGATCTTCGTGAAACTTTAATGCATAGCCAAAAGGACAACACATAGCAGGCTGACTAAAACTTTCCAGAGAGAGAACTGAGATAGGCTGGGTTGAAAAATGACTGCATGTCTCATTTTAACCACTTTCCGACCAGCCGCCGCAGTTATACGGCGGCAGGTCGGCTCTCCTGCGCGAGAGCCCGTAGCTCTACGTCGGGACTTTCGCGGCCACTAGGGGGCGCGTGCACGCCGCCGGCGGCCCGCGCGCGCGCCCCCTGCTCGCCCCCGAGTCACGCACGCGTGCCCGGTGGGCGCGATCGCCGCCGGGCACGCGCGCTCGTTCGTTACAGAGCGGGGAACGAGAGCTGTGCGTGTAAACACACAGCTCTCGTTCCTGTCAGCGGGGGAAACGCTGATCTTCCGTTCATACAATGTATGAACGGAAGATCAATGATTCCCCCTAGTGAGTCCACCCCCCCCACACAGTAAGAACACAAATAGGAACACACTTAACCCCTTCCCCACCCCCTAGTGTTAACCCCTTCACTGCCAATGGCATTTTTATAGTAATCCAATGCATTTTTATAGCATTGATCGCTATAAAAATGCCAATGGTCCCAAAAATGTGTCAAAAGTGTCCGATGTGTCCGCCATAATATCGCAGTACCGAAAAAAAACGCTGATCGCCGCCATTACTAGTAAAAAAAAAATATTAATAAAAATGCCTTAAAACTCCCCCCTTTTTTGTAAACGCTATAAATTTTGCGCAAACCAATCAATAAACGCTAATTGCGATTTTTTTTTTACGAAAAATATGTAGAAGAATACGTATCGGCCTAAACTGAGGAAAAATAATGTTTTTTTAAATCTTTTTTGGGGATATTTATTATAGCAAAATGTAAAAAATATTGCATTTTTTTTCAAAATAGTCGCTCTATTTTTGTTTATAGCGCAAAAAATAAAAACCGCAGAGATGATCAAAAAAAAAAGGACGCCAATTTTGTTTGGGAGCCACGTCGCATGACCGCGCAATTGTCAGTTAAAGCGACGCAGTGCCGAATCACAAAAAGTGCTCTGGTCTTTGGACAGCAATATGGTCCGGGGCTAAAGTGGTTAAAGGGGTTGTAAAGCTTCGTATTTTTTCACCTTAATGCTTCTGTAGCGATAGCCCCTCAAGGGCTGCTGGTTGATTTGGGATTGGCGTATTAAGTTACCTTTAAGCGTTGTCCAGGGGTGAAGTTAGTGAGCAGAGCAGTAAGAAAATTTCCAATCAGTAGTTGAGGTTTTCCAAATGATTTATTTCTTGGGTCCAACATGGCCAACATCAACAGGAGGTAGATAGGACAGGTTGATGAAATAAAGAAAACCTTGCAGTATCAGGCTGGGATGAACAGGAGAGCAAACCTGTATATTGCGTCGCCACTCTAGCCAGAGTGGGTGAAGTGATCCCCGGACAGACTTCTGCCACAAGCCTGGCAACCGGAGCGCCACTTTAAGGTTGCTGGAAGGAACAGGTCCTCGCCATGGACCTGGCTCTGATTTGGTTTGAGATGCCAGATGAGGCCTCTGCCACAGGCTCTATGCTGAACAGCAGAGCAAATCCCTCCAGTCAATTACATTTGGGTGACCGGTTGACAGTGGAAATGTACCTGTCAGGTTGTCAGTCACCAGATCCCAGATGGTTCTTTCAAGTCTCTCAGATAACCTGCCTCCAGGTTTTTCTTGAGCCAATTCCCCACCGTACAGCCAGCAGCTTAGGATCTCTTTTTTAGGAGTGAGTAAGTCGACCCCGATAAGCTATAACGCCGGGGTCTGTTGCATGCACACACCCTAAAGGTGGGTGCCGCACCTTGAACCAGGAAACCACGAAGAACAAGGAAAAAATGGTGCCTGCCACAGACATACCCCTCCCCAGCATGCCCCGCGAGGGGAAACTCCCCCAATTGGCTGTTGGGGAAAGTGGCTCTGCTAGAACCCCTCTGACGCCATCTGTCGCCCGGGGGTGAGATCGACCCCCCCCCCCCCCCGAAGCGCAGACTGACCCACAGGATAGTTCTAGAATGACAGCAGACAAATTTAGCAAAATTAAGAGTGGAAGCAACATAACTCTCCCACTCCCCCACTAACTTTAGCGTAGTGCCCATACTGAAAGTAAGGGGGCGCTACACAACCTATGCATCCTCTTCTCTTCTCTCCCAAATCACACAGTCTTTGCTTCACACTGGGGTAGAAGGTCTGGAGGTCTTCTCTTCCCTTCTCTTTACCTTTTTCTTATCTTTTCTTTTCTCTTCTTTTCTCTTTTCTTCTCTTTTCTTCTCTTCTTAAATCAGAGGCCTCCTATACATAAAAGCCCCATCACACAATCCTCACTTAACATAAGAGGTGTAGAAGATCTGGAGGTCATTCCTTGCCTTCCCTTTTCTTCTCTTGTTAAATCAGAGGTCTCCTATACATAAAAGCCCCCATCACATCATAGTCCCCCAATCACACAGTCCCTACTAAACATAGGAGGTGTAGAAGATCTGGAGGTCTTCCATTATCTTCTCTCCTCTTCTCTTCTATTCTCCTATCTCTTCTCTTCTCCTTTCTCTTCTCTTCTCTTCTCTTCTCTTCTCTTCTCTTCTCTTCTCTTCTCTTCTCCTTTCTCTTCTCTTCTCCTTTCTCTTTTAGCATCATTGGTTGTTATAGGGCTGGTGGCCAGACATGCCATTCATGGCACTGATTCAGGGCAAACGGGGTCCCATGTTGACACACCCCGGGGGGCACCCAGATTGCACCCTACGGTGCTTTGGCACCCAAAATCAAAAACACTGATGAAATATAAGACAAAAATGTCCCAGAAAATATGAAAAACAAACAAATGTAGATTGTTTTTGAGATTTTTTCCATTACTGTGATATGTTCATGGAACAGTCCTCTAGCACTCGGCCTCTTCAAACAGTAGAATATAAATTAAGCACTTCAGAGACTCTTCAAGAATAACAATCTGGGGCGAGAACGAAGGACAAAAACTACAGCTAATTAATGTTCAGAGAAGAACGTGGAGGTTGCTCTGGGATTTCCCTCAGCAGCTGGAGAAAAGTGGAATTCTTAATATTTGAAAAATATTTGTTTATCAAGTGGCCTAAGTGAGGGGACTTTGAACTTTCTTCAAAATCAATAGTTTGAGTACTGCATTGGGAGATAATGCAAATATTCCCCATCAAGTCAGCACAAAATACTTCAACGGTTTTAAAATTTTGGTTAAAGCTGAACTCCTGGTATATACAGTATAAAAGTTACAATTTGGTGCAGATCTGTAATCATTAAAGTAGAAGTCTAGTCAAATACTAACTAAGCTGAAACCTGCTCTTGTCCTCTTTCTAATCCCAATACTAACTGCCCTGTAAAGGAAAGAGGTCTATACTTTCCTATTCTGGAGGCGCTATGGTCCGGTTGTGTGATCTTCCCAGCGGCCAACTTAAGTGAAGAGGAGATATTGCTGGGAATGGCTGCAGAGCCTGGGCGGTGATTTCACCCATAGACTTACTACGACATCATGGTGGATGTGACCTTGTGCTCCTCCACCTTCCATTTGAGGATGTCCCACAGATGATCAATAGGGTTTAGGTCTGGAGACATGCTTGGCCAGTCCATCACCTTTACCCTCAGCTTCTTTAGCAAGGCAGTGGTCGTCTTGGAGGTGTGTTTGGGGGTCGTTATTTGTCACTTGCCTTTGTCCTCCTCACCTGGTTGCAGCCACACACGCTTGTCACCATCTGAACCAATTAAGTTTACCCTGGTCTCATCAGGCCACAGGACACGGTTCCAGTAATCCATGTCCTTAGTCTGCTTGTCTTAAGCAAACTGTTTGCAGGCTTTCTTGTGCATCATCTTTAGAAGAGGCTTCCTTCTGGGACGACAGCCATGCAGACCAATTTGATGCAGCGTGCAGCATATGGTCTGAGCACTGACAGGCTGACCCCTCCGCCACCCCTTCAACCTCTGCAGAAATGCTGGCAGCACTTATACATCTATTTCCCAAAAACAACCTCTGGATATGACGCTGAGCATATGCACTCAATTTCCTTGGTCGGCCATGGTGAGACCTGTTTTGAGTGGAACCCGTCCTGTTATACCGCTGTATGGTCTTGGCCACCCTGCTGCAGCTCTGTTTCAGGATCTTGGCAATCTTCTTATAGCCTCAGCCATCTTTATGTAGAGCAAAAATTATTTTTTTCAGATCCTAAGAGAGTCCTTTGCCTTTGAGGTGCCGTGTTGAACTTCCAGTGACCAGTATAAGAGAGTGAGAGCGATAACGCCAAATTTAACACACCTGTTCCCCATTCACATCTGAGACCTTGTAACACTAACGAGTCACATGACAACAGGGAGGAAAAATGGCTAATTGGGTGCAATTTGGACATTTTCACTTTGGGGTGTACTCAATTTGTTGCCAGCGGTTTAGACATTAATGGCTGTGTGTTGAGTTTTTTTGAGGGGACAGCAAATTGACAATGTTATACAAGCTGTACACTCACTACACAACATTGTAGCAAAGTGTCATTTCTTTAGTGTTGTCACATGAAGAGTTAGAAGAAAATATTTACAAAAATTTGAGGGGTGTACTCACGTTTGTGAGCTACTGTGTGTATATATATATGCATACACACAGTATATATTCATTATCTCTGTACCGGACTTCTTTTATAACAATATAATAATTTCATTAGAGAAAGTTGCATAAATTAAGGTTTTCTTTTGAACGCCTTTGCGGCGCTGTACAAGATCCAGGTGCGAGGGACCTGATTATGTATTGTGTTAGCGAAGCTCCATTTCTGCCCTCCAGTACAAATGAATTTTTAGCAGCTTCTTCGGCGCCTTATTCCAGGTTTTTCACACTGTTAAATATTTATTAATAACACCATTGAAAGGTTGGAATCCAGGGCGAGCGGATTAGATTGAAGGAAACCTCTCAATAAGAAGACGGCGCGGCTGAACACGACAAAGCGGTCACTGACACCTGGCAAGGTTGAGCTAAATGTCCGGCCCTGACTGCAGAAACGACATATCTCATTAAAGGTGTCGAATGGATTCTATACGAGGTGGATAAAAGGGGACTTTAATGAGTGTGACCTTCCTGGGTGACATTCGGAGAATTGGACGTTTTTTCCGCTTATGGATTTTTTTTTTTAACTTGTTACCTTATTTTTAAATTGGCTCGGGGGAATCTTTCCTGCCAGAAGTGATCTCTCCTTCTCTTTTATATTTAATGCTAAGTAGCAATATTTTATTTTCCAGTCGTAGGCTGACCATGCTCTATACCAGGGGTGCCCAACCTTTTGAAGAGCGAGGGCCACTTAAGCAACTTGGTAACCAGTCGCGGGCCACAATAAGCAGAGCGGGCATATGACAGGTCACGGCTACTCTATAGGTCCTCCGATCCGCCCTGATGGAAGGATACAAATTCCCTTTTGGGTTTCGGATTGGAGGTAGGCGGGCGTAAAACGGACATCTGTCGCTCTGTAGAGGTGAATTGATGGTCCCATTTGGTCGGGCTAATCGTGTGAAAAGGGCCTAAGACTGCTTTCACACTGATGTCCTGTGGTTTACCCACACCGTGGGTGGAGCACAGTGCACCTGTGTCTAACCTGTGGGTTAGCTGAACTTTGCCATAGACTCCGCCTGTGGTAAAACCCAGCGATGTAGAGGACGCATCGGCTTATGGGGCTCTGCTCTGCACCTGCTTTCTTCCTCTACCACCAGCTTCATTCACAACACTGATGTTGTAGTATGGCAGGTCGGCAACCTGCGATCTGGGCTTGCCAACCCACCATTCCAGAATAGGAGGTCGCGGGCCACATCAGAGGGCTCCCCGGGCCACTGGTTGGTCACCCCTGCTCTATACAATCTGGTTGTACAATCACCCATTCATGCAACCAGAGTTCCCATAAGAATGACTCCATATTTATGTTTTTTTTTAACACCTTCCCACTCGGCCTATAGCAGAATGATGGCCAGGCGGTGGCTTTACCGTTCTGACTGTATGTCATATGACATCCTTGAGAATGGCCACTCATGTGCGCCCCCGGGGGCCAGAGTTTAGCGATCGGTGGTGCGTTGTGTCTCTCGAACACAGCCCATCACTGATCAGGGTAAAGAGCCTATAACGTGGGCTCTTTATCATGTGATCAGATGTGTCCAATCACAGCTGATCATAGTGTAAATAGGAAATGCTGGATATTGGCATTGCTTTCCTCATGCTGACAGCAAGCGAGGAGAGCCGATAAGTGACATTCCTCAGTGGGGACATTTGCACTCATCAGGGCCGTCTCTACCATAGGGCAAACAGGGGCAGCTGCCCAGGGCCCTGTCACTGTTGGGGGCCCAAAGCAACCCCCTTTGAAAAAAAAAAAAAAATTTTTTTTTTTTTTTTTTTTTTTTTTTTTTAGGGGTCCGGAGGTCCGGAGGTCCCCAGGGGCCTGGAGGCCCCCAGGGCCCAAGATGGCAACCCCCCCTTTTTTTTTTTTTTTTTTAAATAAAACAATATATTTATTTTATATTTTTTTATTTTATTTTTTATTAAAGGGCCAATTTTTTTAAATATATTTTTATTTTTTATTAAAGGGCCTATTTTCTTTTTTTTAGGGGTCCCCAGGGACCCGGAGGCCCCCAGGGCCCAAGATGGCAACCCCCCTTTTTTTTATTTATTTTTAAATAAAAAAAATATATTTATTTTATATATTTGTATTTTATTTTTTATTAAAGGGCCAATTTTTTTTTGAGGTCTGGAGGTCCCCAGGGGCCCGTAGTTCCCAAGGGCCCTGGATGAAGACCCCCCTTTTTTATAAAAAAAAAAAACTTTTTTATATATTTCTTTTAATATATATATATATATATATATATATATATATATATATATATATATACATATTATATAATATAAATGTTATTATTATTAAAGGACCCAGAGGTCCCCAGGGCCCTGGATGGCAACCCCCCTTTTTTTATAATTTTTTTTATATTTTATTTCTTTTTTTTTCTTTTTATTTCTTTTTATTTATATATATATGTATATGTATATATATATATATATATATATATATATATATATATATTTATATATATAAAATTAAAGGGCTCAGAGGTCCCCAGGGCCCCATGTGGCAAAAACCCTTTTTAATTTTTTTTATAAATGTTTATTTTTTTATTTTTGTTTATATATTTTTTTTATTAAAGGGCCCAGAGGTTCCCAGGGCCCTGGATGGCAACCCCACTTTTTTTTATAAGTGTTTATTTTTAATATATATTTTTTATTTTATTTTTTATTAAAGGGTCCAGAGGTCCCGGATGGCAACACCCCTTTTTTTATATATATTTTTCTTTATTAAATCTTTTTTTTGTAAAGGGCCTCCCGCTTCTAAATTCGCGGCAGCCCCACCCCCCCAACGTCTCAATTTAAGGGGGCAGCACCCCCCCCCCCCGTTCTCTGCTCCAGGGGGCCCATGCCTGAAGCTGTGTAAGGGGCCCCATAATTCCTGATGGCGGCCCTGCCGCCCGTTAAGCCCCTGTGCTGCCCACAAATCAGGCTGAAAATCATCAGCGGCACGCAGCCAGGTGACAGTACTGCTTCCCTTCCCAGTGTTTTAAAATGTACAGAACACCTGGCTTCCCTTTAGACGTGCACTTCTCCCTTCCTGCCACTGGGTGCTGCTTGTATATAAAAGTGAATTAGAATGTGATTTTATAGCATTCCCAGTTTGCTCTTCCTGAGGCTGACTTCTTCATGTCCTGCTCCTCAAGGTATGTCACTGTTTGCTAATCTATATTGTAAATAGAAGTTTTCTGTAGAGTGTGCCCAAAGTCTTTATAATATTTGATGATTCACTGCAGGTCTGGTCAGTCTTTTAAAAAGTTCCTGTATTTTACACATGGCATGGCATGGGGTCACAGCACCGTCTGTCCATTCTGCTTTAGCACCATGAGACCCCATGCCATGCCATGTGTAAAATAGAGGAACTCTTTAAGTCACAGACCAGACCTGCAGTCCAGGCTGAGTAAGGCCTCAGAGCACATGGCATTACTGTCTTTATTTAACTGCTTGATGGGCTTATTTTGGGCCTGACTGGTTCACATGTATGTGTTTTGGCGGCCCACATTTGTGCAGGCACAGTAGCCCATTCATTTGATGCCTCATGTAATAGGCTGAGCACACGGCACACCTATGCCCATCAAGCAATGAAATACAGCACTGTCTGTCCATTCTGCTGTCTGCTGTGACTTATCTGCAGTTCCCGCACTGTCAAACTTGCTGCATTTTTAGACGTTTAGGTCACACTTTTAAAAACACAGTGCGTTTGTGTGTGCAAGAACTGCAGGTAAGTAGCATGGTGCAAAAGCAGAATGGATTTCAAGGCAACTGATTTTTAAAATGCCGAATGCACCTTTTTTCTGCAGGAAACAAAGGCATGACAGCCCATTCAAATCAATGGGCTGCTGTGCCTGCACAAATGAGGGCCGCCAAAACACATACATGTGAATCAGCCAGGCCCAAAATAAGCTGAAGGGGGGCCCAAAAAAAATGTTTGCCCAGGGCCCAAACCATATTAAAGACGGCCCTGGCACTCATAGTGCCATGATTTTTGGTGCTGCCTCATCAGTGCTGCCCTTTAGTGCCAATCAGTGCTGCCAATCAGTGTCCATCAGTGAGTCCTGTCAGTGTCCATCAGTAGTGTCCATCAGTGATGCGTGTCAGTGTCCATCAGTAGTGTTGAGCGGAATACGCCATATTCGATTTCACGATATTTCACGAATATATAGAAGAATATTCGTGAAATATTCGCTAATATCGAATATTCGTGATATTTTATCAAAAAAACAATATTGCGAAATTTCGCTAATGCGAATGCGAAATTGATTGCGAAATTCTCGTCAACACGTGAAAACGGAGATCATTTCCTGGATTACTAAACTAATATGCACTAAACACTAACTCTACTTACACAAACTTATATGACTAAACTAAAGCTAATTTTTTTTTTCTAATCATACCAGCAATGCTTTTAGGCGTCGATGGAGATCACTAGGATGTGATCTGTTTTAAAAATAAATTTGAAAAAATATGAATATTCGCAATATCGAATATTCACCGCGATATTCGATTTATTCGCGAATACTCGAATATGCAATATTCGTTACGAATATTCGCAATGCGAATATTCGTGAGCAACACTATGCATCAGTAGTATCCATCAGTGATGCCTGTCAGTGCCCATCAGTAATGGCCATCAGTGATGCCTGTCAGTGCCAATCAGTGTCCATTAGGGAGTCCTGTCAGTGCCCATCTACCTCTCTCTCTCCCCCACCTCTCTCTTTCTCCCTCCACCACTCTCTCTCTCTCCCCCACCACTCTCTCTCTCTCCCAGTCCCTCTCTGTCACCCCCTCTCAAACCCTCTCTCTTACCCCATCTTTCCCATCCCCTACCTGTCTCTCTCACCCCCTCTCTCTAACATCCCCTCTCTCACCCTCTCCCACCCCACTTTCTTACTTCCCACATCTCTCCCTCTCCCCCAACCACTCTCCTTTTCCCATCACCTCTTTACCAGTTCCTCTATCTCACCCACTTTCTCTCAAACCCTCTCTCTTACCCCCTCTTTTTCAACCCCCCTGTCTCTCTCTCTCATCCCCTTTCTCTTACCCCCCTCACCTCCTCTCTCTCTGTCACCCCCTCTATCTCTCAACCCCCCATCTCTCTCTCTCTCTCACCCTCTCTGCCTCTCTCCCTACCTCTTTTTTTTTTGTACGTCGGAATTGCATACGGACAATCGAAGAAGACCCCCGAAGTCAGAAGAAGACCCCCGAAGTTGCAACAGACCCCTGAAGTCAGAAGAAGACCTCCGGGGCTGCCTAATAAATTACTTTAAAACCTGTGTTATGTTTTTTTCTTGACACTTTTCGCCCAGGTGAATGGGTAGGGATACCCCATACTCATTCATACAGAGGGCGGGGCTGGTATTTGGGGACCCCTCCCATGTTGAGGGCATGTGGCCTGGAATGGCTCAGGAGGGGGGCTGCTAGCTCGTCCCCACCCCTTTTCCTGACCGGTCGGGCTGCGTGCTCGGATAAGGGTCGGCGAAGGGGGTTCCCCTTTAAATCCGTACCAGACCCAAGGGCCTGGTATGCTCTTGGAGTGGCGTGGAGTTCCCCCTCAAGATTCATGTCAAACACAGTGCCTGGTATTGGCAGGGATCCAAGTCGGATCCCCGTTTATTGAAAGTCGGACGCATGTCGGCTTCAAGTCGCAGGGCAACGTCGGATCAAAAGTAGTACTAGTGTCGTGTTGCATAAGTGTGAACCCAACCTTAGCGGGAGCGTTAGCAGATACGTGGAAGTGCCATCAATAATCAATAATAAGAAACTTCTGTGCATGTTGGGACACCACACAATTTTGCACGCGTTCCCGACACACACACACTCGTGAAAATAGCCATAAACCTTTATTAGATGAGATTTTCAATAAAAAGCAGTCATAATTTTCAGTCTCCCAGAATGACATGTCCTTCCCTACAATCACAACAGAAAACATAAAAATAGGAAGAAAAGAAAAGTTTTTTTTTTATGCGTTGTTGCTTTCATCATATTTCAAAAGAACTTTTTTTTGCTAAAAGCTGTCATGTAACCATATGGAGACATCGATTAGACAACATAAAATGTCGCATTCGCTTGTCAGAGTAGATATCCTTTCAGTGCTTTTTTTTTTTGCTATGACAAACATTTTTTTAATCACGCTTCTCTGGATGGTGTTTTTTTTGACAGCCGCACTTCTCCTGATTTGGGATTCTGTCAGTTTTGAATATTCAGCAGCTTACTTTCATGGTGTGACTGCACAGCAGGCTCGGGTTCAGCCCTTCAGAAGTAATTTCAAGCAATGGTCCATTTTTGAAGAAGATGTTGTTTGTTTAGGGCAGCCTCAAGGTAACTGAACCATATCCAGATTTGTAGATCTAGGATTGCTAAAGAGTCACAAGTTTCCTATTTGTAGTTTAGGTTGAAGCTCCATTCCAGGCAAAAGTTTTTATTTGATTTTGTAAAGAGTGGTAAAGGGTTGCAACCTCATAATTGTAATGCTTTCATCAAATTGCAACTGGAAGACGCTGGATCCAATGCTGCACCAGGGGCAGATCCAGAGTCTAATCGGGCAATTTGTAGGGTAGATGCAGTCAGGTGGAGGGGTGGACAGGGAGGGAGCAGCCAGGTGGAGGGGCGGACAAGGTGGGAGCAGCCAGGTGGAGGGGAGGACAATGTAGGAGCAGCCAAGAGGAGGGGAGGACAGGGAGGAAGCAGCCAGGTGGTGGGGAGGACAGGGTGGGAGCAGCCAGGTGGAGGGTAGGACAGGGAGGGAGCAACCAGGTGGAAGAGAGGACAATGTGGGAGCAGCCATGAGGAGGGAAGGACAGGGAGGGAGCAGCCAGGTGGTGGGGAGGACAGGGAGGGAGCAGCCAGGTGGAGGGGCGGACAAGGTGGGAGCAACCAGGTGGAAGAGAGGACAATGTGGGAGCAGCCATGAGGAGGGGAGGACAGGGAGCGAGCAGCCAGGTGGTGGGGAGGACAGGGTGGGAGCAGCCAGGTGGAGGGGAAGACAGGGAGGGAGCAACCAGGTGGAGGGGAGACAGGGAGGGAGCAGCCAGGTGGTGGGGAGAACAAGGTGGGAGCAGCCAGGTGGAAGGGAGGACAAGGTGGGAGCAGCCAGGTGGTGGGGAGGGGAAGTTCTAACCTTGGAGGGTAATAGAAGAATCTCTGGCTCCCTCCACTAGACAGCCTCATGGTATTTCTTCTCCTCTCTTCCTATTCCCCCTCCCGCTCGGCATGCTGGGGGCTTCAGTCCTCTCAGAGAATCATCACAGGGCCTGCTGGTATGCCTGACTACATGTCCCATAATGCTCTAGTTTCCCAGGCATTGGCTCTGAAGCCAATAGGAGCAGGCAATGCCAGGTAAATACTCGGCTCAAGGAGGAGAAGGAGGGGTGGAATTTCCCCCTGCAGCTGCGGCTCTGCCTGTGACTCTTCACAGAGTCTGTCAGTTTCGGCACCGCTTCCATGTCCTGATGGGGGGTCGGTATCAGCACAGCCTGCTCACTAGTTTCTCGGGGGGGGGGGGGGGAATTGACCCGTTGACCCCCCCGGATCCACCCCTGTGCTGCACTGGGTTCCCTTTAACTACTTGCCAACCAGGCCGATTCTAATATTTCGCTCCTACATGTAAAAATCTTCATTTTTTAGCTAGAAAATTACATAGAACCCCCAAACATTATATATGTTTTTTTTTAACAGAGACCCTGGAGAATACAATGGAGGTAGTTTTATCTCCCAAGGTAGTTAGCACATTTTTTTTTGCATAATGTAAGAGATAAAGTTACACCGAGTAAATAGGTACCTAACATGTCATGCTTCAAAACTGCAGGCACTCGTGGAATGGCGCCAAACCTCGGTACTTAAAAATCCCCACAGGTGAGGCTTTAAATATTTTTACTGGTTACATAATTTGAGTTACCGAGGAGATCTAGGGCTAGAATTATTGCTCTCGCTCTAAACGTTTGTGGCGACACCTCAAATGTGTGGTTTGGACACCGTTTTCATATGTGGGGGGGACTTACATATGTGTTCCCTTCTGCGTGCGAGCACACGGGGGCAGAGGCACTTTTTTATTGATAATTCTACTTTCTACTATTTAGTTTGAAAACAAAAAAAATCACGTTTTCCCAGCCAAGGTGGTGCTGTTTGTTTGAATGCAGAGGCCAGGCGTGATGTCATAAATTTGCGCCCTGCCTCCGGTGATCATAGAGACTCCAACAACCATCTGGGCAGGTGAATCCTTTTCCCGACTCACCGATTGCAGCGTTGAGTCGGTAGAAGCACCGGAGGGCGGGGGGAGGAACATCCCCTCTCGCCACCCATAAGAATTATCAAGTGGCTGACCATCCTCTATGAATGCTCTTATGGTGTAGGAATCATGACTGAAACATTATGGCGGACACATCGGACACTTTTGACACTATTTTGGGACCATTCACATCTATACAGCGATCAGTGCTATAAAAATGCACTGATTACTGTATAAATGTGACTGGCAGTGAAGGTGTTAACCAGCAGGTGGCGGGGAATGGGTTAAGTGTGTTCTAGGGAGTGATTCTAAATGTTAGGGGCGTGGCTTACTGTGACACATCACTGATCGCTGCTACCGATGAGAGGATGCAGACGATCAGTTGCTGTGTCACCAGGCAGAACAAGGAGATCTTCCGTGACCCGATCGCGGGACACCAGTGGACATCGAGTGCGCCCGCTAGGGGGCAGTTTCAAAGCAATGTATATTTACTAGGGCTGTGACTGATTAAAATTTTTGTGTTCGATTAATCGTTTTTTTTTTAAATCGATTAATCGACTAATTTCGATTAATTAACGCACATACAGATACAACTACTTTTAGCTGATCTCCTTGCATTGCAACTCTGCATTAGTCAGTGGTAAATGTGGAGGGGGCAGCATGGGGGCAGATGTGTATATTCTTGCAGTATGGGAGCAGATGTGTATATTACAGCATCTACCCCCATGCTGTAATATACACATCTGCCCCCAGGGGTGGTAGGGGGGGTTAGACACAGCCAGGGGCGGTAGGGAGGGGGTTAGACACAGCCAGGGGCGGTAGGGAGGGGGTTAGACACAGCCAGGGGAGCAGTGTGACAGGTGGGGGGAGCAGTTTGTCAAAGGGGGGGGGCAGTGTGACAGGTGGGGAGCAGTTCTGGGGGGGCAGTGTGACAGGTGGGGGAGCAGTGTGACAGGTGGGGAAGCAGTTTCTGGGGGGGCAGTGTGACAGGTGGGGGAGCAGTTTCTGGGGGGGCAGTTCTGGGGGGGCAGTGTGACAGGTGGGGGAGCAGTTCTGGGGGGGGGGCAGTATGTCAGGTGGGGAAGCAGTGTGTCAGGTGGGGAAGCAGTGTGTCAGGTGGGGAAGCAGTGTGACAGGTGGGGAAGCAGTGTGACAGGTGGGGGAGCAGTTCTGGGGGGGGGGGGGCAGTATGTCAGGTGGGGAAGCAGTGTGTCAGGTGGGGAAGCAGTGTGACAGGTGGGGAAGCAGTGTGACAGGTGGGGAAGCAGTGTGACAGGTGGGGAAGCAGTGTGACAGGTGGGGGAGCAGTTCTGGGGGGGCAGTGTGTCAGGTAGGGGAGCAGTTCTGGGGGGGGCAGTGTGACAGGTGGAGGAGCAGTGTGTCAGGTGGGGGAGCAGTGTGTCAGGTAGGGGAGCAGTTCTGGGGGGCAGTGTGTCAGGTAGGGGAGCAGTTCTGGGGGGGCAGTGTGTCAGGTGGGGAAGCAGTTCTGGGGGGGCAGTGTGTCAGGTGGGGAATCAGTTCTGGGGGGGGGGGGCAGTGTGTCAGGTGGGGAAGCAGTTCTGGGGGGGGGGGCAGTGTGTCAGGTGGGGGGGCAGTGTGACATTTGGGGGAGCAGACAGGTGGGGGAGCAGTGTGTCAGGTGGGGTAGCAGTTCTGGGGGGGCCAGTGTGTCAGGTGGGGGAGCAGTGTGTCAGGTGAAGGAGCAGTGTGACGGGGAGAAGTGTGACATATAATACAGCTCATCCGACATCACATACACAGCTCTCTGTGCACCAGCATTACCTTCTCCCCAGCAGCTGCGGCACTGCCTCGCACATCTCTCCCTCCACCTGTTCACGGCTCAGCCTCCTGTTCTCATCTTGGGTGTCCCAGCCAGGTCCCGCAGCACCACCACCAGCACAATCCCCCCTGCCGCCTCCTGCTCCACCAGTCCACCATACCTAGAGCGAGGAAACCCGGAAGTACCCGGAAGTAGCGCGGAGCTACATGTAGGGGAACTTGGCGCTGAGGGGGGAGAAGGAGGATGCCGGATGCTGCGGGTGATGATGACGTCGGCGCGCCGCTACTTGCTTGCCGCCGGGTGGACCAAGATGGCCGCGGCTCCGGAGCTAGGCCGAAGCCGCGGTCTTTCCTATCGGCGAGACCGCGGAGCTCACTCCGCGGATCGTCGATCAAAATTTTTTTCGTCGATCAAAGAAATTAACGATTAATCGACCAATTAATCGTTAATTTCCGCAGCCCTAATATTTACGTTGCTTTGCCTGCCCGTGCCATTCTGCCAGCGTATATCTATGTGAGGTGGCCAGCAAGTGGTTAAAAATGTCCCTCCCTATGATCTAGAAGCTTCTTCAAAAGGCAAGGAGGAGCAATCAAACTCCTAGCCTGTGAAACCCTGAACAGACAAGAACAAACAATTAGATATGTGCGTTCCCGTTCGTAACAAATGTATTTTAGTACAAATTTGTTAGAATTCGTACCCGCGGAACAATGTGAACATACGAAAAACTGAAAAAACAAAATACAAATGATAACATTTATAAAATTTACAAATGAGCCAAATAACGAACAAGCGAAAATACGAACAAACGATTCGTCAATCTTACGAAAATACGACAAAACGGCAAAAGAACGAAAATGACATCTATAACGAATGATTTGCATTCCGTATTTTAAATCCTTTGTCTGTTCGTATTTTCATTCGAATGTTCGTATTTTCATTTGTGTGTTTTGTAAATCCGTTTTTTTGTCTGTTCGTAAATTTGTGTACTCGTATCGTTCTCTAGAATGGGCAGTGAGTGTAGTTAGTGAATCAGCTTCTCTCTTTTGTGCTGAGTACAGTGTAAAGCAGGGGTGGCAAACTCAAATTCATCGGGGGCCGCATCAGCAGTTTTTTAAAGGGCCGGTTGTATCTGCACTCCAGTTTTCTTGCGCTGCGTACAGAGCGCAGGGTTCAGGAGTGCGCTGCCTCCTCCTCTCTGGTGTCACTGGTGTCCCCCCCTCCTCTCTGGTGTCACAGGTGTCCCCCCCTCCTCTCTGGTGTCACAGGTGTCCCCCCCTCCTCTCTGGTGTCACTGCTGTCCCCCCTCCTCTCTGGTGTCCCCCCTTCTCTCCTCTCTGGTGTTACTGGTGTCCCCCCTCCTCTCTGGTGTCCCCCCTTCTCTCCTCTCTGGTGTCACTGGGGTCCCCCTACTCTCCTCTCTGGTGTCACCCTCCTCTCCTCTCTGGTGTCACTGGGGTCCCCCTCCTCTCCTCAGTGACCCCAGAGAGAAGGGGGACCCCAGTGACACCAGAAAGGAGAGGGACCCCAGTGACACCAGAGAAGAGAGGGACCCCAGTGACACCAGAGAAGAGAGGGACCCCAGTGACACCAGAGAAGAGAGGGATCCCAGTGACACCAGAGAGGAGAGGGACCCCAGTGACACCAGAGAGGAGAGGGACCCCAGTGACACCAGAGAGGAGAGGGACCCCAGTGACACCAGAGAGGAGAGGGACCCCAGTGACACCAGATAGGAGGGGGACCCCAGTGACACCAGAGAGGAGGGGGACCCCAGTGACACCAGAGAGGAGGGAGACCCCAGAGAGGAGGGGGACCCCAGTGACACCAGAGAGGAGGGGGACCCCAGTGACACCAGAGAGGAGAGGGACCCCAGTGACACCAGATAGGAGAGGGACCCCAGTGACACAAGAGAGGAGAGGGACCCCAGTGACACAAGAGAGGAGAGGGACCCCAGTGACACCAGAGAGGAGGGGGACCCAAGAGAGTTTAGGGACCCCAGTGACACCAGAGATGAGAGGAGGGGGACCTCAGTGACACCAGAAAGGAGAGGAGCCCCAGTGACACTGGTCCCCTTCCTCTCCTCTCTGGTGTCACAGGTGTCCCCCTCCTCCGCTCAGTACAGACAGCCAATGCTCTCCGGGTGATGGCGTCTCTCCTACCTGCAGGTGCAGATCTCTCAGTTCTCCTCATGTCTGCGGTTGTGGTCCCGGGTCTGTAATTGGTGAGCTGAGGCGGTGCAGAGTGTCACGCCATGCACTGGTTACTAGGCAAGCCGACTGGGGTGGAGCAAGATGGCGGCGGCGAAACATCACTTCCTGACGAGACAGCCCCCGCCGGGTGTACCAAGATGGCTGCAGCTCCGGAGCTAGGCCGAAGCCGGGGACTTTACCATGGCCGAGGCTGCGGAGCGGATCGCATGGTGTTACGGATTGGTGACAATCCGTTGCACCCGCCGCGCGGGCCACATGGCAAGGCCTGGCGGGCCGAATTCGGCCCGCGGGCCTTGTGTTTGCCACCCCTGGTGTAAAGCCTCGTACACACAATCGGACTTCAAATAAACTTTTCCGTGGATTTTTGTCTGAAGTAAGTTCAGTTGGCCAGACTTTTAACCACTTAATCACCGCCCTATAGCCGAAATACGGCTATAGGGCGGTTCCTGTACTCTAACAGGACGTCCATGGACGTCCTCCGTTAGAGTCAGGTGTGCGCGCCCAACCGGGCGCGCACACGCGATCACCGGTGCTCACCGGGTCCACGGGACCCGCAGCACCGATGATCGCGGTAAGGAGCCAATGGCGGCGGCTCCTTACCACGTGATCGCGCCGTCCAATGACGGCGCGACCACGTGTGTAAACAAATCTGACGTGCGTCAGATCCGCGCGCCCGAGCGGGGCGCGCACACGCGGTCACGGCGCTCGGCGGGTCCACGGGACCCGCAGCGTCAGTGATCTCGGTAAGGAGCCAATGGTGGCGGCTCCTTACCACGTGATCGCGCCGTCCAATGACGGCGTGATCACATGTAAACAAACCGCGTCACTTGCTGACGCCGGTTCTTCCCTCCTCTCGCTGTACCGATCGGTACAGCGTGAGAGGAGAGCGCGGATGGCTGCAGCAGTGTGGGATGGATCTGTGACTATTGCAGTCACAGATCCATCCATCCCTGCTCAGCCATCCCTGCATTAACTCCTTCCTTCCCTGCGCAAAACTCTGCATACCCCCCCCAATACTCTGCATACCCCCCCCAATACTCTGCATACCCCCCCCCAATACTCTGCATAACCCCCCCAATACTCTGCATACCCCCCCCAATACTCTGCATACCCCCCCCAATACTCTGCATACCCCCAATACTCCTCAATACTCTGCATACCCCCAATACTCCTCAATACTCTGCAATACCCCGCAATACTCCGCAATACTCTGCAATACCCCGCAATACTCCGCAGTACCCCGCAATACTCCGCAGTACCCCGCAATACTCCGCAGTACCCCGCAATACTCTGCAATACCCCGCAATACTCTGCAATACCCCGCAATACTCCGCAATACCCCGCAATACTCCGCAATACCCCGCAATACTCCGCAGTACCCCGCAATACTCCGCAATACCCCGCAATACTCTGCAATACCCCGTAATACTCCGCAGTACCCCGCAATACTCCGCAGTACCCCGCAATACTCCGCAGTACCCCGCAATACTCTGCAGTACCCCGCAATACTCCGCAATACTCCGCAGTACCCCGCAGTACCCCGCAATACTCCGCAATACTCCGCAATACTCCGCAATACTCCGCAGTACCCCGCAGTACCCCGCACAATACTCCCGCACAATACTCCCGCACAATACTCCCGCACAATACTCCCGCACAATACTCCCGCACAATACTCTGCAGTACCCCCGCGCAATACTCCCCCGCGCAATACTCCCCCGCGCAATACTCCCCCGCGCAATACTCTGCAATCGTTTTTTTTTTAGGCTTCCCAGCCTAGAGGGGAGATGTGGGGTCTTATTGACCCCATATCTCACTGTAAAGAGGACCTGTCATGCTATATTCCTATTACAAGGGATGTTTACATTCCTTGTAATAGGAATAAAAGTAACCAAAACATTTATTTTTGGGGAAAAAGGTGTCAAACTAAAATAAATAAAGTAAAATGAACAATAAAAAAATAAAAAAAAAATTACAGCGCCCCTGTACCCGTGTGCTCGTATACAGACGCGACCGCACACGTAAGTCCCGCCCACATATGAAAACGGTGTTCAAACCACACATGTGAGGTATCGCTGCGAACGTTAGAGCGAGAGCAATAATTTTGGCCCTAGACCTCCTCTCCAACTAAAAAGATGTAACCAGGAAAAACATTTAAAGCGTCGCCTATGGGGATTTTTAAGTCGCGTAGTTTGGCGCCATTCCACAAGCGTGTGCAATATTGAAGGGTGACATGTTGGGTATCTATTTACTCGGCGTAACTTCATCTTTCATATTATGCAAAAACATTGGGCTAACTTTACTGTTTTTTTTTTTTTTTTAAGCACAAAACTGTTTTGTTTCCAAAAAAAAACGCGTTCAAAAAATTGCTGTGCAAATACAATGCGAGATAAAAAGTTGTAACGGCCGCCATTGTATTCTCTAGGGTCTTTGCTAAAAAAGCATATATAATGTTTTGGGGTTCTATGTAATTTTCTAGCAAATAAATGATGATTTTTCCATGTAGGAGAGAAATGTCAGAATTGGTCTGGGTGTTCCAGAACGCCTGATGGCGTTCCCTGCATGTTGGGCCTCTGTATGTGGCCACGCTGTGTAAAAGTCTCACACATGGGGTATCGCCATACTCGGGAGGAATAGCAGAATGTGTTTTGGGGTGTAATTTGTGGTATGCATATGCTGTGTGTGAGAAATAACCTAATAATATGAACATTTTGTGGAAAAAAAATTAAAATAAAAAAATCTTGATTTTGCAAAGAATTGTGGGGAAAAAAATGACAACTTCAAAAAACTCACAATGCCTCTTTCTAAATACCTTGGAATGTCTTCTTTCCAAAAAGGGGTCATTTGGGGGGTATTTGTACTTTTCTGGCATGTTAGGGTCTCAAGAAATGAGAGAGGCTGTCAGTACATCAGATGTGATCAAATGGATCAATTTTCAGTAATTGGTACCATAGCTTGTAGACCCCATAACTTTCACCCAGACTAAATATTATCCAATTTTTTTTTTTTGTTACCAAAGATATGTAGCAGTATACATTTTAGGCCAAATTTATGAAGAAAAATTACTTTTTTGCAAAATTTTATAATAGAAATGAAGAAAAATTCATTTTTTTACAAAATTTACGTTCTTTTTTCATTTATAGCGAAAAAAATAAAAACCGCAGAGGTGATCAAATACCACCAAAAGAAAGCTCTATTTGTGGGAAAAAAAGGACAAAAATTTCATTTGGTTAGAGTGTTGTATGACTGAGTTATTGTCATTCAAACTGTGAGAGCACCGAAAGCTGAAAATTGGTCTGGTTATTAAGGGGGTTTAAGTGCCCAGTGGTCAAGTGGTTAAACCCAAAAATGGTTTTCTGATGGAACTTACAAATGATCGCATTTTTTGAAAAACGAACGGAAAACGATAGTTTTTAAGTTTGTTGGCAAAAAAGTCAGACCGCGTGTACGGGGCTTAATAATAGTTAATATGGATGAGCCGCGTGTTGAAAGTGCCGCGAATCCTGCGATGTATTTACAAAAGTACAAAATGATGAAAATTACGAAAAATATTGTCTAACAAATAACGAAAATAAATTAAACAGAATTACGAATCATCCCGCATGTACGAAAATAAAACGGTAACGAAAATACGAACCGATCGGAATACGGAAAAATTGCGTCTTACGAAATACGAACGGGTCCGAATAGGAAAACATGCGTCTTACAAAATTACGAATCGTTACGAACCTACGGAACGAGACGAAACGGAACAAAAGAAAACGAAAATTTTGGTTGTGCACATGTCTACAAACAATGGGGTAGTTTCAGGTAGGAGATAAGCCGGCTTATCTCCAGATAAGACGTTTTATCTCTGCGTTTTAGGCGCCTAATCTATGCCACTGATTCCTAAAATCAGTTAGGCATAGATTTTCCTTAGATCAGACATGCGTAAATCTGTTACGCTGTCTAATCTTATTTTCATATTTTAGGCTGGCCGCTAGGTGGCGTTCCCGTCTAAAATATGTAAATGAGCCTATACACCAATTCCCGAATGTACGCGCGGCCGGCGCTATTCTATTACGTGGTACCGTCGTAATGTTATGCCTGCTATATGAGGCGCAGGCAATGTTAAGTATGGCTGGCTTTTTTTCCCGTCGTTTACGTAAAACGGGAATAGGGTTTTGCGTAAGTGCCGTTCACGTCGTATACACGTCGAAATGACGTCGAGATTTGGAGCACGCGCACTGGGAACCAATCACGGCTGGCGCATGCGCAGTTCGTTCGGCGCGGGGACGCGCTTCATTTAAATGATACACGCCCCCTACCCACCGAATTTGAATTCGGCCGGCTCTTTTACGCTACGCCGCCTCAACTTTACAGGCAAGTGCTTTGAGAAGAAAAAAGTTGCGGCGGCCTAGTTTAAAAGCCAGGCGCCAGGCATGTCTATAGATTCTATAGGCATTTCTACGTGAATCTACCCCAATCACTGCTTCCTAGACATGTGCATTCGTTTTCGTTAGAATGCATTTTCATCCGAAAATCTGTTTTTTTCGTTATCGTTTTATCAAGCGATAACGAAAGCGCAAGAAACGAAAACCGAAAGATCCGACATAAAAAATGCTTTATTTTCGTTTGCGTTGCGGTAAAAATTTGATACAGAAAGATTTGACGCTGACTGAATACAGTGAATGAATAGCAATCTGTCTATCGAACCTGATATACACACACATATGGTACTTTTCGACATTATAAAGAAAAGATTTGACATCATAGGGAAAAGATTCGACATCATAGGGAAAAGATTCGACATCATAGGGAAAAGATTCGACACTATAGAAATAATAGATTCGACATTACAGAGAATAGATTTTGATTTATGAGAAAATACATTCGACATTGTAGAGAATAGAAGGCTTATGGGCCTAGATTCACAAAGCGATTACGCCTGTGTAAATGTTGTTAGACAGGAGTAATTTCGATTTACGAGCGTTTTTACGCTAGTCGAAATCCTCAAACCATGAAAAGACACCTGCGTGCTAAATTTCGACTTTATTACGTGTTAGTACGCCTTCAGATCTACGCTGCCTGAAAATTGCGGCCACTGGGCGGACTTCCTGTTGTTTTTCACCTTCATGGTATGCTAATGAGCTTTTGCCTGGAATCCACAAAATTTCGCTCTTCAAACGCAATCTCTTACGGCACCTTTAGTCATCTTTTTTTTCCGTTTCACTATACCAGCTTTTTGCTGGTCTAATATTAGACAGCCCATGTTAAGTATGGCCGTCGTTCCCGCGTCGAATTTCAACGTTTTTCGATTTCTTTTATTATTTTTAACGTAAGTCGTCCCGGGAATAGGAATGTTCGTAAACGCCGCTACTCAAACAACGAATGACGTCACGACGTGATTTCGCGCAATGCACGGCGGGAAATTCCTGAACAGAGCATGCGCAGTTCGATCGTCGCGGGGACGCGCTTAATTTAAATGCTTCACGCCCCCTACTCACGTATTTCGATTGCGCGGCGGAAAAAAAATACGATACAATAGCGTACGCGCAAAAAAACTACCTGAATTCGGCGTAGAGTCTGGTGATAGACGGCAGCGTAGCGTATTTCGATTACGCAGCGGAAGATTACATCTATGTGAATCTGCCCCACGGTGTATATCGAAAGTGCTAAGCAGATTCGACGGAGAAGATATACTGCACTCGTACATTTTAATGTACGATTCGGCGTAAATTTTCGAAGTTCCGTCAAATATTCTTTGATCATTCGACAGAAACCAAGTATTATTGGATTTTTGGACGAAAGCTATTCCCCAACGAAAAACTAAATAAATCAAAACGATTTTCGATAGTAACTAAATAAATTTATTTTCTAGACGAAAACGAAAAAACGAAACAATATATTCCAGTCTGCACAAGTCTACTGCTGCCTTGACTACAGAAGGAGCCAAAAGCTAAATTTGCCTAGCATCCTAAGCTAGGAAGGTGCTAAATTGTTTTCTTTATTCAACCAGGGCCAGTACATATAATGACATCAGTCCCCCCACCCTTGATGCAGACAAGTGAGCCTGCCTGAGAGCAGATGGTCCCAATTAGGAACCAGTAGGATGGACGGATTTCCTCATAGTCTTGCAAACCGGCAGTTAGTACGGCAGTTGAAGTGTCACCCAGTCATGTCACCTTTCCACCCGAGATTCCTGGAATGTTTTTCAGCAGATCATTCTACAAAGGCCAAGAAGGAAGAGACAAACATCTCTGTGAGTGAAAACGAAGACGGGAATTGTTTTTCAAAACCAGTTCCCTCATCTTTTTTTTTTTAAGACATTTTCAGAACATCAGGAGGTTACATTATACAGAGAGGATATATTTCACTTTTCTTTTTACCGGCTAATCGTCATAATCCCAACATGTTGCATTTAGCTCTCCGATGTCTGGCTTAATTAAGAGCATTTTTTTTCCCAAAGAGTGCTGTCAAAATTCCTTATATCTCTCCAGCCTAATTTTAACATGTCAGGCTTCTCACCGTGACGTTACCAGATACGGCTGCCATAATAATATATAATTGGTCAGGAAACATGTTTTCTTCTTCAGAAACAGATTGCGTTTGAGAGGGAAGTCATTTTTAGACGCCTCGAACAAATGCAGGGAAGGATTTCACTTACCCCAATGAAGACCTTCGACGAAAGAAACTTGTCCTGTAATAGAAAAAGCTTTGTGGAAAGTCATGTCGATTTTGGAAGGCCAGTTGCAATCTTTTGACCTTTTCGTCTTCCCCTCAAAAATACTTAATCCTCAGCCTCTGATGCTTAAGGCTTTAAACTCTTCAGCCCTGGTTCACACTGATGCTACTTTGAAATCGTGTTACTTTACTTGAAGTAGCGCTGTGATAGATTATTTTAAAAAATCTCTATTTGATAAATTAATCTTATGTTATGATTAGAATCACTGAAATGTTTTCTCTTTCCCATATTCCTTATACTGTTTATTTGTTTTGTTCCCTTTTTATTGCTTGATCTATGGAGTTATTATGTATGTATGGGAATGATCAATACTGCTTATTTTCCTTGATAAGATTTATCAGATATTGTTTTAAAGTTATGAACCCAGCATTGAAAATATGAAGAAGCAGATATTACCTTATAAAAGTTACCATTTGAAATGGAGTAACAAAAGGACATGTTATTAAGAGAAGATATTATATTCAAGCTCCATTATGTTTGAAATGTGTTCAACCCTTCCCCCATTGCATTCCTGGATGGACTTTGGCTACTCTTTTCTTCTTCCTGCCTTCCTCCTACCAAAGGAATTTGTGTCTCGTGACCAAGAGAGAACTGACCGAAGGAGCTGACAATGGACTCTTTTTTATGCCTGTATGAACTGGCCAATGAGGGTTCCCATGCCATACAAGGGGGAGGGTGAGATGGGTGTGAATTGTATGATGTGAACCAATGAGAATTCATTTTTGTGTTCTTGTATGTTTAATAAAACTGGAGAGCTGGCTGAGCTCCAGTCTCTTTGGCTGGCCATGTTGGAAAGGTGAGGAAGTGGAACTTTTTGTCTATGTTTGCATGCTCTCATTTCATTTGGAATCGACTGGTAGAAATGGGATTCACCCTGAGAAATTGTGTCAGGAAATCAATTAATCAAAAAGTCTTCATCAGCGCGATTTTAAAGTAGCAAGGTCAGCGTGATTTCAGGTGCTACTTGATAGACATTTGTGTGGCTTTATACACAGATGT